>JAEIFT010000087.1:0-190000 GCA_018904225.1 Lordiphosa mommai
TTATACTCTGTACCGAATGTACGAAGAGTATATTGGGTTTGTGCAAATGTGTGTAATAGCCAGAAGGAAGCATCTCCGACCCTATAAAGTATATATATTCTTGATCAGCATCAACAGCCGAGTCGATATAGACATGTCCGTCTGTCCATCTGTCCGTATGAACGCTGAGATCTCAGAGATGGTAAGAGATAGAGGTTTGAGGTGTATGGAACATATATTTCTTTTACTTGCAGGCAGATCAATCCCCCGCAAATCGAAAAAAACCGTATATCTTCTACAATTTTGGAGTTAGGTTGTTCGAACCTTCTAGACATATATTCTACTCATAATTTCTTATCGAGCCCCCATACATCGTTTTCCGATCAGATGAACGATAGTAGAGTTGCCACCCCGCAATTTGAAAAACACCTCAAATATCCCGCAACTTTGGAGTTAGGTTGTTCGAAGCTTCTAGGCATATATTCTACTCATCATTACTCATCGAGCTCCCATACATCGTTTTCCGATCAGATAAACGAAAAAAGTAGAGTTACCCCCCCCTTTTTAAAACAAATCAAATTTTCTATCATTTTTTTTTTTAGTATTTTTTATCTCTATTTTCTACCAATACTTATCGAGCTCCCATACATCGTTTTCCGATCAGATGAGCGATAGTAGAGTTGCCACCCCCGCAATTTGAAAAACACCTCAAATATCCCGCATTTTTGGAGTTAGGTTGTTCGAACCTTTTAGACATATATTCTACTCATCCTTACTTATCGAACCCCAAAAATTTTTTTCTACTAAAAGAAAAAAACGAGAGTTGCCCCCCCCCCCTTTTAAAACAACAACAACACCAATTTATTTTATATTTTTTTGTTTGGTAACCTTCTAGGCATATATTGTACTCATCATTACTTATCGAACCGCAATACAGGTACAAACAGGTACAGGTATATTACAGTCGGGCTTGACCGACTTTCTTACTTGTTTTTTTTTGTAGTTGGGGAGCAGTCCAACAATCACAACCCTTATAAGCCAGGTCTCTGCCCAAGTCTCGCTTGCATACATTGCATGTATTTTGTTTTTGCTGCCGTTTGCTAGTGTGTTCTGGAATTCCATACATTTTGTGTTTGTTATAATTTCCAAAGCGACGTAATTGCCTGTGCGACTAAGTGGCGGCAATTGCCAAAAAATAACTAAAGAGCCAGGGCTGCCATTTAGATCAAAACAATCACGTTTTACTTCTGATACAAGAATTTTCGAAACTTATTATAAGCATAATCTCCTTTCAATTTGAACCACTTTAGTTCCAACTTCAAGCGTCTTTAAACCTTAGCCCAGTTAGAAAGTTAACTTTTACTTTGAGACCAAACAAAAGCCGTGCAAAATTATGTCAATGGCGTCTTTGAGTCCGCCCCTCCCCTCTTCACCAATCAGCCCCTTCCACCACAAATTTGATGCGTTCATTGCCTATCAAAACCAAAATTGAATACAAAAATCTCATCAAAAATCGATTAGAGCTCTCTGAAGCAGAATGGGCAGAAGGAGAACTGAAGCCCAAGTACGAGTAGTTCTCGTACAATATATATATATATATGGCAGCACGCCGCCATCGTGTTAATAAACGAGTTTTTTTTTTTTTTTTGTCATCAGGAAGGCAGGAAGCCACATCCACCTGTCCCGGGCAATTCCAGTTGAAAGCAGCAACTGAATTGAATAAATAACATCGCCAAATGCAATTTGGGAAATTAAAACCAAAGTAGTGTAAACTCCCCTGGTTCTTCATTGTGTCCGGGGCATTATCAGTGACAGGAATCATTTTTGTGGCTTGGCTTGTGGTCGTCGCTGTCGTCTGGGGGAAACTTTGTCCTGCTGCTGCTGCTTCTCCTGCTGCTGCTGCTGATAATGATGATGTTGATGATGGTCGAACCGCAACGAAATTAATAAAAATAGTTTTCCACTCGCTTTGGGTTTAAGACATCAATGGATGACACCTTCTTTTGCCACAAATCAACTAGAACACGAAACTTTCTTAATGAATATAAATGTCGTCAGTGATGTCAGTAACGAACAAAGTGGAAAGTGCAGTGATAAAGGAATGACCAAATAAGTTTGCTTAATATTTTGAATTTGCTTCAAAATAAACCCTTAAAAGTTCCAATTTTCGCAGTGTGAAAAAAGGGTTAATAGGTTTTTTTATAAACCAAGCAAAACCGAGTTTTCTTGGGAATTGGTCGTCCAAATATAAAACCCAGTTGACTTCTTAAATGAAAAATCGCCATCCCCTTAGAATTTCGATACACAAGCTCATGAATATTTATATTGCTTACAATTTATATTTTGCATAAAAAAGGTTCTAAATCTGATATTAAAAACTATTGGGAAATTTCTAAGTTATCAGCCATCCCGAAGCTTTTCGAAATAGTAATTGTATACCAGCACCAATGTCAGAAGTGGGTTGATCACTGATTTTCTAAAATCAAGAACGAAAGAATTAACCTGAATACGAATTTACCAATCCCGAAATTCTTGGACATGATTATGAAGTAGAATCCGTACTTAAAATGATCCTTTTCAGAGTGACAGAATAACTATGGGATTGTACCAAGTCTTGTGTAGTGAAAACTGCAATCCGAAAGTAGGGATCAAATTAAATCATTTTAAACTCGAATTTAGCTTGTATAAATGGGATTCTATTAAACGACCTAGGTATACCAATCGTGCCCATGCTTTTCTTTAATAGTCACATTTCTATCATCGCAAATAAAGCTATGGGCGTTCTCGGTTTTACATTACGCGGACTCTCTATTTCTCATTAGTCAGACCCATACTCGAATACTGCTCATATGTTTGTCAAATGTCTAATGTCAAATGACAACTAGAGCAGACCCCCCCACCCCCGGCTCTATCATAATGGAGCAAACAAGACTATCAGACACTGAGGGCCTAATAAGATTGTCAGAATACTAGCACAGCCGCCGCTAGAGCCCCATCCGTTGGGAGCAGTGCGGCTCCCAGCCTTACCCAGCTTATCATGTCTCATGCGCCAAATCAATGTAAACTAGCAGCTAACAATCGAAATTCGTTTAAGACCGTGTAAATATAGTAGTTTGATATAACTGATGCCTATTTTCATGCACCACTGACTTTGGCAGGGTAGTTTTTAAAGGAAAAAAAAAATGAATTATGCTTGAATATTTAGGAGTGTTTTTATTTACATATTGAAAATCAATAAAAAAATTAATTTGAATAAAACTTTACTCAGAATTTATTACTATTATTGCTACACTTACTAAGTTGGTACCTCAAAAAATATGTACGTTCGGGTGTTCCCCGGGTGTTTTGCTCTTAGATTTCCCCAATCCTATGATCGTACCTTTGATACTAGAAAAAATCGAAGGATATTCTTGCTTTTTCTTAATCTATAGACTTAGCTCTCAGCTCGGAGCCGAAAGCTTGCTCAAGAGCCGAGAGCCGCCACCCCCCAGCCCCGGATGGGCTCCTAGCCAGACCGATAGAACAGTAAAGAAATTGCTCCTAGCTCTTAGACTTAGCATAGCTCACAGCCGAAATAGGGCAGGAGCTCTGCTAGCCCAAGCCCCGATCTGCAAGCCAGAGCCCTGTTAATTTTGCTAGCGAGAGCCAGAAGCGCGGGCGCCGACCGGTTGTAAAATAAAAAGTTAGTGGTGAAAAAAATTCTCGTTAGTTCCGACGAAAACTATAAGAGTGTACAACAGCCTGTTAAAATTTGAAAGCAATCGGTTCAGTAGAAAAAAAGTTAGGACCCGGGCCGACCAGAAAAACAATGTTTTGAGAAAAACGCGTTTAAAGTTCAACAACCTTAGAGGTTGGACTCCGAGGCGCTCTAGGACACTCGTTATAACTCCCGAAATATTTCGAATTTCTGTCTGAAATTTTAACAGTATATTCTCAAGACATTGTACTTTCAAATTAAGCAAAAAAAAATGTTTCGATTTTTTGAACCCAAGTTACCAGACTACTACCTAAAATCAAAATCGTATAAAAACAGAATAAGGTTAGCATTTCGCTTTTTATTTTAACTGTTTTAATTAATCCGCAAGACAAAGCAGATTAATTAGTGTGACCTTGCATCATTAAGGACTTTTTGAGCTTTTTAAGGCTAACGCGAAATAGCTAGATTTTCGATTGGGAAGAAAAGAAGCTTCAGAAAAATGTGTATAATGGTTTTAATGATTGAAAGGTAATGGAATGTGCTATAAAGCGTACATACACCACGTTTTCAACCGATGGTTGATTTCGGCAATATTAAGGCATTATTAGGCTTAAATTTAGCAGTTTTTCGAAAATAGCTGATTCAAAATCAAGTCAGATAACGCGAAATTATAAAGGTTTCCATTTTGAAAATATAAATTGAACCTAAAATAATAATTGTAGCTATTAAAAAGTTGTATCTTCTATTGTGGTCGAAGGTCAAATTGTTTATACTTGTTGTATGCAGCTGTAGAGAGAAATTCGTAAACTGTGCTGAAACTCATTCACGACCTCTTCGAGAAAGTTCCCCAATAGTTAAGACTTTCATACAGAATTGGACACATGTCTAGTTCTGTTTCTCCATGTTGTTGTCCAATTATATGTATCTCCTCTGTACTCCCTGGGTTACCTCCCCTAATAGTTAACTTAAGATTAGATGTCATCTAACTCATGTTATTTGTTGGCCTCTCAAAGCAATTTAAATGCTAGAAAGTGCAATATTTTGGGGCAGCAACCCTCAAAAGCTACTGGGGAAAGGGGAAGGCAATCCCTGCCCCGCCTCTGCTCTAACTGTGTGGCAGCATTTACCAAAGTACACAAAAGGCGAAAGCAAAATGTGTTTTGTCAGTGACATGAAAATCAACTGAAGCGATGCGCGCGATTTACTGAGCGAGGACAATTGGGATTGCTATGTTAAAGGGGTGGCTTTCGGATTTGGGTTCAGTTTTGGGCGTTTCGATAAACTGTTTGACACATGGCACACACACAGACACACACATGTATACACGCCCACTTCCGCATAGCAGGGAGCAGGGAGCAGGAGGAAAACAGGGACTTAGTTATGGGAGCGGGCAGCCAGGGACGAAGACAACTCAATTAAGCATGCACAATGCACACGAAATTCAACTCTCCCCTCCGGGGGAATCTCCATGCATGCTTCAGCCATCTACTACCTCCCCCTCCATCCCTCCCGCTGCTGTTGCATTGAAACGCCGAATAAATGTACAAAAATTGTGGAAAATATTGGCGCAGGGCGGAGAGTATAAAAATTGTTTTATATTTCAGTCACATAAATTTCCATTGATTTATTTTTTTTCTTTTCACTTTTACGTGTCTTTGGGCAAATTCGAAAGCCTTTAAATTGTAAGGGAGTGAAAGAGAAGAGATTTGAATTGAAAGGGAAAATCATTAGACCCTGAAACAGCGAGTGAAGTTTGATAAGATATTGACTTTTTTAAGTAAATTATATTTTAGAGGCAACTTACATTGAATTGAGAAGGAGGAACAAAAACCAAACCTGTATCCTCCAATCATCCTAAGATAATTCAGCCGTAGTTTTCGGGATCCGATAATTATGAGAAGAGGAGGCCTTAAATAAAAACAAAAATAATAATAATTTTGGCGTCTGTCCCAAAACAAAGTTGGACATTCCGAGCTTCTATCAATCTCTTCGCTTGTGTGTAGTTTAGCGCAGAATCCGAGTAGAGTACATTTAGTTTATTTTCGTATTTTCTGTAGTTTGCTTTGAAAAAATATATTGCCTACTTTTTGGGACTATTTATTCTAAGAAATAACGAACTATAATTTATATTGCATACTTCAAGGGATCATCTGCCCTAAGGCATTAAGTACTGGCATTTAAATTGCCTACTTTTTTGGGCAGCCATGTGTAGTCTGGCTTAGAAAAGCAGGTTTAAACGCCCTGTCTTGGCTTAAAACTTGTGCAAACCACTGAACTGACCTCTTGGAAAATTCTACACCAAGGCTAGGAAATGGGAGATGGATTTATGGGATTTATGATGAGTCGATCTATACGAAAATCGGCCCAAAATATGGACAAATACTTTTCTGCAATTCCTAAACTCCACCAGATAAATGAGGTGTATGGTCAATCCAAATGAAACTCGAATTGGGTCAAATTATTTCGAAAATAGTTATCGACTTCAGGTGGCAAATAGGTTGAACGTAATTATAAAGGCAATAAATATGAAATTCAGCTTAGCAAAATAATTTTCTATTTTAGAATAATCCGCCCCAAGGGTCGGAAAATGGACAATTACAATTCGTATTTTGAACCCTTTGTAGCTCTAGAGATGGGCGCGAAATGGGAATCCTGAGTGATCCGAAATGAACTAGGTGCTCCGGCGACTCTTAAAAAAAAAAAAAATTTTAATGGTCGGTCTCAAAAGATTTTTAAGGGGTTCTTCTAAGTAAGGTCCCTTTGAAAAAAATTTTTCGAAATTTTTTTTTTATTTTTATTATACCTTGGACATTCCCCTTTCATCCCCTTCAAACCGTTTTCAAGTCGAAATAGTTTAGAAGATATAGCTTTTTTAGTGGAGCAATGTTCTTGATAAACTGAGTATTTTTTACGTTGCTCAAAACTTCTTGTTTGACCAGGTAGCCATGATTGCAACAGTTCTACTTAACCAATTTTGATAAGCCGTATTGCAGTCGATGAAGAATTGACGTTTTTCTGGCCCGTACCTCAATCAAGAGAAAAAAATTTTTATTTTTTACACTAAACAAAAAAAAAAATTTTAAATCGAAAATTTTTTTTGGAATTTCCGTAAATTTTTCAAAAAAAAATATTTAAAAATGTAAAGGAGGTAAGGGCCAGAATTGCATCAATTTTGATCATAACCTCACTTACCGTTTTCATGTCCGGTAACCTGGAGTCCCGAAATCATGGCTAAAGACTCTACACCCTGGCCCTGTTTTTTTTACCTCAATTTAGCATCTCTTCCCAGTTGCTAAAACCTCATTTTATAAACTAAAACTATTCCAATTTGCTATTTTGAAATTAAACATTAATTTGCTGTCTTTGGCTCAATAATATAATGGCCACCATTTCATGGTTAAGGGCCAAGGCATGTTTGTCTTGGGTGGGGCCATTCGGCTTCTCAAATGATGATGCCCTGTCAGAGAACTAACTGTCTTGGGCAGAAAACTTTGACGCACTTTAGGGGTACATATAGATTTTGGTTCAAAGCCTCCGCCCAACTCGTCCGTTTGCCCGACAAATGACACAGGAATGGAAATGAATAAGAGGCCCGACCTTTGACGCCAGTTCAACATTTACTTTTCCCAGCTCTAACCTTTCTCCCTCCCCCCCCCCCCCTGTGTTTGTTTGCTTAATAAATGAATGCGAAAAGTGCTTTGAATATTTGTACAATGTTTTTCGTTTTCTTCAACATGTTGTTGCTGTTGTTGTTGTATCACAATTCCAATTTCTGTCTACGCTTGGCATTTCCCTTTGTCATTTCGTGTTTTTTTTTTTTAATATTGATTTATCAGTACGCCGTATTGTGCATTGTGTTTACCGCAATCCGCGACCCTCTCTCTGCCCGTAGCTGCTCCATCGCTTCGTTTACGCTATTTATCTTACAATGTTTGGCTTTGGTGTTGGGGAACTGCGTAACTGGTAACTGGGAGCAGGCGCATAATCAATCAATGGAAATCGATTTGCCACACACACACACACACACACACACACGCACTTGAGCATGCCAACCCTCTTAACACTTAAGTAGGCAACCTCCATGTCTCGTCCTCGTTCATTGAACTTCTGCCTTCTGTCATTTTGTCACAGTTTTGCTAGGAAAACTAATTTGTCCAACTAAATCCCCCCAAATAGTGAGTCATCCATCGATGACGTGTCTTAAGGTAAACCCCCTCCCCGCCCCACCCAAACGGAGTGTGGTCTAAACTGTTGCTGAATTCTACATTCTTTTTTTTTGTTGTTTTCAATAAGTATGTGTGTTGAGTGGTCCTCCATTAATCCTTGACTTAACCAGCTAAATGTGGCCAGACCAATTAACCAAAGTGAAAGCTGAAGAAAGGCCAAGCATGAACTATAACTCAAAGTTAATGAAATGTTGAACAATTGGACCGAGTCTAGCCCCAGGGCTGGCGACACATCAGGCCAGAAAGCCACTTTATTCTATTTCCGTTTCCGGCTATTGTCGCGGCGGCGGTTACGTTGGTGGCGTCGTTATCGCCTTCCTGCTGTTGTTCTTGCCGAGCTGCCGAGTATGTAATGTGTTTCCGCTTGCCACAAAATATGGCACACCGAGTGCGTGCCAAGCCATGCAAATGGAGTTTGAAGATGATGAAGAAAGGGCCAAGACAAACAAAATGACACTCGAAATGTCAACGTCAACCAATCCCCCTGCCAAACCCAAAAGTACGCATTAGTCGTTGCGATATATGAGCCCGGGCTACTACACACGCTGCATAAGTAAGTAACCTTAACCAGGGTGTGGGCGCCAAACTGACCACAAGGTCAAAGAAGTTTCTTGCAAGTGCTGCAGTTGGCAAAGACAAATGAAGACAAAAGTGGATAATTTTTTGTTAGTTCGAAATTGTGCTTAATTAAGCGCTATAATGGGACGAATCTGAGAAATAAATGAAAATATATTAGAAACTTGCTGCTTTTTTCCAAAATCTGGGGCTTACCTGTAAAATAATGCCTAAACAATTGAGGACAATTGAGGAAAAGCGAAAAGGCAAAGCTAACTCCGACTATGCCGAAGTTTTAATACACTTGAAAAAGCTCACTCCAACTGATTTAACCGATAGAATACACAGGGCAACAAAATTACCAATTTTGTGAGCTCTGCAAAATTCTGTTCCTGTTCTGTGCCCTGATTCCAAATCTGGTCTCGTTTTTTTTCCATCAGCTCTTGTTTTCGAGAAATCGCGGAAAAACCATTTTGCTGTTTTTTTAGCTTATGGAAAATTATGGGGGTCACACCAAGCACAAATTTGTAGATATTTATATATTCAAAATCATTAAGAATCTAAAAAGTTAATCCCACTATCATTAAAAACAAATACGTTTACTCAGTAAGACACATTTTCCAACCTGATCGGTTCTATGGCAGCTATAAAATATAGTCAACCGATTCCGACCAAATTTTGTAAATCTCTTTAAAACCATTAAAATTTCCATTATTCCTAAGTTTCTGAAAACAAAAATATTTTTCTCACTAAGACCCATTTCCTACCCGATTGTTCCTATGAAAGCTATAAGATATAGTCAACCGATTTTGACCAACTTTTCTCAGAACTGTGTAACACTATAAAATATTTATAGTTCCTGAGTTTAAGAACGTTATCATTGAAAACAAAAAAGTTTTTCTTACTAAGACCAATTTTACGAGCAATTGGCCAGCTATATGATATAGGTTTTCGATCCGGGCTTTTTCAACATATAAGTTTTGTGCTGTATAAAGAAAACTCTAAATTTTCAGCTTTAAAACTGAGGGACTAGTTTACGAAAAAACTGATAGACAGACGAATGCATTTGATTTTGCACTCTTGATGACTTGGAATTCACAAGCAGTTTTAGCTGAGCAGTAAGTCTGGACTCACACTGATTGACGCATGAGACATGATAATCTAGTATGTTCTTATGCTGTCTTGTTTTCATTGTGAATAGCTTGTCATTTGGCATTGAAAGCAAGACAACATGAAGGCCTACTAGACTATCATGTCTCATATATCAAACAGTGTGAATCCTTATTAGCATGAATTCGTGGGACATAGACTACTGACTTCCCTCCCTTGTGCTGTTGGGTGTGCCTCTGTTGAAAAATAAGTTATAAATAATTATCAAATTATTTCTTGTATGTTCAAAATTAGCCTTAAATTTTCCGACATGACTAAAAAATTACACAAAATTAAACCAAAATGATTTTAAAATGAACCCAAAATGTTTCCAAACTTATATGAAATTGTTCTTAAAATAAGCCCAAAGTGGTCCTAAAACAACCCCAAAGCCTTCACAAATTGAGCACCTAATGTTATTAATGTTATCACCGAAATGATAATGGAAATCAAACAGCGTGCTTAAGAATCGCATAGTAGGGCAGTAGAAAAGGTGGAGAAACTGGAGTATATCTAGAATAAGGTGTCACACACATTTGAAACTTCCAAGGAAAAAATGCAAAATGATGACCGATTTTTAGAAAAGACCCGATAATTTCAGGAGATGGCTTTAATCAAACTTTGTGGGAACAATGGAACCCGACAGATTTCTATTCTTAAAGAGGAGGTTAGAAAAACTGTGCCATGTTCTCGATTCCACTTCTCCAAGTGTTTTGTGATTTGGAGAACAAATTTGGTCCAAGAATAGGTTTAAAATTAGAAGAATTTTGTAGAAGTGGAATTCAGAACATGACTGTATATTATAACAGACTCGTAAACACCCTTAATGGATGCATAAATTCCTTGGAAAGTCGGAAAAAAAAGTAATTTGAAGAAAGCAATGCAAGTCTTTTGATGTATTTAGTTGATTATTCAAACATAATTTTCTTAAAATTGCAAATATATTCGTCATAAGGTAGGCACTTAAAGACATATAACTCGCCTACAAAATAAACCAAACCGTTTTCGTTTGGCTGTTACCTTATACCCCTTACCTAGGTAGTAAAAATGATTACCAATCACTAGTTATAAATTATGAAAAATTTGTCTTTATACCCTAGTGCATAGTACAGTTGAAGTAAGTTTACAGCGAAATTTCCAGAGCCTACTAAGTAGTCAGCGAATGTGCCAACTTAATGGTTAATAAAATTAAAATAAATTTTTCATATGGCATCACATAGGCCTTGACTTTTTTTTAAATTTTCGTTGACTTGTTAGGTTTGAGTTCTTCTCAAATATTTCATTATTCGTTTGGCTGTGCCAGCGACAACATCGAAATTATTTCTTTTTATTTTATTTCAATCAATCAATTGTTATTGCATTATTGCAAAAATCTCTCGGTCTTCATGATCATTTCAAAGTGTTCACTGTGGACTTTATTTCCCTTTGATCCAGTTTCTTTATTTCTTTATTTATTTATTTTTCATTATTCTTGCAGATTAATTTCCTTCTGCTCTAGTTTATTTTCATTTTTTATTTATTTGGCTTCGGCTCTCATTGGAATACCTAGTATGTGAAGGTTACCTATTTTTTGAATGCCTGCGTCTTGGTTAAATCGATAAACGTTTTAAAATTTAACGATTTTGTATTTTTTTCTTTTATTTTTAATATGATTTTACGTTATATTGAATCCTACTCAGGATCGTTGCTTGAACAATTTTAATTATTTGCTGTTATTTTCATATTTTATTGCCACATGGTCAAAACTAAAGTGGACCTTCTTTGGGGTACATTTTTTGTATGAGAATCAATCAAATTCAAATCCATAATTCAGTTTGTACCGGGGTACAATTGTACCCCAAAGACGTATAGTGAACATTTCAGTATTTTGAGCGCTGTATAAGCTATAAATATTTATAGAATTAATTTCTGAATTTTGTGGGAACTTATTTATCTCTAATTTCATTAGTTCCTTTGTGATTGGAACCTTTTAGAGGCTAGATCCATTTAGAAGCCTGTATGAAAACTGAGATTTGCTTTGGATATATATCCGAAAGTTCTGAAATGTCTATGAGGAAGTATGAGCCGAGAAGTTTCTGTCTTCGACGACTTAGAGCACGACAAGAGTAGAAGCAGGGTAAGGCAGATTCTACTGCTTTCTCGTCCCTGCAGCTTCTGCAGAAGTCATTGTATCAGCCAGTGACGTGTAATAGACCTAATCTTTGCCCAAAAGTTTGCTCTCCCGAGCAGGCAAAGATCCAGTGAACGTTTTTTGCTGCGATTCAGCCAGGTCAGTCGCGCTGTCTGCCATTTTTGAGTAGCTTTCTGCTCGTATACATCTTTTATGATAAGCCTGCACGTAGCCATGGGCATACCTACAGTTTCCTTTATCGACAAGAATGCTGGTGGTAGTGCCTTGTCTCGCGAGTTTGTCTGCTTTGCAATTGAACTCTAGGTCCCTGTGTTCTGGGACCCAAATGAGGCTGTTCTGCCTTCTTTTAGAGAGATTCGCGACAATTTTGAACCAATACCGAATTAAGCCAAGTGGCTATTAAAACTTGGCTGTCAGAGGAAATTTTTATTGAGCTGAGTACAGCGTCCTTCCTTGATCAAAAGAATTTCTGCCTGAAAAGACACTACAATAATCTGGTAGTCTAAAAAAAGACTGACTGACAGACCCTATTATTGGGTTTCGAGTTATCAGTGTACATTTTTATAGATTTCTACGGTCCCAGATTCCACTCTTCTCTAAAAGGGATAAACGTGAAAGGGGGTAGAGAGGTATTCTGTTGGGGTACAATTGTACCCCAAAGACATGAAAGGGAGTAGAGAGGTATTCTGTTGGGGTACAATTGTACCCCAAAGACATGAAAGGGAGTAGAGAGGTATTCTGTTGGGGTACAAATGTACCCCAAAGATAGTTCTAGAGTCAAATGATTTTATAGGAACCTTTCCATTTCAACCTAAACCTAAATAAAAAATAAGACCAAAAAAAAAATTTAAAAACTAGCAAAATCAGGCAAAATAAGTCAGGTACATTTAGAGTGCACTAACATGCCGGGATAAGCTCAACTACGTCTGATACTGGCCTAAGCTGCTTTTCAGTTCAAATAGTCAAATGGAACAATCCATTGCTTCAATTATGCCGTGGCACAAAATTTCGTTAGCATTTTCCTTACTTAATCTCCTTAGTTGAGCTTTCACTACCAACTCTTCAACTGTAAACACTTTTCTAGGTATCTACCTAACTCAACACCATTCCAACAAGAAAAAAAAATGTACACACACACACACACACACAAATGAAATCTGTTTCGTTCGTTCCAAACACTTGAAGGTTGAGTGACTTGACTGAAATGCTTTCGACTGCTGTTGTTGCTTCGGAATGAATGGCATGAATCATGCCCGGACAGGCAGGTGAATATGGAGCGAAGCGGGTGTCATTGTCGCCTGGCAAATGTGTTGTGCAACCATTAATAAAATCAATTTGGCATAAATTACAACTGACAAGTTAAATTTGGTTTAAAGCGGATTTGGGCAGAATTGGAAAACTAGGTAAACGGCAGTTCATAAAATTTAAGTGGCTACATAAAAATAAAAAAAAAACCCTTTTTTACTTCATGTCGTGGTGCACTGCTGAGCTGATTTTATGGCACAAGTATTCATTGGCTTAGTGCATACATATTTAAAATGGGGAAAAGCTTTAAGCGTTTAAGTTTACGCTCAGGGGGAGGTGTCGGCGGTCCATTATCAGTAAAGCTGCAGAAACTACTACGAAGGCGCATGCAATCCATAAAGTGGGACTAATGTGTTTTGGAGTAAAACACATCCACCTTTTTGACACACATATGTATACATATGTGTATGTATTGTACATTGAAGTGTTTGTGTGCGCGCCATACTTCATGTTGGCTTTAATTCGCCTGTCGACGCCGCCTCCTTCAATTATTGGAATACTATTCCAGTCACGTCTCTGCGTGTTTGTTGTATGTCTCTCTTTCTTTTCACATATAACGATTTTTTGCCCAAAAAACCCACGAAAAACGTACAACAGACACGCCTATGCCGCACCACAAAATTACGCCCCTCGCCCATTTTCATGACTTCAGTTGCAATTTGCTCCAGTTTCAGTTTTAGTTTTTGGTTGTTTCAAATGAACATTTTTTTTTTTTTTTGGTTTGATAACCCATTCGAAAATAGTCGATAACTGATTTGGCCATGGACTGACAAAATGGAACAGTAGAAAATGGCTAGCAAATGACTTATAAAGTCTTTGAACTCAACTACAATATTATTAGCCATGCAATTTTGATTCACTGATGAACTGTCATGCCAAAGGCCACTTAGTTAGAAAAAGTGAGCGCTTTGTTGATGTAGCTTTTGTATGTTAGTCTGTCATAAAATGAAGCCACGCTTACTCTTACAAAGTTCACTCTATACATGCGTATTTGCAGCTTTACGCACACTGTTAAAGTGTTGAAAAGCGATGCACACTAAATTTCAGAATTTAAATGATTTGAACACGAAGTTATTAAGAAAAATAAATGATAACAAGTAAGAGCGCTACAATCGAGTGATCCGACTGCAAAATACCCTGAACACTTGATTCTGTGTGTTGTAATACGAATATATATATATACGCTGGGACGTTTCCTGTCAGAAGCAACAAAATATAGAGACCAGATTACATCTTGTCAATACTAGAATTCGGTGTCCTGAAGAAAGTGAAACATCTTACTTATATGTTAGGATCCCCTAATGCTGTTAAGTAGTAAAAAGTTAAGGTAAATTGATAGATATTTATAAACAGTTCCGATTTTAAAATTATTTTGATATCGATGTGAGTTTACTAAAAAGAAGCTTGTTGTAATAGGGTATTTATGTCAATATATAAAAGTTTAAAATTTATAAACGGAGCCAACCAATTCTCTTAGGGCCGATTTCCCGTGATAGCTGCTATGTCTAAGACTTACCATATACATTTTAGGGCCGATGTCTCATTTGCTTTATAGCTGCTATGAGTTGTTATTTGTAGAAGATAAGAAATCCTTTTACTACAAAAAACAAATTTGATTGCTACAGAAATGCAAAATTAGTATAATTTTATTTTGAAAAAATACCATCTTTCATATAATGAGAGCGCAAGTTTATTTTGACTATAATGAACTTATAATTGGGGTTCGTAAAATTAACAAAAATTATTCTCACGCCTTAAATAACATCAATATACATTTTAAAAAATGTTTCATAAACGCCTATTCTCAGATGACATAAAATTTATTTTCGTCACACTACTTCATATGAATAGAAACACTTCTGAAGAGCTTTGAAATGAGAATGCATTGTGCCGAAATTAAAATTTATGTCATCTGAGATCAGACCTTAGGGAAAAAATTATTTTTTTATTGTTATTTACAAGCGTGTGAAAAAAATTTTTTTACATAAATTATTTTACAAGCCTGTAAAATATTTAAAATATACATTTAAGCATGTAATAGTAAACTCCGGTCGGTTTCGACATCTTAGCAGCGTACAGAAAAAATAAGACTGTGCAAAATATCAGAACGATAGCTTTAAAGAGACAGACGGACGGACAAAGTTCAAACGACTCAGCTCATCGTCCTGATCAGAAATAAATATAGACATTATTGGTTAAAAAAAAAGTTGTTTTTCAAAAATTTTAACAAGACACCTACTTATTTTATTGTCCTGCGGAAGATAGTAATTATTTATATTTTTTGTAAATTAAAAAAAAAATTTTAAATTCCCAAAACTTTTAATTCACACCTTTAATTAAAAATGTAAAAAAATAAGACAACCGTTGGTTCAGTGATACAGACAAGCTCAATAGTAAATAAAAGTACAAGTCCATCAATTAAAGAAACCTTACAAATCTTTATCTTTTTTAAAGGTTGACAAAAACGGAATCCATTAATATTTCGTCAGAGCTTTTATTTCGTGAAAACTTTAAAGGCTGACATTCCCACTAGAAAATATCAACAATTAAAGGGAAATCTTAGGAAATTCTTTGAGGAATATTAATTCCTTAAGAAAAGCAAAGAAAAGAAAGCCAAGCGTACTGAATCACTAAAACAAAAAAGAAAGAAAATCAAATCGAATAGGATAAAAACTTCTTAATTGCATAAAATCAAAGTGGATGCGCTAAAATTTGTGGTCTTTATATTGTACTGAAATAGCTTAAAACCAAGAGAGAGATAAAAAAATGGTAACATTACAACTACGAGTAAAAATGCGTGTTCAAAATCAAACAAATAAATGCACTCAATTTTATCTGTATGGACTAACACTACCAATTACAGCTATCTAGTGTCTAAGTCAGAAGATCGAGGAATACAAGCCTTGTTATGACCAAGTAAAATAACATTGATTGACTGACTCTATTGACAGTTTACTGAAACGGAAAACTGATTGAAAACATAAGCAGTCACGATGTCAATAAATTACCCATTTTATTATCAGGTTAACCGGTAGATCAACTAATCTGTAGATTGAAGAATCGCTTATCGAAACAATATCGTCTTGGGGCTTAAACAAAGAGCTTAAATTCATGCTTGTTAGAAATGAAGCTTGTAATTGTATTATTCTAAAAAATAATATTGAAGAAAGATTTATTATGGCTTTCCTGTCATCGACATTTTTTTTGGAAATTGTGCTTCAAGCCGTAGGTGACTTAACTGTGGGGCCTTCAAGTGGACTTAATATTGGAATTTTTAAACAAATTAAAAGTTTAAGTAATGGGAAATGACTTCATATAAGTTCTTTCCAAGTTCTAATTAAAACTGTTGTTATATCAACCTCGAAATGATTACAAGGAATTACTTTACCTCATTATTATATTCCTGGATCTTTGTCATTTAGCGCTCCTAAATGCTGTTTTGATGGCCTAAGCAATTTATTCCTTGAAAATCATTCTATTCTGGAATTAATTTACAATGTTAATTAAATAACTTACAAAAATAAAAGACATTTCTATATTTCAAGATGTTATCTATGCGAATGCCATGTGAAAAAAAAAACAAAAATGCATAGTATAATCCTATATTTGGATATCCCCACCACTAATCAAATAATGCGCGAGGAAAAATATTTTTCTGAAATAAAAATCGCTATTTTCAAGTGCTTTCTTCAACTTTCCTCGAGAAAAACAAACGAGTCTTAGAGAGTCATAAATGGCTGTCATAGCACTGCATTCTACATAAACAAAAAACCAAACTGAAATCGAAATCGAAATGGAATCAAAACTTAAGAAAATGTTGAACCGATTTTTCTTTTGTCTTAATTTTTTTCCTCGCTGACCATTTTCATTGCGAAAATGTAACATTTTTACCATTATTGCCGCTGTCGTGTGTCAACATTATGTACTAACTCCACGCCCACATCATCAACATCCCCCAAGCTAACGCCATGAGCCACCACACACACCAACAACAACAAGAGGAACAGCAAACATCTTAGTCACTTTCACTTTTTATTACACATTTCCCTTTCGTTTGTTTTTTTTGTTTTTTTGTTTTTTTTGCTGGTTTCTCTTTTGCTTTTGTCACGCAGCGTTTTCTTAGCCAAAATGGTTTTTTAACCCAAATTGCTGCATTTTCAATCCGCTTAGCGGTTGCCTGGTTGGCGTGGGTGGGGAAAGGGGAAACCCAATTAAGCTTAAAATTAAGCGCTCATAAGTATGCTACACATTTGTTTCATATGAGTGCAGTCAATAGAAAGTTGTGTTGGCACGTTTTGCATTTTGAAGTAATTGCTGCTACGAAGCAAAATTTAGGTTAAAACAAATTGCATGTTTCATTTTCTAAGCCCCCACCAACCCACCCGCCCACAAAACGTGTCGCGTGCAGAACTGTGGCTCCACTCCTACTCATTGTTTTTGCATAATTAATGTCATCATAGACGGCCGTAATTGCATCTAAACCCCGCAACCATGGTCAACGTCTGGTGTAAAATGTGCCCCAGCACCCACTAACAGCAGTTGTAAATTGATTTTGATTCATTGTCCTCCTCTTTCAACTGAGCTCCGGCTAATGTTCGTGTTAGGGTTGGGGACTTAAACGAATAAACAGTTCAAATGGAAGGTGGGGGATGGGTGGGTCATTATTGAGCACGCTGAATTTTTCATTGCAAACGGTTTACACCTTGTTTTAGCTTTATTATGAAACGGTTTTTTTTTCTACATTTAAATTTTTACCACCCTAATTTTATATAATAATTTCCTATAATAATTTCCTTATAGAAAAAAGTTTTCAAAAAACTTAAAAAATTCCAACTTATTGTTTAACGCTTTCAACAGAATCATCTCACATTTCTGGGGTACAAAAGTACCCCAATTACGCCGATTTTTAAACACTTCTCTTAGGGGGCAATTTTCTTGATAACACAGGGCAACAGCCTTTTGCTGTTTCTCCCATCAGCTCTTGTTTTCAAGAAATCGCGGAAAATCCATTTTGCAGTTTTTTTTAGCTTATGGAAAATTATGGGGGTCACACCAAGTACAAATTTGTAGGTTTATAAGTTTTATGCGATACTTCATAGATCAATGCAGCCATAAAAAAATCAAGCGAGCCGCATCAGCAAACCCAAAAGTGCCTAAATTGAACCTTGAGGATAATTTTTTTCAATTTATAGCAAATTTTTCAAAATAAACCTTGTGCGTAAATCAGAAAACCGAAATAACTATTTTAGCATATAGCTTAACATATCCGCTATTTTTACGAATTTTGTTGCACTTTTATCAGCTTGTTGGACGTTTTTTCACGAAAAAGTAAATTAAAATTTATGGCAGGACTACTAGATTAATTTACAAAATGTGTATAGGAAATATGAAAAGGCTACTCGATTTAACATAGCTCTTACATTAATAGTCAAACAAATGTACTATACAAAAATGTTCCTTAAATTCATATTTGCTCTATTTAAACAACCTCGCGATAATGACATTCAAATTTCATATGGATTTTCAAAATGGATTTTCCGCGATTTCTTGAAAACAAGAGCTAATGGAGAAAAACCGAGACCAGTTTTGGAATCAGGGCACAGAACAGGAGAAGGCCAGAGCTCACAAAAGTGTTCATTTTGTTGCCCTGTGTAATAGGATAAACAAGAACACAAATATAATAAATTTTCAATTTCAATAACCGATCCCTTCCCTTAATTGCTAGAACAATTCTTCCTATTTATTTTCAACTCTCAACAACTTCAGCTCTTTCTCTGCCATTTTTCAGCTGTGCTGATGAAATGTATATTTAATATTTAAAGAGTTGCCCAACGACGCATCGTTTAAGCAGACATTAAGTTAATAAAACTCCAAGGACGTGCACACGCCCACCTGCAGTTCTTGGTTGTGC
Organism: Lordiphosa mommai; assembly: GCA_018904225.1. Classification (NCBI taxonomy): domain Eukaryota; kingdom Metazoa; phylum Arthropoda; class Insecta; order Diptera; family Drosophilidae; genus Lordiphosa; species Lordiphosa mommai. Next base: position 18,954 of record JAEIFT010000087.1, read on the forward strand.
CGGCGTGCAAGGCTCGTGTGGAAATTGTAACTTAATTATGCAGCTGACTGGCTGGTTGGCTGGCAACGGGCGAGTCCTGTGCCCTGGCCTGACGTCATTTCACTGAAATGAAACTTTCATGATTACCACTTGACATAACGATCAAAAGTTTAGTCCATGATTAAGTCAGTTGCTTATACTGTTTGAGTCAGAGCAAAAAAAAGATCGATGGCTTTGTGGAAATTTCGTCATCTTGGTCAGCTGCTGAGAGACAAAAAACAGCAAACGGATTACGGACTTTGGGGCAAACAGATTGATGTATGGAGTGTGGGGGGGGGGGGCCAAGTGCAGCAGCAGCACATAAATGTCAAGCAATGAATATTGTTTGCCCAGCTAGCCCTGCTCCTGTGTAGCTCCATTGTTGGTTGTTCCTGCTGCTGTTATACCTTGTTAGCTGTTGTGTAGATTTCGGGCTGCCATCCATCCCTCCCTTGGCCATATTAATGGCAAGCGAAGCGTGCCCGGCACATGAACGTTTCCTTCAGCCGTCTCCGCTTCTCTGGCATTCCAGAAATGAAAACATATTTTCCATGCGACTGCACAAAGCGTTGCGAGACGCACAACAGCCCGAGACCGGGCTCACATATCTCGCTATTCGCATTTCGCTTTGCCTTGTGGGTATTTCTGTCGTTGTTGTTGTTGTTGTTAATCCTTTTCGAAAATTTTTTAGTTTGATTGTTGGGAAAATATTTGAAGCCCCAGGCACAAAACACTACACACCGCACGCATTAGCATAACCGTGAAGGGTAGAGGAAGGGGAAGGAATGGAATGGGATACATTTAAACGTGTTTTTGTGTGCTTTAAAAGGAACAGGAATTTCAATTTAATCTTAAATTTCTATTGAAATCCACTTACAATCCACTTGGAGTACACAACTTGAACACTTAAGTCTGCATTTACTCATAAAATGTATGAATATTCTTGAAAGTTGTTTGGGGTACAACTGTACCCCAAGAATGCTGCTAGGGTTGGAACATTTTTATTAACTGTTACATCATCAAAAATGCTATAAAATAGAGTTTAAGTATGTTGCATTTGTTTAGCTTCTTACATACAGTCCACTTAGGTTCCACTTGTGGTTAACTTACTTAACCTTTCTTTATACATGTGTAAATCTATAAAAATGCATGGAAAACACTTTTATAGGTTCTAAATACAGTCCACTTAGGTTCCACTTATGATTAAATTACTTTATTAACGTGTAAACCTATAGAAATGCAGGACAAACCCTTTTATAGGTTCTAAATCAAGTCCACATAGGTTCCACTTATGTTAAACTTACTTTACCTTACTTTATATACGTGTAAAACTATAGAAATGCAGGGCAAATACTTTTTATCGATTCCACATGCAGTCTATTTAGGTTCCACTTATGTAAAGTGACGTAATCTTTTTTAATACATATGTAAATCTATAAAAATGCATGGAAATCACTTTTATAGGTTCTAAAAATAGTCCACTTGGGTTCCACTTATTTTAAACTTATTTTAGCTTTTTCTTTATTAACGTGTAAAACTATAGAAATGCAGGGCAAACCCTTTTATAGGTTCTAAATCAAGTCCACTTAGGTTCCACTTATTTCAAACTTACTTTAGCTTACTTTATATACATGTAAAACTATAGAAATGCAAAGCAAATCCTTTTTCTAGGTTCCACATATAGTCCAGTTAGGCTCCACTTATGTTAAACTTACTTAACCTTTCTTTATACATGTGTAAAACTATAAAAATGCTTGGAAAAAACTAATATAGGTTCCACTTAGTTACCAGAAATGTTTAACTAACTTTAGCTTTTTTTTACATACGTGTAAAACTATAAAAATACGTGATAAACACTTTTTCAAGGTTCCACATGCAATCCACGTAGGTTCCACTTATGTTAAACTTACTTAATCGATCTTAGTACATGAGTAAATCTATGAAAACGAATGGAAAACGCATGTATAGGTTCTAAATATAGTCCACTTATGTTAAACTTATTTTAGCTTACTTTTTATACGTGTGACACTATAGAAATGCAGGGCAAATACTTTTCCAAGATTCCATATGCAGTTCACTTAGGTACCACTTAGGTACCACCTATGTTAAACTTTCCTTACCTTTCCTTATACATGAGTAAATCTCTGACAATGTATGAAAAATACTGGTATAGGTTCCATATGTACTCTATCTAGCTTCCACTTTTGTTAATCTTATTTAAGGTTTCTTTACATACGTGTAAAACTATAGAAATGCCTGTCACACACTTTTTCAAGGTTTTACATGCAATCAACTTAGATGCCACCTATTTTAAACTTCCTTTACATGATTAAGGTTCCTAATATAGGTTCCACTTAGGTACCATTAATGTAAAACTTACATAAGCTTACTTTATATACGTGTATAACAATAAAAATGCAGGGCAAACCCTATTTCTATGTTTCAAATGCAGTCCACTTAGGTTCCACTTATGTTAAACTTACTTTACCTTTCTTTATACATGAGCTAATCTATATTAATGTATGGAAATCACGGGTTAGGTTTCATTTATACTCTACTTAGGTTCCACTTATGCTAAATCTAGTTTAGCTTTCTTTACACACGTGTAAAACTATAAAAATGCAGTGCAAACCCTTTTTCTTTGTTTCAAATGCATTCCACTTAGGTTCCACCTATTGTGAATATATTTTACCTCTCTTTTTACGTAAGTAAATCTAAAATAATTCATGGAAATCATAAGTATAGGTTCCATATATACTCAACTTAGGTTCCACTTAAGTTAAACTTACTTTAGCTTTCTTTACACACGTGTAAAACTATAGAAATGCAGGGCAAACCCTTTTGCTTTAATTGAAATGCATTCCACTTAGGTTCCACCTATTGTGAATATACTTTACGTTTCTTTTCACATAAGTAAATCTATAATAATTCATGGAAATCATAAGTATAGGTTCCATATATACTCAACTTAGGTTCCACTTAAGTTAAACTTACTTTAGCTTTCTTTAAAAACGTGTAGAACTATAGAAATCCAGGGCAAAGACTTTTCAAGGTTCCACATGCAATCAACTTAGGTTCCACCTGTGTTAAACTTACCTTACATGAGTAAATTTATAATCATGCAAGGAAATCACTGAAATAGATTCCACATATAGTCTTCGAAGTTACCACTTATGTTAAACTAACTTTAGCTTACTTTTTATACGTGTAAAACTATAGAAATGCTGGACAAACCCTTTTTCTAGGTTCCACATGCAGTCCACTTAAGTTCTACTTATTCTAAACCAAATAAATGCTGGGCCAAACCAAATAAAATCCACAAAAAAAAAAAAACACTCGTCATCGCTTTCTCAGTGCTTTACAAATGCAAATTGAAGCCATTTAAATGCCAGGACCTTCTCCACCCATTTTGGCCATTGGAAAGCTCAATGACATTGATTGGCTGTTGTATTTTGCATTTCATTTCGGTGGACAATTAAATATTTTCCTGTCTTACCCCCAACCCAACCCACGCCATCCGGTGCCATCCTTTGCAGCAGCAGCAGCAGCGGCGGCGGACGCGACAGAACTCGTTACTGTCACGCCCTGTTGCCGCTTGGACATGACAAAGGTTGACATTGTGTGCCTGCATTTATTAAAACAACTGCCAGCCCAGCAGCAGCGGGATGTGAAGCGTGTAAACAAAAGGCACAGCCACATCCACCCACATTGCTTATTAAACGTTATTAAAGCCGCAAACTTTTCTCCTTTTTCTTTTTGGCAGTTTATTGGCAACAATAATGGTCAGCACAACATTGACGACATTGGCTGCTGGACAAACAACTAGTAGCAGTAACCATCATCATCATCATCACCATCATCAGCAGCAGCATCATCACCACCACCAACACCCACATCAACAGCAGCAGCAGCAACAGCAGCAGCAACAACAGCAGCAGCAGCAGCAACAGTTGCCAGCCAGCCAGGCCACAGGCTTAGCCACAGCAGCTGGAGTTGGTGTCGCCAACTATTACTCGCTTAACGGCCACGACACACACGACTGTGACTATCCACAGCCGCAGCCGCTGAACTTATCACAGGCTTTGCTCTCACCCTCACCGCCACTCAACGATCAGATCAGTTTGCTCTTTCCCAAGTGCCGACCCAAGCCACAGCAGCACAGCAGCAGCAGCAGCCACCACAGCAACAGCTGCCACAACAGCCGCCACCCGATGTAAATCTCAATTCTACATCCTTAACAGCAGCCACTCCAGAGCCACATATAGGCTCCAGCTCACCCCAGGCCACGCCCGCCAGCTATTATAAAAGTGTGAATATCATTACCCAATCACCGCCACCGCATTCGGCCTCATCGCACTCCTCGGAATCGCTGTCTTCGGTCACGCCGCGCATATCCACAAATCCCTTTCTGTGTGCCCCCCTGACGCCACCAACACCGCCGGCCATAGCGGATCTGGAAGTGCAAACGCTTGAGATTGAAGGTGACTCTAACGACACGGAGGCAGTACCGGCGGCAGGTTATCCAGCCTCGTTTTATTATCACACGGGCGAGGCTCGGCGTGGATACGCAGAAATGCCGCGCAAAAGAAACAGTGTACTGGCCAATCCCAATGGCAGGCTGCACAATGGCAATGGCAATCCACAGAGTCAGAATCAGAATCCCTTCATCAAGGAGCCCTACTGGGAGGCGGGCAACACGCGTGCCAGTTCGCTGTTGCACTCACCCACAGAATATGTGAGTGAAGAGACACTGCAACAGCAGCAACAGCAGCAGCAGCAGCAGCAACATCTGCACGCTTCTTCGGCCCGACGCGCCTATCATCAACAGAGAGAGCCCGTGGCGCCACCAACACAACAACTGTATAGTCTGGGTCCACGTCAGCCAGCGCATATCCTACGCGTCGGTCGCAGTCCTGTCAATCGCAACTATCCCAACTCCACCCCACCCCAGTTACCGCAATCGATGTCCGCCAGCAATCCCTGTGCCGAGGGTTTAACCCCATTGGCCAGTCATTATCTATACGGTAGCAAGTCTTCGCTGGATCAGCATGCGGCTGGCGACTGGGAGCCACGTGAGCAACGGAAACTGAGATTAAGGGAGGAGCGGGAACGGGAAAGGGAACACTTGTTGCTGGAACAGCAACAGCAAATGCAATTGCAGGAGGTGCATGCGGCAAGGGATAATCATTTAAGTCGGAAACGTCATGGCGGCGGGCATGTCGATGAGCGGGAGCAACGTTTGGTAAATGGCAGTGCCAGTGAGTCGGTCTATCGAGCTGCAGAGCCGGGCGAGAGCTGGCAACGTGAGTAACCATGCATTCTTTTGTTTTGTATTCCATGGGATTTGACTAACAATTTACAGTAGGATTTTGGCACCCAAAATAGAAGGGGTTATGCCACCTTTAAGAGGGTAACAGTGGTTCTATATAAGGGGAAGGTCTTGAAAGTGAAGTTAATGTCCATACAGACTGACTTTGACTTACTCGGTACTTAGGGAAAGAAATATTTCATAGAATTGACGGAAACCTTTTAACAGAGCCTTAACATTGATGTTAACTTTGACATTTATGTTAACATTAAGAATTATGTTAGCATAAACATTTCTGTTAACATTAATATTTATGTTAACATTAACATTTATGTTAAAATTAACATTTTTGTTAACAAACAAAACATGAACCATTTAACAGAGCCATAACATTGATGCTAACTTCGACATTAATGTTAATATTAAGAATTATGTTAGCATAAAAACAATAATATTTATGTTAACATTAACATTTATGTTAACATTACCATTTTTATCAGCATTAACATTTTTGTTAATAAACAAACCTTAAACCATTTAACATAGCCTTAACATTAATGTTTACTTTGACATTAATGTTAACATTAAGAATTATGTTAGCATAGACATTTTTGTTATCATTAATATTTATGTTAACATTAACATTTATGTTAAAATTAACATTTTTGTTAACAAACAAAACATGAACCATTTAACAGAGCCTTAACATTGATGCTAACTTCGACATTAATGTTAACATTAAGAATTATGTTAGCATAGACATTTTTGTTATCATTAATATTTATGTTAACATTAACATTTATGTTAAAATTACCATTTTTGTCAGCATTAACATTTTTGTTAAAATTAACATTTTTGTCAATATTAACATTAATGTTAGAATTAACATTTATTTTAACATTACCATTTATGTTAGCATTAACATTTATGTTAGCATTAACATTTTTGTTAACTTTAACACCTACGTTATGTAAGAGCTATAAAACTATAACTTGGACTGCAGTTTTAATTTGTGGTGAAAGTGCCACGGCTGGATTTCGGAATATACCAGCTCCAAGGGCGTAAAAATTACCAATATAGTTTGTATGGAATTATTATACTCTGTACCAAAGGTACTGCCTTCCTTGCAATTAAAAAAAAAAGTCATATCTTTCACAATTTTGGAGTTAGGTTCTTCAAACCTTCAAGAGATATATTTTACTCATCATTACCTTTCGAGCCCCCATACATCGTTTTCCGATCAGATGAACGATAGTAGAGTTGTCACCCCCACAATTTCAAAAAACCCTAAAATCTCCCACAATTTTAAAGATAGATTGTTAGAACCCTCTAGACATATATTTTACTCATCATTACCTATCGAGCCCCCATACATCGTTTCCCGATCAGATGAACGATAGAAGAGTTGCCACCCCCACAATTTCAAAAAAACCCTAAAATCTCCCACAATTTTAAAGATAGGTTGTTAAAACCTTCTAGACATATATTGTACTCGTAATTACTTATCGAGCCCCCATACATCATTTTTCGATCAGATGAACGATAGTAGAGTTGCCACCCCCCGCAATTTCAAAAATCTTTATATCTTCCACAATTTCAAAGTTGGATCGTTCAAACCTTCTAGACATATATTTTCATCATTATAACTTATTGATGCTTCATCTACCGTTTCCCGATCAGATGAAAGATAGTTCAAAATACTAGGTTTCACCACTTCAAAAACCCTCAATCTCCCGCATTTTAAAGATAGGCAGCAAACCTTTAGACAGTATTCTGTATCAAAATTTATTACAGTTTCCATCAAATGTTGATAGAAGAGTTACCACCCCAAATTTAAAATAGATGTTTCCATTTTAAAGATAGATTGTTCGAAACTTATGGACTTATATTCTACTCAATATTACCTATCGAGCTCCCAAACATCGTTTTCCAATCAATGGAACGATAGAAGAGTTGCCACCCCCACAATTTCAAAAAAGCCTATAAATCTCTTGATCAATATAATAGAAGATAGATTAATAAGCCCCCATCGTTTTCCGATCAGTGTTTGATAGTAGGTTGCACCCCCACACTTATCTCAGGAAAAAGAGCTGACCTACCATTTTTAAGATAAGATAGACTTTAGCTTACGAGATAAGTTTGTTTCAAACCTTCTGCCAGTCCTCTCTCTTCTACCTAATCTTTCCCTTGATGATATAGTAGTTGCCACCCCCACAATTTGAAAAAACCGTCATATCTTCCCAAATTTTTTGAAGATAAATGGTTCAAACCTATTAGGCATATATTTAAATAATCATTACTAATCAATCCACCATAAATAATTCCCGATCAGATACACGATAGAAGAGTTCCCACCCCCCGCAATTTCAAAAACTTGTATATCTCCCACAATATGGAAATCTATCTTAATATACAAAAAAACCCCTGGCCACTTTTTATAATTATCATTATATCAAACTTTAGTACAGAGTATATTACAGTCGGAGTTGACCGACTTTCTTATTTGTTTTTTTTTACCAAATACATCGTTTCCCGATCAGATGATTGATAGTAGAGTTGCCAACCCCACAGAGTTGACTTTAAACTTCTTTTGAAGGTAAACAAATAAGACACGTGTTTTCAATATATTGGAAAATTCGTACCAAGGTCGGAAAATGGGGTTCTTTGTTGATTTCTATCAAACAAATTTTGAAAAATTGTCTTTAAATCAAGTCTGGACTTTTATGATTATTTTTATCCCCTCTGGAGGTGGAATTTTTTAAGACCCAGTCGTGGTCAGTTTTATCACAAATGAAAACTATTTTCAAGTTGCAGTTTAGGCTGTGCGTAGATTACCAATCAGTCAGTCAGAGCATAAAAATCAACTCTTTTATATAAAGAGAGATTTTAAATTCGAACTATGATTCAATATTGAGCAAATAATTATCAGTTTTTACCGAATCCTTAAGAATATAGTGTTTTCACTTCTCCTGCATCAAAACTTACTTCAAAACGGAATGAAATGATTGCGAAAAGTCTTTAATAATGAACCGAGCCCAAAGTCAGATTTCTTTGTATTTTTGGCCAATTGTTTTTCCGTTTTTTTTTTCCATTATAAAAATTTGAAGAGCTATTACCGTTATTTGCCTGGTTGAGCCACTGAGTGCCTGAAAGAGTTCTGTTCTACCATATTCTGTTCTGCAGTCAAGTGAAGCTTCAGCATTCCAACTGAATGAATTGAATAGCCATAATGTTGTCTACTCCCAGGGACAAGCACAAGGGCTGCCGCCTAGGGGCTAAGGTGGTAGGGGGAGGGGGGGGGTAATTGAATTGCAAATCAAGCGTAATGAAGTGTACAGCAAATATATAGAAATGCGTATTAAACAGGGCCACAATTGGCAGCCCTTTGTCAGTCAGCGTACCAAAAGTGGAATTTAATTGATTGCAATTAATTGGCAAGCTCCAACATCAACATCTGCCTGCACTTCACCACTCTCTAGATCTGCGCGTAACGACCGAGGCAAATGAGGAGAGGGATAGGGAGATGAAACCAAAAACACAGGTCACCCAACCACCAGCACCACCGCCCATACTGGAGCAGCAGACACGACGTTTGTTGGAGCACAAATTGGATGCCTGGCAAATGGAACGTAACTACACGCTGGCCGTGGAGTCGCGACATGGTATCATAGGTAAGTCATAGGAGTAAGAGTAGGCAAGATCAAGGATTTAATTTCCATGTATTTAAAGAGTATGAAGGATCACCAAGACGTATAGGCGTGGCAGCCAATAATATGGTCTCAGCCGTAGCGGACGAAAATGAACCACCAACTACAACAGCAACAACACCAGCGGCAGCCCCTACCGCACCCCCACCACCACCACCACTGGCCTCAGTGCCACCCTTGACCACTACGGCCAGTTCACTTCAGAAGTCAGCCACTCGAGCAGCTTTGGCTGCTTTAGCTCAAACACAGCAGCAACAGCAACAGCAACAGCAGCAGCAGCAGCTACCAGCGCAGGTTTATCCCATTAGACCTGGCTTTCCACAGGTGAGTCCAATTCTATGTACCAGGTCAACTTAACACTTTCTTCCTTTACACATTCAGCGCATCATTTCGCCGCCACGCGAGCCACGCAGCACTTCACCGCCCCAACAGCAGCTGCCCGCTCTACCCACCAGCAACCTGCCCCCGCACACCAACAACAGCAGCAACCACAACAGCAAGTTGCTACCCACAAGCAGTGACAACAATGCGGAGGATACCAGCAATGATGTCTCCGAAATTGGCACCATATCCGATTTGACCACACCCGAAGCAGTGGTGGCATTACCACCACCACCACCAGTACAACCACTAGCACCACCGATAGCTGGGCCCAGTTCTGCTGCACCCACGGGTCCACTTAGTTTACATACCAAATCCTCAACCTTTGACTATCTGTATGAGTTCTCGGAAACGCGTAAAGTATTGGAGGAATTCTTTAAATGTCCCTCCACAGATGAGCAACCCATTATGGAGAATGGCAGCGATGTGGATAGTATTGTGAGTGGATAGATGATGAGATTAACAGAGTTTGACTTGACTCCCTTTTTGATGTGAAACATTTTTAATTTCGGTACAATGATTTTCTAGTAGGGGTTAAATTCTAATTGAAAGTAACGCATAACGCGTAACGCTCACTGGTATACACCTAGCAATTGTCTGGCCAACCATGGCTACTTGACCATGGCCACTTCAACAATGTGGAAAAGCTGTTTTGGAACGCAATCAATTGCCTGGCCTGTAGTTTAGCACAGGAAACGGATCTGGGGAACAGAGATCTGGGATGAGGGATCTGGGATCGGGATCTGGGGATCAGGGATCTGGGGATCAGGGATCTGGGGATCAGGGATCTGGGGATCTGGGATCTGGGGATCTGGGATTAGGGATCAGAGATGTGGGATCAGAGACCTGGGATCAGGGATCTGGGATCAGGGATCTGGGATCTGGGATCAGGGGTCTGGGATCTCTGGGATCAGGGATCTGGGATCTGGGATTACAGATGGGATCAGGGATTAGGGATGGGGGATTTGGGATGGGGGGTCTGGGTTCAGGGGTCTGGGATCTCGGATCAGGGATCTGGGACCAGAGATGCGGGATCTGGGATCGGGATTTGGGTGGGATTGGGAGTTTGGGGATCTGAGATGAGGGATTGTTCAAAAAATTCGAATAGTTTAGGATACCTTTAGGAACCTCAAGTAACCTTATTTTAGAATGCATTATTCAACCTCATAAAGTGGGATTTACCATTTTATGGCAAAGTTCTTCGTTTAAAAAAAAAATTTTTTTTAGATTTTTGTTTTGCATTATTTTTATAGTTTGGGCATTCCTGTTTCATCCACTTCAAACCATTTTCAAAAATTCGAAATAGTTTAGAAGATATTACCATTTTAGTGGAGCAAAGTTCTTCTTTGAAAAAAAGGTCTCTACATTTTTTTTTTATTTTTTTTTTGCATTATTATTATAGTTTGGGCATTCCTCTTTCATCCACTTCAAACCATTTTCAAAAATTCGAAGTAGTTTAGGAGATATTACCATTTTAGTGGAGCAAAGTTCTTGTTTGAGGAAGCACTCAATACAACCTCAAAAAGAGGTCTTCTACCTTTAAAAAAAAATTTTTTTTAGATATTTTTGTTTTGCATTATTTTTATAGTTTGGGCATTCCTCTTTCATCCACTTCAAACCATTTTCAAAAATTCGAAATAGTTTAGAAGATATTACCATTTTAGTGGAGCAAAGTTCTTCTTTGAGGAAGCACTCAATACAACCTCAAAAAGAGGTCTTCTACCTTTAAAAAAAAATTTTTTTAGATATTTTTGATTTGCATTATTTTTATAGTTTGGGCATTCCTCTTTCATCCACTTCAAACCATTTTCAAAAATTCGGAAATAGTTTAGAAGATATTACCATTTTAGTGGAGCAAAGTTCTTCTTTGGGAACACTCAATACAACCTCAAAAAGAGGTCTTTTTACATTAAAAAAAAATTTTTTTAGATATTTTTTTGCATTATTTTTATAGTTTGGGCATCTTTCTCCACTAACCATTTTTATTTGTTTATCCACTTCAAACCTTTTCAAAAATTCGAAGTATTTTAGAAGATATTACCATTTTAGTGGAGCAAAGTTCTTGTTTGAGGAAGCACTCAATACAACCTCAAGAAGAGGTCTTCTACCTTTAAAAAAAAATTTTTTTTTAGATATTTTTGTTTTGCATTATTTTTATAGTTTGGGCATTCCTCTTTCATCCACTTCAAACCATTTTCAAAAATTCGAAATAGTTTAGAAGATATTACCATTTTAGTGGAGCAAAGCTCTTCCTTGAGAAAGCACTCAATACAACCGCAAGAAGAGGTCTTCTACCTTTGAACTGGGTACTGGGATCTGGGACCAGGGATCAAGGATGGGGTATCTGGGGTCTGGAATCAGGGATTTCGAATGGGGGATCAGGGGTTTGGGGTCTGGGATCAGGGATCTGGGACACTCTGTTTCCAACTATGTTTTCCAAGCCAACATGTTTCACATCAAAGCCTCGTGAATGTTAACCGCACTCACACCTTTTTTTTTTTTTTTTTTTTTTGTTCTTTGCCCAGGATATACAATATGAGTTCCATAGCAACTTTGAGCGCGATGATGAGGAACTGGAGGAGGAGGATGAGGAAGATGAGGAGGAGAACGATGAGGCGGAGGAGGATGAGGAGGAGGGAACCAATGAGCCGGTGTATTGTCAACAGCCGGTCATGTTGCAGCAGCAACAACAACAACAACAGCTGGATCAAACCAACTCCGAGCGTCAGGTCTATGCTGGCTATGCCCGCTCTCAAATGCAACAGCAACAACAACCCCAAATGATGGTGGCCCAGCGTCGTCATTATAGCGGCAGTCCGCTAATGCGTGACTTTGACTTCTTTCTGGACTCGGCCAGTCGAAGTAGCGGCGAACGAGATGGCGAACAGGATGGTCTCAATCATAATCAGCTGCTGAGCACCGGCAGTGGCAGCGGTTTGGGTCAAAGTGTGGGTCAAAGTGTGGTAACCGGGGGTCACAACTATCGCTATTCGCCGGAGACCACCGACTACGATTCCAATTGCGGCGATTTGGACAGTAAGTGTTAGAGTAACTAATAAAGACCACCAAATTAATTTCCCCTTTTTTCGTGCCCAGGTCTTTCCGGCGAAATGAATGGCGGCGGTGTGTCCACTTCCTGTTCCAACTATGCCAAGTATTATGCTTCGGCTATGCCCGTACTGGAGGATGGTCTCTCATCGGGTCACACGAGCGACACGGAGAACAACAACAATAACAAGAATCTGCAACAGACCACAGCACAGGCCAGTCTGAGTGCCAGCACCAGCATAGGTGGCAGCGGTGGCATCTCTATGCTCATGGACATGAAACGCATCTCCACCAACAACAGCTTGAATAGCATGCACAATTTGACCACCTCCACAACGGAGAGTAATGGGGGAGGTGGTGGTGGTGGTGGCGGTGGGGTAGCCAGTCCCAGCAATGGAGCACCACCCACATCCATGCCGCCACAGCCGCGTGAACTACTGGGCCAAAGTCCAAGCAGTAATAGCAACAGCAAAGTGTTCAAGAATATTGATCCGGAATTGGATTCGCTTTACTCGATCAGTAAGTAGACCCAAAATGATGAAGCAGGAGCTGGGCTTTTAGTATAACAGAAAATAGTGTTGGAAAAGAATTTTTGAAAACAATGTTGATAAACAGTGTTGATAAACAGTTTTGATAAACTGTGTAGGAAAAAAGTGTTAGAAGCAGTGTTGATAAACAGTGTTTATAAACAGTGTTAAAACAGTGTTGGAAAACAGTGTCGGATAACAATGTTAGAATTCTGGAAAATAGTGTTGGAAAACAGTGTGGGAAAACAGTGTTGAAAAAAACATTGTTGGAAAACAGTTTTGGAAAATAGTTTAGAAAATCAGTGTTGACAAACAGTGTTGGAAAACAATGTTGGAAAACATTGTTGGAAAACAATGTTGGAAAACAGTGCTGGAAAACAATGTTGGAAAACAGTGTTAGATAACAGTGTTAGATAACAATGTTGAAAGACAATGTTGGAATAGAATTCTGGAAAACAGTGTTGGAAAACAGTGTTGGAAAACAGTGTTGGAAAACAGTGTTGGAAAACAGTGTTGGAAAACAGTGTTGAAAAACAATGTTGGATAACAATGTTGGAGAACCATTCTGGAAAATAGTGTTGGAAAGTAGTGTGGGAAAACAGTGTTGGAAAAAAACATTGTTGGAAAATAGATTTGGAAAATAGTTTAGGAAATCAGCGTTGACAAACAGTGGTAGAAAACAATGTTGGAAAACGGAGCTGGAAAACAATGTTGGAAAACAGTGTTGGATAACAATGTTGGAAAACAGAGCTGAAAAACAATGTTGAAAAACAGTGTTGGATAACAATGTTGAAAAACAATGTTGGAAAATAGTGTTGGAAAACAGTGTTTAGGAAATCAGTCTTGGAAAACAGTGTTGACAAACAGTGTTGGAAAATAGTGTTGAAAAACAGTGCTGGAAAACAATGTTAGAAAACAATATTAGAAAACAATGTTGGAAAACAATGTTGGAAAACAGTGTTGGAAATTATGGAGGGAAACAATGTTGAACAACAGTGTTGGAAAAGAATTTTTTAAAACAATGTTGATAAGCAGTTATATAACAGATAAGCAATGTTGGAAAACAAAGTTGGAAAACAATGTTGGAAAACAATGTTGGAAAACAATGTTGGAAAACAATGTTGGAAAACAAGGTTGGAAAACAATGTTGGATAACAATGCTGGAAAACAGTGTTGGAAACTAAGTTGGTCAACAATGTTGGAAAACAGTGTTGGAAACTAACTTGGTCAACAATGTTGGAAAATAGTGTTGGAAACTTAGGTAAAAAACAATGTTTAAAATCAGTTTTGCAAATCAGTGTTGGAAAATAGTATTGGAAAGTAGTATTGGAAGGAAAAGTTCATAAACAATGTTGAAAAACAGTGCTGCCAAGGGAGCTCTTTACTAGAGGCGCGAGCGTGATCGATTTTGTCGTCACGTAACGCACGATTCACAAAATAAAAATATCCTGACGCACGTTTTACGCACACAATTTTTTGAAAGTATTTCCTCACGATCATTAGTGGCCACCTCTACTTTTAACCTCTTTCCGTTTAGGCTGTGCGTAGATTGTCCATGAATCAGTCAGTCAGTGAATGCAAATTGACTTATTTATATATCAATAGATACAGCTGGTAGATGCCTAACCTAAAGTGATACCTTTTTAGACGCTTGAACATATTTCAAAAAAAAAATAATAATATTTTAAGAAATTTTTAGGCTTAGACCAAGAAAATTATGTACTTAACTTAAGCATTCACTTTTTGCTTCAAGAATAAATTGGGATAATTGTATAATACATATTTTAATTAAGGAAATTCTGTGATGGATTCTCTAACATTTTTCAGAATTGTATGACTTAAATTAAGAATTCGGTACTTGGATGTGCAAGTTTATATTTTTTAATCAACTTTTTCCCCCCCTTTTTTTTCTAGGCGTCTTCCATCGCCCGGATATGGTGCAGATGACACCACCACCGCCCGCACCGGCGCCGCATCGCAAGCCCAATGGCAACAGCTCCGATGTGGACTTACTTCAACCCAGCAGCAAGCACACCCCCTTGGCCGCGGCCATCAGTTCCACACTGCAACGTAGTTCGCCCACCAATACCGCCAAGCCCCGAACAACGGGTGTCAGTAATTGCAGCGGACCACCACCACCCATACCCGAAAGAACCAGCCTGATGACCACAACAGTCCAACAACAGTCCCAACAGGCACAGCGCTCACCCTCGCCGGCCTTGAATTCGCCCGTCTGGCTATCACGCCATCTGGACGGTGGTGTGGGCAAAGCTCTGCTCGAATCCAGTTCGGATAATCATTCCAAAAATCACAGTGCCGATGAGGATGATGTGGATACCGATCTGGAAACGGATCGTTTGCTGGGCCATCAGCGTCTGGACGATCAGGGTTACTATGATGAGAACAAGAGCTGGGAGCGTAAGCCACGTTCGTTGCTCTCGAAAATCTCACCCAAACAACAGCAAATGTCCAGCACCAAGACACGTAATGGTTACAATGCCTTGCTCAGTTCCACACCCGAATTGCCGCCACCCATTCCGCCCAAGAGTTTGGCCCTAAATAATGGCACTGGCGGTGGCAAACTGTTGGATCTGGTGGTGGGACAGCGTAGTGTATCGCGCAGCTCATCGGAGCATAGTGAGAAAACACCCAGCAAGCTGGCCTCAACACTGACAGATGCGGTGGATGTGGTGGCCTCCACAGTGGTGGGCAGTCCGGGCAATGGTGGCGGCGGCGGCGGTGGATCCGAGCGTTCGGTTAAATTGGAATTGGAGAATGTGGCGGGAGTTAACAATTCGGTGGGAAGCGGCAATGTGGGCGTGGCCAATACTACAACTACAGTTGCTGCTGCAGCAGCAGCAGCAGCGGCGGCGGCGGCAGCAGCAGCCGTGGCCAGCAACAATAGCAGCGGCAGCGGTGCCGGCAGCAATAGCAACAGCGGCGAGAAAAAAGTGAAAAAGAGTAAGAGCAAAGAAGGTAAATGCGTTGGGTTTATCCTTCGTTCAATTGTTGCAATTTTAGTGGCCCCCCAATATCGTGTGTGTATATATATGCATATATATATAATGTATATATGTGTTTATATATATGTTAATATTTGTATAACCTGCGTTAATATTATTGTTAATATTGCTGTTGTTGTTGTTGTTGTGAGTTGTCGTTGCTTTCGCTTATGCAAATAGCCAAACAACTGCAGCAACACTTTCGCACAGTGGGAGAAGGACAAGAGTTGGTGGGCAAAAAAAAGTAAAATCAAGCTTTAATATTGAATGAATCTTTAAACTTAAGTAGACTTTACCTTGACTTCAGGCTTCCTGGAAATTCTCCAGAAATAGCTATACAGACAACCTGCTCATGACAGTGATTAAGTAGCTAGGGGGTACATTTGTACCCCAAGAAACTTTTAACGTCAAGCTTCCTGGAAATTCTCCAGAAATAGCTATACAGACAATCTGCTCATGACAGTGATTAAGTAGCTAGGGGGTACATTTGTACCCCAAGAAACTTTTATCGTCAAACTTTAACCATTTAAAGCCCAAACCCTTTAAAATCAATGACCAAGGATTTTTTGTACCCAAGCAGGTACAATGGCCGGAAATGGGTTAAGAATATTCAAACATTATATTAGAATCAATATTTTTTTTACTTTGTCAACTCTTTATAAATGTTATACGTACGTTTACATAACTTTTCTATAAGTATATAGCTTACTCCAAACAAAATGCTTGGGGGTACAATTGTACCCCAATCAAACTTTTAACGCAAAACTTAAAAATATTTATAAATAAATGGCTTACAGTGAACAAAATACTTTGGGGTACAATTGTACCCCGGTACAAGCACTTAATACAGTATGATGGTCCAGCGGCTACTGAAAACTTGAAAATCAACACTCTTTCTGCTAATTTCATATATAAAGCTTACTGCAATTAAAATGCTTGGGGGTACAATTGTACCCCAAACAAACTTTTAAAGCAAAACTTAAAAATATTTATAAATAAATGGCTTACAGTGAACAAAAATACTTTGGGGTGCAATTGTACCCCGGTACAAGCAGTTAATACAGTATGATGGTCCATGCCAGCGGCTACTGAAAATTTGAAAATCAACACTCTTCCTGCTAATTTCATATATAGCTTACTGCAATCAAAATGCTTGGGGGTACAATTGTACCCCAATCAAACTTTTAACGCAAAACTTAAAAATATTTATAAATAAATGGCTTACAGTGACAAAATTTCTGGCAATTGTACCCCGGTACAAGCAGTGAGTACATGCCAGCGGCTATTGAAAACTTGAAAATCAACACTCTTCCAGCTAATTTCAATGCAATTGCATCGAAAAGAAAAAAATACTCATAAAAATGTACTGGGGTAAGAATGTACCCCAAAGACAATCCACATTACTTTTGACCATGGACAGTTCCAGGGTTAAACTTTAAGTAATGCAAAGTAATGTGAAAGAAGAAGCAGAAGTAATGATTCCTTCAACCTTTACATTGTGCCCATACGGAGCTGGGAAGTACTAAAAGAACCTATGTTGATGCCTGTGGAAATCATAATATGATAATATGAAGTAATATTATTACCTCAACTTCACCCCCTCTTCTTAATACCTTCTCTCACTGTGCCTAACTAAATTAAGTAAAAGTAAAAAAAAAAAAATTTTTTCAAATTCAAAATTCGCAGGCAACGTAAATCGTAACCCAAAATCTGCTAATCGTAATTTATATATCGTATATTAAATTCTCTATATATATTTTTCTATTTTTTCGCATATTTATTTGCCGTTTTTTTGCATGCATCGTTCGTTCGTTCGTTCGTTCTACCAACCAAAAAAAATACTCTTCATTTTACTGTGTCTGTGTGTGTGTAAACGAAAATAATAAACTACTTTGTAAGATACAATTTCATTATGTACTAGCAACTAAGTTCCAACTAACACTGACACACACACACACACACATACACACAACTACACTCACCGACAAGAGCAAAGCGTGAACAGTTACTAATCGCACCATTTTTCTTCAACCCAAACCTTGACCTCAACCCACAGGCGGTGCAGTGCTCATCGAGGGCGTGCTATTCCGCGCCAAATACTTGGGCTCCACGCAGCTGGTCTGCGAGGGTCAGCCCACGAAATCGACGCGCATGATGCAGGCCGAGGAAGCCGTCTCCCGCATCAAGGTAAAGTTATTTGCTCACCGTCACTTCAGTTCATTAAAAATTTGTATGATTTGTAATGTTTTGAGTAGCTATTGAAGCGTTTGGCTAGATGACCTGCTGCCATTCACTAAAAACACACGAGTGGGCGGGGGGTAGAGAGCAATTTCAATATCATTTTCATAAATATTTTGTGGAAAGTTATTTTAATTCTGTTTTGGTATTTTTAAAGCAATTTTTAAAGCAATTTTTGTACAATTTCTATTTAGTTTAATATATATTTAGATCTCAGATGGTCCTACTTCATTTTAGTTCAATTTCAATTCAATTTATAATCAATTTCAAACATTCAATTTTTTAATTTCAATTTCAATTTAAATCCTTTTTTTAATAGGAATTCAATCAGGCCTGTTTCCGTTTTCGATTTCGTTGAAATCATGAGGAATCGAAAATGTTAAATGTTTCCGTGTTCAAAAACCAATTGAGTTATTCGGCGAATAATTTTAAATTTTCATTTTTTGTCATTCAACTATCATGATGGCAAAATATTTTAATTCTTTAAACGTTTCTTAGAAATAAGACCCTTTACCAATTCCCATCAATCGAACTCGAAAACGAGAACAGGCCTAAATATTATTTTAATTCAGTTTTCATAAAATTATTTATTATTAAAATATCCTACATAAATTTTTTAAATTTTATTTTAATTTTAGATTTACTTTAATTTATTTTAAAGGCAATTTCCACTGGAAACTATTACCACTTTTTATTTTGGAACATTGTAAGCGTTGCCATTGACCCATGAACATTTTCTCTATATAAAAAGCTGTGATTGCCTTGATTAGTTTTGTGTTTGCCTATGAAAACAAAAATTGTTAGTGGATTTTCACATAGAACTTTTAAACCGAATGTTACATACATTACTCCAAAAGCAGCGCCCACGTCGTTGATAAATTGGCTTTAACCTTGACCCTTCATTATTCGGAACCTTCTGATTGAATTTTTCCAAAAAAAAATTTTGTTTGTAAATTGTAACGACGGATAAGGGAAGGTAATAGTGTTCTAAACAAAGCAATATTTTTATATTGGAATATTTAGGACACCAGAGCAGCTAGAGACATGAAATAAAGTGCCACTGAAAGACAATTGAACAAGGAACACTGAACAAATTTTAAGGTTTAAACAAATTTTAAAAAATTTCGGTTTTGATAGTTCCCATCAGGGTGTCAAACCGGAACACGAACCGGAACCGAATACCGAAAAAAAACCGATAAAAACTCAGAACCAGAACCGGAACCGTTATTATTTATTTTTGGGAAAAACCGGTATTTCGGAACCTTTATTTTTGGAACCGAAATGACCGAAAAGAACCGAAACATTGTACCGGTACAGCTTCGGTTCCTAGTTTTTTTTAGTTATTTCAGTTTTATTGCTTCAATCAGGACTTCTAGGGTAAAACGCTCACAAAATTAAGAAAATGTAGGTTAGCAAAAACTTACAAATGTTAGATTAAGTGACCATCTGGTATATATTACAATTTTAATAAGAATAACAGTTTCTTTTTATTCTTTTCATCTATTTTGGTTCAATAATTTCCAAATATTCTTAATTTATCCTTTATTCAACACAGTTAATGTTAAAACTAGTTGTGGGCTTTCCATTTTTTTTTTGCATTAACAAAGTAATTGAAAAAAAAGACATGACCAACTTTAACAGTTTTCCCCTTTTTTGGGCCCTAGAATCGAACTGCATCATTAGTTTTATATGTTATAACGATGGCTTCATACAAAATTTTTTTTTAAGTTTTTCATCAAGTTTAAACTTTTTCTAAATTGTTAAAAAATTATATCTGATTCTGGTGAAATCTGAATAAATAGATTTAAATGTCCTCTAATTTACTACATTTACAGATTTTCGATATAATTGCGCTTTCAAAAGTTATGGTCCAAGAACTAAAATAGTTGCAACCTTTATTAGATACAATTTTTTACAACAAATTATTTAAAATTTACAAATATTAAGTAAAATCACAATAAAATCATTTTTTAATGTCTTCCCTTTTGTTCTCCAACAATAACTTGATTTCTAATTAAATATTTCCTAATTTAATGTCATTTTGTAAAAAAAACAAATAGTTTTTTAAAAATTTTTTTTAGATTTTAATCTTTTAACTTTTAATGTCGATAAAATGTGAATGTATTAAATTAGAGGACATTTAAATCTATTTATTAAGATTTCAGGAGAAAAAAATATCATATATTTAGAGTTTACAAAAAAAATTTAAGCTTCGTAAAAATCTTTAAAAAAAAATAGTTTGTATGAAACCATCGTGATAACTCAAAAAACATAATGATGCAGTTCGATTTCTAAGGCCCGAATTAGGGGAAAACCGTTCAAGTTGGTCATGTCTTTTTTATTTTTTGAAAAAAAAACACTATACCAGTGTAATTGGACCAAATGGGCTTAACCTAACAGCAGGGTTAAATTTTGATCTGTAAAGTTACCTTCATACAGAAAAAAAGTTTTACTTGATCTTCCAGGTACACAAGTATTATAAGGACATTTATTATGTTTAATTTTAATTCTTTATAACTACATTCTGTTGTGTAGGTTCTATTCTATCTTCGGTTTAAAGGATTTTTAAATTATTCCGGTACATACCGGTACGTACCGGGATACCGAAATAAAAACCAAGATACCGATACGAAACCGAATACCGAATTAAACTAGAACCTAAACAGAACCTTTTACCGAAACATACGTTTTGACACGTAGCAGAACCGGAACCGAAATTCGATTCGGTTTGATTCTCTGGTTCCTATTCTAACTTTTCTTGTCTGGGTTTGGTCTGGTTTGCTTAACTGTTAAGTTTATTCCTTTATTGAGTTAATTTCAATTAATTTTCAATGCAACATTAATTCAGTTTTCACTTAATACAAATACAATTTTCTTACCATATCTTTTAAAATCAACATTTATTTTATTTCCTTTGTAATTCAATAAAACTTACATTTTAGTTTTCTTACAATTTCCATCTTTGGCTTGCTCTCAATACCCTGTCGCACGTTTAACACATTCATTATCAAAACAGAAAACAGAATTCTCAGCTATTTTGAATTCCCTATCAATCAATTCTTATTTGTTAGTTGCCCTTCCCTCCCCCATTCCCAATATTCCCCGTAGTAGTATATATATATATTTTTTTTTTGTAATAAGCAGGTCTTCAAAAGTGCCAAGAAGTATCATCATTATAAAACTCTTTACTATATATTTTCATGCATCAATTTGTTACCCCACATCAACTGCTTGGCGATGACTCGCTTTAACCAAAAATCCACGTATCGCCACCAAAAAAACAAAAAAATCAAAAATAAAAATACAACACAAATCAAATCAAACAAAAAATTCAATTCGCATTCCACCATAGGCCCTGGTAAGTAACCCAATTGTAACTGATTGTATTCCCCGACCCCCCAATTCCAATTCTCCGTTTAGCCTAATTTGCCTAATCCACAAAAAACAGAAAAAACAGAAAGAGAAAACAATTAAAAACATTTGCCATTTGCAATGCTTGCCATCCCTTATCCGAATCACCTCCTTCTTCTTCTATACATACCCAGTTGAAGTTTAAAGTTTATTCATCATCTTCTTCCCTCTTTAGGCACCCGATGGCGATGTCCAGCCCAGCACCGAAGTGGATCTGTTCATATCGACGGAGAAAATCATGGTGCTGAATACCGATCTCAAGGAGATCATGATGGATCATGCCCTGCGCACCATCTCCTATATAGCTGATATCGGGGATCTGGTTGTCCTGATGGCGCGTCGCCGTTTCGTTCCCCAGGACATTGATGATGCGCCCAAACCAAATCGTACACCCAAAATGATTTGTCATGTGTTCGAGAGCGATGAGGCCCAGTTTATAGCCCAATCGATTGGTCAAGCCTTTCAGGTGGCCTACATGGAATTCCTCAAGGCCAACGGCATTGAGGATCATCGATTTGTCAAGGAAATGGACTATCAGGAGGTGCTCAATAGTCAGGAGATTTTCGGCGATGAACTGGAAATCTTTGCCAAAAAGGAGCTGCAAAAGGAGGTGGTGGTGCCCAAGGCCAAGGGTGAAATACTGGGCGTGGTTATAGTCGAGAGCGGTTGGGGCTCAATGCTGCCCACGGTGGTGATAGCGAATCTCATGAGTTCCGGTGCGGCGGCCAGATGCGGCCAATTGAATATTGGTGATCAATTGATTGCCATCAATGGACTTAGCCTGGTGGGATTGCCTCTGTCCACCTGTCAGACGTACATTAAGAATACCAAAAATCAGACAGTGGTCAAATTTACGGTAGTGCCTTGTGCCCCCGTTGTCGAGGTGAAGATCAAACGGCCAGAGACCAAGTATCAGTTGGGCTTCAGTGTTCAGAATGGAGTGGTAAGTGGATTGACATAAAGTGGTTATCGATATTTATCGATAACCATTCCATTTTAAAATGCTTCCAGAAAACTTATAAATTATCAAAATTCAAGTCAAAGCTTAGACAATTCTAAATGCTGTACTTTTGTTCCTTGCCTAGTCCGACTTGTTTCAATCTCGCAACGATAATCTTTTTGTTCAACCTCTTGCTTTAAATTGATCTATTAATCCTTTTTTATCATTTCAATTAGACAGTTTCTTTCAAAATGATATCAGTCACTTTAAAAATCAGTTCCAGCGTATCAGTTTACCCTTAAATTTTTATAGGGCAAACAAAAGGGAAGCTTTAAATCATATCGATATATTAAAGTATCGATATTTTTGTTGAAAAGCGATATTTCATTATCGGTATATGTTACGAACGAAAAGAGAATATTTTTTGGTAATATTTTTGTTTTAGCGTTCGGTCACACTTTTCAACTGACTATTCCTAAAGCTCATTCTTTTATTCTTAAGATAATGTTTTTAAGTAAAATATGAAAAATATCGATAATTTCGATTTCTTCAATAAAATAACAATATTGAAATGATACTTTTTTAATATCGAAAAAATATCGATATCGATTTTTTTTTCAAATATCTGGCATCCCTAGTGGTGTGATCTATATTCCGTCGTTGGTATTTGAATTTAATTGTGGTTTTTGGTTTTAAACTTTTATTTTATCAATAGAAGTTTTGAATTGAAAATTGTTACTTTGCTAGCTTCTAACGGTCTTTCTAAAGTCTTTCAGAGAAGTTGCACTATAAGTATTTGATTATAAGTTTGATTTGATTTTCCGATGTCGTCAAGACATTTATCTAATTGATTCGCACCCTAAACTTGCTAAACATAGACATTTTTACAACTTGAGAATGTTCTGACCGTGTAACCGATATCATAACAATTTTTTGTTCCATGTATTTAGTTTATTTATATCCTGCTGCTGCGTTTCTCGATATTGGTACCTTTTCGCATCAGCTCTGGTGCATAACTATAAACGCACTTACTTTTTGCAGTGTACAGTCCGTTACTAACGTACTAGCGAAAAAGTGTAAATGAGTAGTGAAAGAGAATCAAAAATAGCACACAAAAAATGCAGGACAAGAACAACAAGAATATCTTGGGGTGACTTTTGTGTAAATAAGTAATATACCTAAAAGAAACTGCACGCATACTTTTGCTTAAAACTTTAAGATTTCTGCTCCGATTTAATCAATTTTTTTTTTGAATTTAAGATAAACATATTTGTTTTAAATATTGCCAAAAATTATAGAGAAAAATTTGCTTCCATAATTTAGAAAGAATTTTTTGATTTACCTCTTTTATTAAATTATGCAGAATTTTGTTTAAGCGTTTTAACTTGTCAGTACGCAGTATTTTTTTAAAGCTCTTTCAGATTTTCAGCAACTCCGCTATCCTTTTTATACACTTGAAAAGTGTATATTAATTTTGCCCAGAAGTTTGTAACGCATAGAAATATTCATTTCCGACCACATAAACTATATATATTCTTGATCAGGACGACGAGCTGAGTTCAATTCCGTCTGTCCGTCCGTCCGTCTGTCCGTCCGTCTGTCTGTCTGTCTGTCTGTCTGTTTCTACGCGAACTAGTCCCTCAATTTTAAAGCTATCGAGCTGAAATTTTGCACAGAGCCTTCTTTTGACTGCACGCAACTAATATGTCGGAACCGGCCGGATCGGATGACTATATCATATAGCTGCCATAGGAACGATCGGTCTAAGAACTAGTTCTAGTGAGAAAAACTTTTTTGTTTTCCATCGAAGCGTCACTAATCTTGGTATATGTTAGTTTTATATGCTTTCACATAATTCTGCAAAAATTTATCAAAATCGGATGACTATAGCATATAGCTCCCATAGAAACAGTCGGTCAAAAAACTACTTCTAGTGAGAAAAACTTTTTTGTTTCCTATCGTAGCGTCCCCAATCTTGGTATATATTAGTTTTATATGCTTTCACATAATTTTGAAAAAATTTATCAAAATCGGATGACTATAGCATATAGCTGCCATAGGACCGATCGGTCGAAAAATGTGTTTTGCTAAGAAAAGTTCTTTTTTTATGGTATCAAATTTTTTATTATCAATGATTTAAAAATTTTGAAAATCTGATATTTATATATATATATTTATATATATATATAAAATATATATATATATTTTACCGGTTAAATCAGTTGAGGTAACGTTTTTCAAGTGTATTAAAACTTCGGCACAGTCGAAGTTAGCTTTGCCTTCTCGTTTTAAATTCCATTCGATAAATGCCCAATATCGATCTGGAGCAATTGAACAAAAAAATGTAGTTTCTTTGCATTAAGCAAAGCTCGAGATCAACGAGCATATTTTTTGCGTTATCCAGATCTGTTCAGAATATTGTTAACTTACTATTCTTAGGATAAAATGGTAAAAAGTGATTTTTTAAACCCTCCTTCATGTTCAAATCGGTGTTTACAAAGTCATGTGTGAAAAATATGATTTCATGATACATCGAAGTCTCCTGATTATATTTTAAAACTTGAATTAGTGAAGTTCATGAGACAACCGAACCACCTTTCTGGTTTGTATAAAATTAAGTAGCGGGTAATCTGTTTAAGTCCATTTCTACACAAGTTTGGTCGTCCATAACAATCCACACAAATATTTCATTTAACAAACAGTTTTAAAAATTTCCAACTTAATTTTTTCCAATTTCTACTTCTTGTTGACTTTTTTCAAAACTTAAAAAAAAAATTTTTCGATTTTTTTGTTTTGCCTTATTATTATAGCTTGAACATTCTCCTTTCATGCCCTTCAAACCATTTTTAAAAATTCAAAATAGTTTAGCAGATATTGCCATTTTAGTGGAGCAATGACCTTAATTGGCAGGCCGATAACTTTTTGAACAGCCCTCGAATTGCAAAATATATTTTATTATTTTATTATTTAATTAATAAATAACACAAAACTAAAAACCAAATTGAAAAAAAAAATGCCTTAAGTAATGTCGTTGATTCACTTTTCGAATCATAGAGGCACTCGCTCTTTTTATACTCTGTACCGAAGGTACAAAGAGTATATTGGGTTTGTGCAAATGTATGTAACAGCCAGAAGGAGGCATCTCCGACCCTATAAAGTATATATATTCTTGATCAGCATCAACAGCCGAGTCGATATAGCCTTCCGTCTGTCCGTCGTCTGTCCGTATGAACGCTGAGATCTCAGAGATGGTAAGAGATAGAGGTTTGAGGTGTATGGAACATATGTTTCTTATACTTGCAGGCAGATCAAGTTTAGTTTTAATTTTTGCCACGCCCCCTGCCTCCCCCGCAAATTAAAAAAAACGAAATAACTCCCACAATTTTCAAGATAGATAGTTCGAACATTCTAGACATATATTCTACTACTTATTTTGAATCGACCCGCCATACATCGTTTTTCGATCAGATAAACGATATTAGAGTGAACGTAAAAGAAAATAAAAACCAACGAAAAAACAACACCGTTGCCATTGGTAGAACTTACGAGAAAGAGAGCGAGAAGGCAATAGCTAACTCATAATTTCCCACGATGCGACCTTGCTACGATAGAATGTGCGTTTGAGGAAAGGCTGAGAGTTTGTTTCTGCAATCACGTGATCACGCGTGATTCCCGCATGACTAATATAGATACGTTTATATTAATAGGAAATTATATACAAATTTAAAAATTTTACGAGTTATGTACTAGGGAATTTTACTATCATTACTTATCGAGCCCCAATACATCGTTTTTAACCAGATGAAATAGTCGAAAGAGTTGCCACCCCAGATTTTGAAAAAACCTCACACTTTAAAGTTATTAGTTTCGTACAAGACTTTTACCAACTTTAGGCACAAATTACCAAAACTTTTTCTTTAAAAAATTTTAGATAGAATCTAATCTCTATAGTTTTATGCCATCTTAAGACTTTGATTACTTAATTTTGTAATGCCTTCTCCACAGATCTGCAGTTTATTGCGCGGTGGAATTGCCGAGCGTGGTGGTGTACGTGTGGGTCATCGGATTATTGAGATCAATAACCAAAGTGTGGTGGCTGTGCCGCATGAGAAGATCGTCAATTTGCTGGCCACATCGGTGGGTGAGGTGAGTAGCTGTCAAAGCTTATATATAAAATCAAGCTAATTCTTCTCTCTCTCTCTCTGTAGATCCTGATGAAGACAATGCCCACTTCAATGTTCCGCCTGCTCACTGGACAGGAGAATCCCATTTATATTTAAGCCAGTTGTTAACTAACAAAAAACAAACCAAAAAAAACAAACAACTCATATGATTGATATATAAAGGATATGTATATGCGTGTGTATAGGTTTAGGATCATATGATTTAGCTTATCTTTATATATACTTCTATATATATACTATACATATATTATATACTATATATATACGGGTTTTTTTTTAGACAAAAGTTCGATCAACGGTAGAAGAGGCTGAAGCTACTACGTACGACAAATAAGAAGCGTAAACCTTTTGTTCCATACATAAACACGCCTTTTTCTTTGCGCAAAGCTTAGTACTAATAGTTAATAAATGTGTCCCCCCCCCCCCTAACCCCCCCTTCTCCGGCCACCTGTTCCGGAAGATCGATCGATGATAAAAAAAACATGAAAACGTCCTTAGCTTAGTTGAACAGCGCTACTGAATAGTTGACCCCCCACATAAGCCTACATATATATACATAAATATATATATATATATCGTTACTATATATGCTATAATCAATACTGTAAAGTTGCACACCTCACCTCCCGCTCCTCCTTCAACCACCCACAAAAACAAACGCGTTTCTTTTCGACTAACTATATATACATACATATATATATATAGCCCAACAAATTTTTGATAGATATATAGCCTGAGACCTAGGTATGTAAACTGATGACCCCGCTACCCCCCCCCCCCCCACAAACACTTAGACGCTTCGATTTCAAAACCATCTTCGTCCATAAATTGTGCTACTAACTCGTTAAAACACGTTGATATTGATAAAAAAACAAAAACAAAAAGAAGAAATTAAAAATATATAAAAAAAAAACAAAATACTCGCTTGGGCCGCAGAAAAACAAATACACTACAAGAAATTATTGATTATTGTAATGGAAATTGCTTGATAACATTTGTCTGAAGAGAATTTGCATTTGGCTTTGGTCCGGGCGTTGCCCACCAAATAAACCAGCTTCAGCACTAAAAAAAAACATACATAAGTAATTAATTGTTTTTTTTTTTTTGTGGTGTACATTATTTATAATGGATATATATATATATATATATAAATATATATGAAATATTTATTAAACAAAATTGCCTAGAAAGTATATAAGGACGAATTAAGCCCAAAAAAAAAATTATAAATAAATGAAAGAATATATAATCACATGCGTAACAAAAATATATATACAACAACAACAACAACAGCAACAAAAACAACAAACCAAAAATTGAGCAAAATAAACAGAAAAAGTAATAAAAACAAAAAAACAAATACAACAAAATCAAGAGTTTTCTTTGGGCGGAAAGCGGCCATTTAATGGGACAGCCTAGAAGTAGGCAATGGAAATTGGAATTCAAGGAAATTCTTCAGGCCTTTGGTAATAACTTTGAAAGTAAGTGAGACTTTGGATACCAATTTTTCTACGCTTTGGGTTATACCAAAAAAGTGGGCGTGGCTTAATTTTTCATATTTTAAACCCACCTTTTGATACCCTGTACCCATAAAAAATGGCTAAAAAGGGTATCTTGAAGTTGTGCAAAAGTATGTGAACAGTGAAAAGGAAGCATATGCAACCCTATAAAGGTGTATACGTATTTCTGGCCTAATAATAAAAGTGCGAATATTTATGATCAAAAATGGTTTTATTGTTTTTCAAAGTATTCTCCAGCAAGATTTATACACATTTGCATGCGCTCAAACCAATTGGCGAAGCACTTTTTCCACTCCGATTGAGACAACTTCAAAAACATGGTTTTTAAACTCTTCAACAGCATCTTCTGGCGACGAAAATCGTTGACCACGCCAAGTCTTGCTGTACGGCGATAAAAGAAGTGATCACATCATCAATTCGCGTTTGGGGTCAAAAGGCGCTGGTGTGAGCTGATGTGTGAGAGCTCGCATTGTCATGGTGCACAATGATCTGTCTTCTCTTGTTCGTTTTTTGAATTTCTCCGAAGACTTCAGGCAAACAAATTGTGGTGTACCACTCAGAATTGCTCGTCCTACGTTGCTCAAGCGGAACAGTCGCTACATGACCAGTTTTACCGAAGAAACAGGCGATTATTTGCTTCGAAGTGCTTCTTCCACAAACGACTTTCGTTGGATTTGGCTCGTCTTCGAAGACCCACACGGTCGATTGCTGTTTTGTTTCGGGCTCATAAGCATAGATCCATGATTCGTCACCTGTGACGATCTTATATAAACGTCTTTTGAAACACCGCGATTATATTTTTTCAAAATTTCTTTGCACCAATCCACACGAGCCTTTTTTTTGAGCGATTGTCAACGAGAACAAACCTTTTTACGCCCAGGTGTTCATGCAATATCGAATGTATGCTGGTGGAAGAAATGCCCAAGAATGCCTCTATCTCACTGTATGTCACATGACGATCTTGCATTATCAGTTCTCTCACGGCATCAATGTTTTCTGGCACAACGACTGTTTTTTGGACGCGCCTTCGTCTTCGAGCGAGTGTCGCCCGCGATTGAATTCATTAAACCAATTTTTCACAGTGCTATAGGATGGTGCTTCATCGCCGTACAAAGATTAAAGTTCATCGTTGCACTCTTGTCGTGATAATTCACGTCGAAAGTTGTGAAAAATGAATGCACGAAAATTTTCACGAGTTAATTCAATTTTTCTGCCGAGGTAAGTTTTTGATTAATCGTTAATCGATATCAAATGTGGTCACACATGAAAGAGTTGTATGGAGCTTTTATCGATGAAAGTCCAAACTTTTTTTGGGAAAAGGTCAATTGGTCCTAAAATGACCTAGGCCAGAAACTTAAATAGCAACCCACGTTTATTAAAAAATGAAAGGTACAAGTTTTAAAAATTGTTTTTTTATATTTAGGTAGTAATTCAATAGCACTTTATTTATTAAAATAACAAGAATCGACCCAGAGGATTCAAAGATATAAGTAAAAATATGCCCTGACGTGACGTTACTTAAAACGGAAGTGGGTTTTGACTCGGATTATAGAATTGCAAAACTCTGCAAATTGGGAATTTTTTTTTTTAATGAAACTTTTTCAGCAGTTTTTAGAATAATATAAGTTTATTTGCCAATTTACCAAGTATACAAATTATTTCTCGTTCTTTTTTTATTAGCTTTTTAATTTAAATTTAAAATTTAAATTGGCAAATTTTTTGTGAAGAATTTTTTTCTTAAATTACACAGGGCAACAGTGTTTTTGGTGCAGCCCTATCTTTAACTGATTATATAAGAATGGAGTGCACTGAACAAAACTGCATCATCGGTTTTGTTCCATCAGCTTTTGTTTCCACGATATGACGGTAAACGGTTTTGTAGTAAATTTTGCCCTCTTGAATTTCTAAATTTATGTGGCCTACTCGACAGAGCACTTATCAATGCTACTGTAAAAAATCAAACGCCCAAAATTTGATCATGCAAAAGGCTCCGAATTGGTCTCTGAAGTCAGACGTTTCTCGACTTATACCTATTTTTATAAAAATAAATCGTCTCCCTTAAGCTAGCACGGTTATTGGATTTCTATATTATCTATTTCAGCATATAGCCCAACATCTATTCTAATTATGTCGATTTTTTTTGCATTTGTTCTCAGTTTATTTGGCGAAGCTGCAGCCTGTAAAGGGGGTATTCTACCTTTGAACAGCGTTTTTTATGAGTGGGTTGTTTAAAAAAATTTCTGAAAAAAAAAACTATAAGAGCTTTTTAGTTTGGTTTTTTGATTTGAGTTATTAATTAACAATATAAGAAAATAAAAAAATGTTTGGATTTCGAGGGCTGTTTCCCATCCAAAAAGTTATCGGCCTGCCAATTAAGGTCTACACAACAAAAAAGGTTTAGATGGTGGTAGCCATGATTCCGGGACTCAAGTTTATCGGAATGGAAAACGGTAAATGAGGTTATGATCAGAATTAATGTAATTCTGGCCCGACCTCTATTTAATTTTCTTGATTTTTTTTAAAAATGGCCAAATGTTTAAAAAATTTGAATTTTCAAGTTTTTTTGTGTAGTTTAGTGTAAAAAAAATAGTAAAAATGTTTTCCTCTTGATTGAGGTACGGGCTAGAATTACATCAATTATGCGTCGATTGCAACATGGCTGATCAAAATCGGTTCGCCAGTAGAACTGGCCCAATCATGGCAACCAGGTACAAAATAACGTGGTCGAGAAAAACGCATTTAAAGTTTTGAGTAATGTAACAAAACTATAGCAAGAACATTGCTCCATCTAAAATGGCTATATCTGCAAAACTATTTCGAATATTTGAAAATGGGTTAAAGGGATGAAGGGGGAATATCCGAAGATAAAATAATAAGGCAAAACAAAAAATCGAAAAAAATAATTTTCAGAGGACCCTCTTAAGCAAAAAACATATATTTCATTTTATGGGAGGCCAACTAGATTCTTACCCCAAATTTGTATAGGAACTGTGAAGAGGTTACTTGATTCATCATTGAATTTTATTTATTTACAAGCAGATGTACATTTTTTTATAAATTCTGTGTGGAATCAAGTAGCCTTTCAATAGTTCCTATAAAACTCTAAACTCTTTAATTAAAATTATTTTGCATATTTACCTTTTCTCAATCAAGTAAGAAACAACTTTAAATGAGCTTTTAATTTTTCGTTCAGGGTAGACTTTTCTGCTGAAATGCCCATATATAGATTAGTATGCAAGTATTGTAAGATCAATTCATATTTTTCTCTGGTTATGATGGTTTTTAGCCAGGTTTACCTGGCTTTGAATTAAAATATATACAGGTCGCAGTTGAGCTTAAATAAAACAAAAGTTTGATGGTTGTTTTTTTTTTTGTTGTTATTTAATGTTTATTGATGAATACTTTTATTTGCTTCTGTGTGTGTGTGTGTTTTTGTTGCTTGCTTACTTTGTATATGCCATTTGTCATGGAAATGGTTTTTTTTTTTTTTTTTTTGGTTTTATGTTTTATACATTGCAGGCAAATGGCAGCTGCTTCAGCGCTGGGGGGTTTATGGGAATTGAATTTGTTATTTGTTCCTTTTTTTTCTCAATACAATCAAAATTGATGGCAATTACTAATTTCTAAACATTTTTTTTGTTTTTTGTTTTTGCATATTCGCATACTTGTACATACATTGTTTTTTTTTTGAGTATGTCTAGAGAGGGGTGGCCTACTACAATTATATATATATAGTACCTACACATACATGCATACTGCATACATACATATGTGTGTGTGTGTGTGATTGGCTGCTTATGGTATTGAAAGATCTCTTCAAATTTAGCTAAGTTTTTTTTTGCATTTAGAGAGAGAGAGAGAGATTAGAGAGTGGATTCTTCTAACTTTTGTATAAGTTTGAATTGAAGTGGATACGCAGATGTTGTTGTTGTTGTTGTTGTTTTTGTTGTTGTCTTGTGTTCAAATAGAGGGCTCCTAATAATTTGGCTAATACTTAATTTAGAATTAATTTGTAAAAAACAAACACAAAAAATGTTAATACAAAAAATATGCGTTTCTTGTTAAAAATTTCAACTATTAAAACTAAATGCGACCAAAAAATTGAATTTATGTTCAGCAAATGTGTGTATGTATGTGTGTGTGTGTGTAAATATTTGAACTATGTTATAGAGTATATCAAAAAATCGCTTTGTTTTGTTTTTTTTTTGTTTGTACTTTGTTAGAAATTCACGCAGATATGCTGAAAATTATCCAACCGAGTCCGAATCCGTATCCATAGCAGAGTCCCCCCCAAAATAAACAGGAATTAATCCAATATCCATCATGTATCCCACAATCAATGTCCCAATGTTGCACCAGCGTCCTTTCATCTAAGCCTAAAAAAATTTGTTATCTTACTTAGTTTTGCACAAAAAAAAAAAAATTTCGGTTTTGTATAAATTGCACATAATTATTTTGACTTAGCACTTATATAGGGCTAAGAGTATATATATCTATATATATATATATATAATGTAAGTTAATGTGTGTGTGTGTGTGTGTGGCTTCCAATTTGGTCGATTATCGTGTGTGTGTGTGTGAGTAAAATGTACAATTCTTACTAGGGATTTCATTTAAATTAGGTTTATATGTTGTTATGTATATGTATATAAGTATGTATATATGTATTTGTATTTGCAATTGGCACATAATTACTAAAGGAGTCGACAAAAACATAAGAATCAAGTGTGTGTGTGTGTGTGTGTGTGTGTTGTTATTGATTGTTAACAGAGCCTTAGCAAAGATGGCCAAATCCTAGAAATAAGCATAAAATCATAAAAATATGTTTTCCAGAATTCAAAACACTCAAAAAAGTCTTAACAGTTGTTTAACAGAACAAAATAGAAAAAAAAAGTTAACAGAGCCTTATTCGTGTACTTAAAGCGAGGACAAAGGAAGTCTTTGAAATTTAAAAACAATTTTGAAAGATTTCAAACCTTTTTAAGTGTTAACATAGTGTTAACAGAGCTTTAACAGAGCGTTAACAGTTAAGTAAGAAAGTTGATAAAGCCCGACTGAAATATACTCTGCACCTGACAAAGTTCGTATATATATTGATAAATTTAAAGTGTGGGCTTAAAGCTTACAGAAACTGTCTAAGTGCTGCCCATCACGGGCGGTGGCCGGTGCTGCCCAGCATAATTATTTGTTTTGCTGATAACTCAACTATCGTTTGTATGATCCAAAAACTATGTATGGGGTGGTAATGTAAGTAGAATAAATGTCTAGATGTCGTTTTATGATGTATGGTGCAGCCATAAATAATGATGAATACTAAAAGATCCGATCAATCTATCTTCAAAGTAGTGGTAGATATAACGTTGGTGCTGCCAATTTAGCTTTTTACCCACCAGCACAGAGGAAGAGAGATAGAGGGGAAGATTGAGACGGCTCTCAAAATGAGGCGCTGTTAAGTAACAGTACGAGTTGAGATACTTTGAAAATGTTGCCAGCGATTTCAACATGTTGCTAAGGTCTTTTAGCACAGATAGAAAACACGGGTGGTTAGAGAGGACAGACATTGTCTTGACTGTACTCAGAGAGCGATAATAACAAAAAAACAACTGATTATTTCGCTGTTAAGTTTTGCCCGGGGGTAAAAATATTTACTCTATTCCACCAGATCTAGCTTATTTCTCAGGTCGAAAATCGGAATCAGCAATTCTAGATATTTTGAAAATATAAAAATCAATTTCATAATTTTTTTTGTTAGCATTTTGATAGTGCAATATTTCTGATAAAACGGATTGCAATAGTAGCCATTTTTTTTTAAATTCAATCTAGTTTCAGAGAATAAAATATTCAATATGTCACAAATTTGGAAACTTTTAGCCGTTTCTGGTAGATTCATTACGAAAACAAAAGAAATTTATTTTAAAAGGAATTTTCCACTTTTTTAAAATTTGTTCTTCCAAGTTTCTAGATCCAAGCTCTCAAAGCTCGGTTATATCATTCGTCCATGCTCAAATGGATTGAGTCCTAATCTTGATGGTCGATCTATGGGTGACACTGTTTTAAAGCAGTATTTTCGGCAAATCACGCGAGACACGAGAAGAATGCATGCCAAGCCCTTCGCAAAGAAAGTAAAAATTTAATCCGCAAAACCAATCAGTGGCTGCCTAGCCTTCAACAAGATAGTTCAGAGAGCCGCTTTGCGTCGCATTATATTCGCCAAACCAATTCATCTACACTTTTTCGCCTTGGTCTTCTTGACAATCGCTGTTCTAAAGTGTTAGAACAGCCTAGCGCATTTACTAGGCTTGTTTACGCTCGCCGCTCATAGCTGGCATCGCCTCGCAATGATCGTTTGGACATTAACTCAAAACGAGCAAGTCTTTTGCACGCACGAGTAATTATAGTTCAAGCTCATTTAAGCATTTGAGCCATATGAGCGATTTAGCTTAGCTGCGGCAGCGCTTGTTATCTTTCGCGCTTTTCACAATAAAAAATCAAGAGGGAGAGCAAAATTATAGGCGATGATGCATTCTCTTTTGCTCGCACATGTTTATCGTCTCTTGGAGCTGATTGTGTAGGCGCTCGTGACGACTCGCGCACAACGAGCTATAAGCTAAACGAGCCTTTACACACAACGAGCTCGTTGATTGAAAATACTCGATTGGTTTTTTGTGTAAGCTTGAAAGCAAGAAGTGTACATTCTTTGATTACTTCTTGAGGCGGCAGTATAAAGCCCTTCAAATTTCAGGTCTTTTAGCAGCTTAATTATATGATGCCCAAAGCTTGTTCAATGACTTTCTGTCATGTGGAATTTTTACGCCGCTTGAGCATCTGTACAAACGATTTCTCAAATTTGCGCTGGCCCGCCCCTAGAATATTTCTGTATTTGTGTACATTTTTCTGTCCTTGAGGATAGAAGAACAATAAATGACAATATAAATTGAATGAACTTCCCAGGTCTTTACATGTGATGATTCCATTTAACCAACTATTCTCTTAATGAGCCGATAAATAGGGCTCTTCTTGCATATAATCGTTTTCCAGTTGACAGCAATGGGTGCGTTCAGCAGAGACACTTGATCAATAAAACTACTCGTATTATTTAGCATACATTTAGGGGCCTTATTAAATTGACATTTCCAGGTAATATTAAACTCAAAGAGGAAAAGAAGGCTATGTAAATTACCAAGAAATATATCACTGATCAGGAAGCAAGTTCTTCTGCTTCAAACGGCCAATGGGCATCTTAGTTAAAACATAATAACAAAATGTAATTGAAGTAAAAATTGTTAAAAAAAAAATAAATGTTTACCAGCAATCATGACATTTTATTAATCAATGGCATTTGCTCATCTCCCATTGATCGAAGTCAAAGATCTGTATAAATAAAGATCTTGAAAATATATCAAAATATTTTGAGTTACTAAAATAATTCAAAATAATAGCAAAACCCAAAACCATAAATTAAAAACTGAAAAAGAAAAAAAATCATAAGTGAAAAAAACAAATAAACAACTAAAGAAAAAATTTTTTTTTTTTTTTTTGTAACTAAACCATTTTACTAAACATTTATTGAAATCAAATAGTGCAACGTTCTGCCATATCAATATGCTTCATTATTGTATTATATAAGGGATCAAATAATTGTGTGTGTGTGTGTGTTGAAAAAAAATTATTATTTGTGTATGGGAGAAACTCAACTAAAAACTAATTGCATTTAACTTTTCATAGGTTGTTCTCTTAAAGCTATTCATTAATTTGATTGTGTGTAAGAACAAGAGAAAAAAAATATATATATAAAACTATTTAATATATATTTAAAGTATTTAAAAAAAAATTATTTTAAGAAGAAAAAAAATTCAATTGACAAAAAGAAACAAAAAGGGAAGAAAAAACGATTTTCTATTAAGGCAAAAAAGGTTAAACGATGCCATAAGCGAGTGTGTGGGAGAGTGTGTGTGTGTGTGTGCGTATTAAACCTAGTTTTCCTACCAAAAGTTTGCCAAAAAAAAAATTAATATATATATATATATGTATACATATATATATTTAAAACAAATTTTGCTAAATTCAATTTACAACATTCAGGATATTTTTCTCAAATTTTCTCAGTAAGTAATAGTACGTTTTTTTGCTTGTTAAGTGGAAGGGTGAACATAAGTTGTTTTTTGTTTTGTTTTTTTTTTTTAATTATAATTATTAATTGTTTTATGTTTCATTTCTTTCTTTTTTTTTCTTTTTTTGTAAATGCTAAACAAAAGAGGTGACCAGCTTAGGCTGCCGTATCCACCTCCTCGACTATATGGTTGGGTGAGACCTCGCTGGTGCTGCTGGTGGCTGCTGCTGCTGCCGTGGCGGCTGATGTTGCTGGCGTACAGCTGTTGATGCTGCTGCTGTTGCTGCTGCTGCTGTTGTTGTTGCTGCTGCTGATGGTTGGCGTCTTGTTGGTTGCTGGCGTTGCCGCTGCCTGCAGAGGTGTGGCCACCAGTGCGCTAACTGCGCTATACTGGGGTGCCACGTCCATGGAGACAGTTGGCTGACCAGCAGCCGTCGCATAGGGTCCACTCTTAAGTTTACGCGCTTCACGCTTCTGTTTGCGCTGCTGCATAACCAGACGCAACTGATCCATTTTCGATTTGGTCTTCATATTATCCAGCTCCACGCTGCACTTTTGACACATGTGCTCACGCTCACCAGTTGGTCCAAAGCGACAGTTGCAATTGCCATTCCTGGACTGTAAACCTTGAATTGAGGCTGAGTTTGGTTCATTGTTGCTAATGTTGCCATTGTGGTTGTTGTTGCTGCTACAGCAGCTGTGATGCTGCTGTGACTGGGCGGTCTTAGTGGAGGAGGATGCTGTAGATGATGATGATGATGATGTTGAGGCCGTTTTGGTGACATAGTGGCCATTGCATTCACCATAGGCGCAGGAGCCAGAGGCCAAGGCAGCAGCAGCGGCGGCCTGTTGCTGCTGGGCACGGCTGTTGCATTTGGCGCAATTGTGATGCTTGCTTGAGTACTGTAAGAAAAGAAAAGAGGAGAAGATTAGAAGAATGAATAAGACGGACCCATTATAAAAATAACAAGGGAAAAAAATCGAAAACATTTTTTCCACAAGTAAAAAAATTTTTTTCGTGTAATAAAACAAAATGAAAAAAATTTGTAAACATTTTTTTCCACAAGTAAAAATTTTTTTTTTCTTGTAATAAAAGTAAGAAAAATTTAAGACGAATACAGAAAAATTTTGTACACAAAATATTTTACAGGCGTGTAAAAATATTTTTACATATTTTTTTGGCGTTTTATGTAGTGGCATACAAGGGTAGGGAAAAATTTAAGAAGCAATTTTAAAGCGAAACAAATTTTGGCACAAAATATTTTACAGGCGTGTAAAAAAAATTTTTACACAAAATATTTTACAGGCGTGTAAAGTTGAGATTTCAATTTTTTTCTCCGTTTGTAAGCCGCACTAGAGTACACAAAAAAATATTTTACAAGCCTGTAAAATATTTTGTGTTAACATTTTTTTCGCATTTTTTTTTAAAGATAGAATTTCAATTAAAAAAATATTTTGTGAAAATATTTTGTGTTAAATTTGTTTTCCCATTTTTTTTTATAAGA
Organism: Lordiphosa mommai; assembly: GCA_018904225.1. Classification (NCBI taxonomy): domain Eukaryota; kingdom Metazoa; phylum Arthropoda; class Insecta; order Diptera; family Drosophilidae; genus Lordiphosa; species Lordiphosa mommai. The sequence continues at coordinate 56,853 of JAEIFT010000087.1, forward strand.
GAAAAAAGCATAAAAATTCCAAATTCAAGGGAAAAATTGAAGACGAAAAATTTATTCGCAATTTTCTTTTTAAAGGCCTATTCTCAGATGACATAAATTTTATTTTCGGCACTATTCTTCATATAAATAAGACAGCTGTTCAAAAGCATTCTTATTTCAAAGGCTCTACAAAAGTGTTTCTATTCATATGAAGCATTGTGACGAAAATTAATTTTTATGTCATCTGAGAATAGGCCTTAAAGAGAAAGAAGCATACAAAAATTCCAATTCCAAGGGAAAAATTGAAGAAGCAATTTTAATGCGTTAATAAGCATTTATCCACAAAATATTTTACAGGCGTGTTTATTTTACATTTTTGTTGCGTAGTCTAGTGCTGCCAACAAACGGGAAGGGAAATTTAAAGACGCAATTTCCATGCAGAAAAATTTTTTACACCAAATATTTTGCAGGCGTGTAAAACAAATTTTTACACAAAATATTTCACAGGCGTGTAAAACAAATTTTTACACAAAATATTTTACTGGCGTGTAAAGTTGAGATTTCAATTTTTTTCTCCGTTTGTAGGCCGCACTAGAATGCATAACAAAAATATATTTTACACGCCTGTAAAATATTTTGTGAAAAATTTATTCGCAATTTTTCTTTTTAAAAAGAAAGAATCATACAAAAATTCCAATTCCAAGGGAAAAATTGAAGAAGCAATTTTAATGCGTTAAACATTTTTACACAAAATATTTTACAGGCGTGTAAAACAAATTTTTACACAAAATATTTTACAGGCGTGTAAAATGTAATTTTTTAATTATTCGTTCCCAGTTTGTAGGCCGCATTAGAATACACAAAAAAAATATTTTACACGCTAGTAAAATATTTTGTGTACAATTTTTTCACATTTTTTTAAAAAGAGAAGAATTTGAAAGAAGCTTACAAAAATTTTAATTCCAAGGGAAAATTGAAGAAGCATTTTGAAGGCGGAAAACATTTTACACAAAATATTTTACAGTTGTGTTGTAAAACCAATTTTTACACAAAATATTTTACAGGCGTGTAAAATTGAATTTTAAATTTTTCTCTCCCTGTTTGTAGGTCGCATTAAAATACACAAAATAAAAATATGTTACACGCCTGTAAAATAATTTGTAAAAAATCTTTCAATTTTTTTTATAAGAAGAAAAAAAAAGCATACAAAAATTCCAATTCCAAGGGAAATATAGAAGAAGCAATTTTAAAGCGTTAAACATTTTTACACAAAATATTTTACAGAAAAATTTTCACACTAAATATTTTACAGGCGTGTAAAATTACAAATTTTCAGCACAAAAATATATTTTACACGCGTGTAAAATTTGTAAAAACAAAATTTCCACTTTTTGTAAATTGCATTAAAATACGAAACATATTTAAACAAAAAAAATATTTTACAGCGTGTAAAAAATTTTTTGTGGTAAATAATTTTATTTTTCCCATTTTTTTAAATAAGCAAAAAAAATATTTACACGCCAATAAAATAATTTTCCAATTTGTTTCCATAAGAAAAAAAAGCATAAAATCCAATTCCAAGGGAAAATAGAAGAAGCAATTTTAAAGAGTTAAACATTTTTACACAAAATATTTTTACACAAAAATAATTTACAGACGTAAAAACAAATTTTCACACAAAATATTTTACAGGCGTGTAAAATTCTAGTTTATCAAAATTTTTTTCATCCCGTTTGTAGGCCGCACTAGAACACACAAAAAAAAATATTTTACACGTCTGTAAAATGTTTTGTGGAAAAATTTTTATTTTTTTTTTTTAACAGGAAGTGTGTATGTCAAGTCAACTCACCATTTTACTACTGCGTGAGCCACGATGTAATCCACTGCTGCTGACTGCACCCGCAGCTGAGGAACTGCCTCCAGCTGTTGAGTTGGTGTTGGAGGATCCATTTGCCGAACCATTGCTACCTGATGACGAGGAGGAACCGGCGGAGCCTCCAATGGTGGGAGCCTCAAAGCTAATGCGAGCACCACGACTATATTGGGGCGTGGCACTTAACAAATCATTGAGTATGTGTATAACCGTTGAGATGTCACGCTTGGGCCGGCCATAGCGATCCTGTAGAGCCGGATTAAGGGTGCCCGAAAAGGTGCCCGAATATATGCCCTTGCCATGATTCTTCATGGATTCAATGACCGCACCGGAGCCATTCTTACGTGGTGCCTCCTCACCGGAGCCGCCGCAACTACCTGAATTGCCACTGCCCGAGCTGCTGCTGCTGCTCATGCCATGCACACTGCCGCCACTGGCGCCGGAGAGATCGATCTTATTGGTGAAGACCTCTTTGGAGAGTTTACGCAGCGTCTGGGTGAGATTGCGCGAGGCCTCGGCCAGAGTGCGTGTATCGGAGACGCCCAGCGTGGTGGAAGCCGAGCTAGAGGTGCTGGAGTCATCGGACTCTGGGGCAGCTGCAATGGCCGTGGGCACTTCCTCTGACATTTTGCGTGAAGCGGCGGCGGCGGCACCACCGTTAGCCGCCGGCTGTTGATACGGATGCTGGTGATGATGATGATGATGACGATGCTTGGGCATAATCAGGCGACTGTTATAGCCCTTGTGCTGTAGCATATTGTTATCCGCATAGGTCAGGCCGCCGGCAGCCGGATTAATGGACCGTGCAGCAAAGCCAGCATTTGCTGTGGTGCCACAACTCGACTCGGCGGGACACTTGCCCGTGCCAGCAGAGCTAGAGGGTGCCACCACTATGGGAGCTGGTGCGGTCAGGGGTGTGGCCAGACGTGTGCACAGGCACGAGGTCAATTTGGCGGCTATCGGATCCTGCTGACAACCACCGCTGGAGCAGCCGCTCGTTGAGCTGGAGGAGGAACTGGTAGTGGAACTGGGCATGGGAATGTTCTTGATGGCTGTCGTCTTGATGGGGCTCGAGACGAGATTCGAGAGCGACTTGATGGGCGACTGTTCGAGTTGCACAGTTTTGGTTGCCGGGCTCTGGGATTGCCCACTGGCCGGACGCGGAGCCTCCTTCAGGGCAATGCTCTTGACAATGTTCTGAATGCCGCGCTTGATCAGGAATTTGGTCAGTTCAGGTCCCTTCATGGTCGAACCGTGACCGCTGCTGCCGTTTTGCTGACCCTCATTGTGGTGTCCCTGTCCCGAGTGAGTCGAGTTGTTGCGTCCAGCGCTAGAGCCCGAACGGGACATATCTTCATACATTTTGCGCCAGCAGGACATGCCGCTGCTGCTGCTGCTGCCGCCTCCTCCTCCACTGCCGGCAGCCACTGCCGAGGCATTGTGCTGATGATGATGATGATGGTGGTGATGATGATGATGATGCCCATGATGATGTCCATGTCCATGGCCATGCTGCAAACTCGGATGCTGGTGACTATGCACATGACCATGACCAATGCGTCCACTGCCGCCGGAACGCTGGCTAGAGGAGCGTGTGCGTGCCGCGGAGGTGGAGGAACTCAGGCCAGCCAATATGGCAGCGGTGGAGGCGGAGGGGACTGAGGAGGACGACGACGACGTGGACGATGCGTTCGATGCTGTTGAAGATGAGGACGACGATGACGACGACGAAGAAGAGCTGCATCCGGTAACAGCTGGCAAAGCAGCTGTGGCGGCAGTTGTCGAGGTGGAACTTGAACTTCCTCCGGCCGGATTTACGGTGCTCAATTGCAATTGAATGAGCATCATGTGATCACCCAGACGCATGCTTAGATTAAGTGGAGTCTTGCCGCTGAGGAAGTCATTAACCTGCGAGTCGTTAAGCGATTCCAGCGCTTGCATAACCGTATTCTCTGGACGTTGAGCCTGGAAATTGAAAAGATGATGGAAAATGGATTAGATGAGTGGCTTATTAGAGAGAGTTGGAGGTGTTGAGTAAAAAGTTGCTTAGTTGACTGGGCTGAAAAACTAATTTTAACGCACTGTTAACGCACTGTTAACACACTGTTAGCATACTGTTAAGTCTATGTTAGCATACTGTTAAGTCAATGTAAATTCACTGTTGAAAATCAACCTTACGTTAATACACTTTTTATCCACTGCTAAAGCTCTGTTAGCCTTTAGGTTAAGCTTTTGTTAACCCACTGTTACTCGACTGTTGACCCATGGTTTACCTTATGATAATCTACTGTTAACCTATGGTTTTAATCCCATGTTATTCGACTGTTTACCGACTGTTATCCTTTCTTGTTATCTTGCCCACCGTTGACTCACTTATATTCCACAGTTAACCCATTGCTATCAGAATGTTAATACACTGTTAAGTCACTGTAAATTCACAGTTTACCACCTATTAAAAATCCAATGTATACACGATGTCAATCCTCTGTTAATACACTGTTTTTTCCACTGCTAAGCCATTGTTAGTCTATAGGTCAAGATCTTAATAACCCACTGTTATTCGACTGTTTACCCATGGTTTACCTCATCTACTACTGTAGACCTATGTTTAACATTATGATAAATTATGTTAACACTATGTTATCCTAATGTTATCCTAATGTTATCCTAATGTTATCCTAATGTTATCCTAATGTTATCCTAATGTTATCCTAATGTTATCCTAATGTTATCCTAATGTTATCCTAATGTTATCCTACTGTTATCCTAATGTTATCCGACTGATTACCCCCTGTTAGCCTGCTGCTTGCCCACCGTTTACTCACTGATATTCCACAGTTAACAATTACTGTTAACGCACTGTTAAGTCACTGGTAAAAGTTTACCTGCTATATTAACCTAATGTAAAGCTATTGTTCAGCTATTTTGAACCCAATGTTAGCCTTACAGTAACTCTATGTTAACCCAATCTTAGTCCCAAGGTTAACTCTATGTTAACCCACTGTTAGCTTTAGGGTTTCCTTTCAAATCCTTAGTTTAACTGTTAGAGTTAAGGTCATATTTTTTACTTTAATAATAACCCAATGTTAGCTTTAAGGTAACCTCTTTGGTACCCTAGTAATAACCCGATTTAAACTTACTGTAAGTCCTACGATTAACCCTTTGTTGACCCACTGTTTAACTGCCGTTATCCACTGTCTATCCGATGTTTATCCACTGTTCACCCACTGTGAATTCAATGTTAATCCACTATTTATCTCGTTTTAACCCACTGTTAACACACTGTTAACCCACTATTAACCCACTATTTACAAACTAATAATTCACTACTCATTCATTGTTCATAATCCACTGTTCATCCCGTTTTAACCCACAGTTAACACACTGTTGACCCACTATTAACCCACAATTCACCCACTATTAACCCACTTTTCATTAACTATTCATAATCCACTGTTGATCCCGTTTTAACAAACTGTTATCCCACTATTTAACCACTATTAACCCACTATTAACCCACTATTAATCCACAATTAAACTACTAATAACCCTCTTTCCATTCATTGTTTAGTCACTGTTGAACTACTATTCATTCATTCTTCACTTACTGTTAAACAAATGTTAACCCACTGTTCACCCACAATTCACACACTGTTAATCCACTGTTCATCCCGTTTAACCCACAATTAACACAGTGTAAACCCACTATTAACCCACTATTCATTTACTATTCATAATCCACTGTTCATCCCGTTTTAACACCTATTAAACCACTATTAAACCACTATTAACCCCCTTTCCATTCATTGTTTAGTCACTGTTGAACTACTATTCATTCATTGTTCACTTACTGTTAAACAAATGTTAACCCACTGTTCACCCACAATTCACACACTGTTAATCCACTGTTCATCCCGTTTAACCCACTATTAACCCACAATTCACCCACTATTAACCCACTATTCATAATCCACTGTTCATCCCGTTTTAACCCTCAGATTAAACACTGTTAACCCACTATTAATCCACTATTAAACCACTATTAACCCACTATTCACTATTGAACTATTTTTCATTCATAATTCACTCACAGTTAAGCAACTGTTAACCCACTGTTAACTCACAATTTATTCACTATTCATAATCCACTGTTGATCCGGTTTTAACAAACTGTTAACCCACTATTAAACCATTATAAACCATCTTTCCATTCATTGTTTAGTCACTGTTGAACTACTATTTATTCATTGTTTACTTACTGTTAAACAAATGTTAACCCACTGTTCACCCACAATTCACACACTGTTAATCCACTGTTCATCTCGTTTTAAACCACAGTTAACACACTATTAACCAACTATTTACCTTACACTTGTCATACATGTTTCACTCATCTTTTGAACTACTATTTATTCATTGTTCACACGCTGTTAAACCACTGTTAACCCACTAGTAAACAACTGTACACCCACTGTTAATCCACTGTAAGCCCTAAGGTTAGCTCTTTGTAACCCCTACAGCTAGCCTAATACTAACCCTGTTAAACCATTATTTAGGCATTTTAACAGCAACTTCTAAAAGCATATGGACTCCCATTTAAGACTATGTTGCCCCTACCCGTGTGGCCCTTTCTAACCAAAGTAAAAATGTTACATAAGTGTAAGCGTTGCTTTTAAAAAGAATATGGGAAACTCTGGTAGGGCAAAATTTGATAGATGCATGTAACAAACTATCATCGTATTATATATATAATTTTTACATTATTTTTTTTTTGCTCACGTAATAAAGATGTCAAAACCGGTTGGAAAGAGAGCGATCGGATATTCATGCGAAATTTGGCATCTTAATTTACACAAAAGCTAATAAATTACAGCATTGGATGCGGCTGCTTAAAATTTGAGAAATTTTGGGGGGAGGAGGAGAGAGAGAGAGAAAGAGGCGACAGATGACGTAAGTAGCGTGCGCTGCTTCAGTTGACCTTGGTACACTTAGCCAAAGCAGCAGCAGCAGCGGCGGCATAGGCTCGACTTGCCTTTTCTTTTTCTTTTTTTCATGTTGTTGCTAGGGGAAACTCCACAAAAAGAAAAGAAGAAGAGAGATTGCATAAGGCATAAGGGAAAGTTATGTTAAAATTAATTTGAATAATATTAGGTCACTGTGTCAGAGCAGAGCAGAGAGGAGTCCCCTCCTGCCTCCCTCCACCCACCCCCTAGTGCATAAATGTATGAGTGAGCTTTGCAATGGAAATGATTAATTAACCCAGACCCAGACCTTTAAAACAACAATAAAAAAGTTTAAAAAAAAAAAAGAAGAAATACAAATTCAAGCTCCGACTGAGTCGCAATTGTTTAATGCTAAAAAAAAAAATAATGATGTTTAGTCTCTCTTATTAAGCTGTGATCGGTGATCTACTGTGATTCACTCATATTTCATATCGATCTTCGAAGAATAAGCATTTCGTTTGAATTTCTGGCATTTCGACGTTGCTTTTATCAGAACACAAAGGCAGCGCATTGAATCACGTACGAAAACAATACAATCACTGTGGAACGTAGGTTGGGGGTGGGGTGGGGTTGGGGAAATGGGAGAAGTGTTGTTTTTGAGGGGCTGGGCGCGATTAACAAAAAATTTCTTTAATTAATAATAGTTAACATTGTTTTCAACTCAAGTTAACATTACACATCAGTCATTTACAGAGATTTAACAGTGAAATGTAGACATATTCAGGGCATCAAAACGAATTGAGTCAAAGGTTCTGAGTTTATTTAAGTATTTGGGTGGGTAGTATTTGAAGTTTTCTTACTAAAAATCCATTTTCCGACGAATCGGTTCTATTACAGCTATAAGATATAGTCATCCGATTTTTCCCAAATTTTGTAGAACTGTTTGAAAGCATATAATATTCATAGTTGCTGAGTTTAAGAACGCTATCTCAGAGAATAAAAATTTTTTCTCAGTAAAATTGATTTTTCGACCCATCGGTCCTATGGCAGCTATAGGATATAGTCATACGATTTTTAAAAAATTTCGCAGAACTATTTGAAAGCATATATTATACATAATTGCAGAGTTTAAGAACGCTATCATTGAAAACAAACAAGTTTTTCCCATAAAAACCCATTTTCCAACCAGTTGGTCCTATGGTAGCTATAAGATATAGTCACCCGATTTGGACCAAATTTTGGAAAACTGTTTAGAGGCAAATACTTTTAGTAATTGCTGAGTTTTAGAACGCTATCACAGAAAACAAAAAATTTTTTCTCAGTAAAATTGATTTTTCGACCCATCGGTCCTATGGCAGCTATAGGATATAGTCATACGATTTTTAAAAAATTTCGCAGAACTATTTGAAAGCATATATTATACATAATTGCAGAGTTTAAGAACGCTATCATTGAAAACAAACAAGTTTTTCCCATAAAAACCCATTTTCCAACCAGTTGGTCCTATGGTAGCTATAAGATATAGTCACCCGATTTGGACCAAATTTTGGAAAACTGTTTAGAAGCAAATAATTTTCGTAATTGCTGAGTTTTAGAACGCTATCACAGAAAACAAAAAAGTTTTCTCAGTAAAATCGATTTTTCGACCCATCGGTCCTATGGCAGCTATAGGATATAGTCATACGATTTTTAAAAAATTTCGCAGAACTACTTAAAAGCATATATTATACATAACTGGTGAGTTTAAGAACGTTAACATTGAAAACAAACAAGTTTTTCCCACTAAGACCCATTTTCTAACCGGTATCTATAAGATATAGTCAACCGATTTTGATCTAATTTTGCAGAAAAGTTTGAAAGCATATATTATTTATAATTTTTGGGTTGAAGAACGCTATCATTGAAAACAAACCAGTTTTTCCCACTAAGACGCATTTTTCGAGCGATCGGTTCTATTACAGCTATAAGATATAGTAAAATGATCCGGGCGTTTTCGACAGTAAAAAAAAAAAGACTGTGGAAGGTTTCAACTCGATAGTTTAATAATATCGGTTCCGTTTCTGGTTCCGATGAATATCTGTTAAGATCTGTTTCATTCCGCTTGTCCCAGTATTGTTCTAATCTAAGTCGTAGTCGATATCGATATACATACAGACATTAGAAAGTAAAAAAAGTCTTATTTTGCTCCTCAATCCCCAATTTTCCTACCCTAAAGTTTTATGGAGCGAAACCCCAATCATCAGTTCTTTGACTGGATATCTGCTCTACCACATTAACATTGGTCCTTCGAGCCGGATAAGAAGACAAGACTGACGATCAGGAATCTGAAGTCTTCCCCTAACCCCAGCAATTTCGAAAGCACTTTAGTTCGGTTCGCGGTTTGGTTTACAAAACGATTCAAGTTGAATTTCTTGTATGATATTTTCAGGTACTCAAAAGAATCTGTTTAGGAAGAAGTACCTGAGTTATGACCTGCCCTGTACAGGCCACAAATTCTGGACCTGGAAGTGTTTTTGTTGAAAGCGTAACAAAGAGGCGCCTCTTAAAGTACTTGATAAAGTCACATAACCAATCATCAACACAACAACAAAAAAATGTTCATAAATTTTAGACAAAGCAAGTTTTTTTTTTTTTTTTTTTTTTTTTTTTGTAGTTTCGCTCTTGCGTTATCTGTGCGTGTGTGGTGTTTGCTGACCATGAAATTATTTTTATTGCGTAGCTCTTTAATTTGTGGCCAGCTATTTGTACCGCCCGTCCGGCCGCACCTTAGCGCCAACCCGCTATTGCGAACACAATGTGTAACAAATTAAATTGGCCAAACGTTGTTGTCGCAAAAACTCTGATAAGAAAACAACAGCAACAATAATAAATATTTTCTATCTCCTTCTATTAGTTTGCGCTGTTGATAGTGCGCAACACAGAAAGACAAAAGGTTGCAGGCGCCGCCGATGCCTTCTTGTGTTTGCTTTGCCATTATCTTTGAAGGCGTTAAGTTTGCACTGGAGCGGTTGGATGACAAAGTTGTTGGTGAACACTGAAACTATGATGACGTAAACTAAGTGTAAATTTAATTTTCTAAGAAAAATAGAAGAAAAAACGTGTTTCATTCCAATCGTTCCAGGGCAAGAAAAAGTCTCCAATATGATAGTGCTCATGTTATATACATAAGTTAAGCTAAAATCATTAGTTCCACCAAGAGCCAGTTTAAATTTTTATTTTGTTTCATTCCATTTTCTTCAGCAATTTACTTGTTGCAGTACTTTAAACAAATTAGATTAGAAGAACATTAAATACCATTTCTACATGTTGCACTCCTTAAAACAAATTAGATTAAAAGAAAATGAAATACCATTTCTATTTTGTTCCATTCCACTTTGTTTTTTCTTTGTTATTTTTCATTATTTAAATAAAGCCAAAAACAAAAACCCAATTACTATTTCAAAATGCTACAAATGTTACATTACAGACACAGGCTCCCTATTCACTTCGAACATTTGTTTAGAGACAATTTGCTCTAACCGGTTTGAAATCGCAAAATTTTGGAAAGGAAAATGGGTGTATGTTCCATTTCATTTTGTTTTTGTTTAACAAAATGATTATTTAAATTGTTTTAGACCTGACAAAGGTTCGGACTAGTGCAAAATTTATACAATTTGTATTCTGTTTCAGTCCATTATGTTTAAGGTTTGTACTTCATTCATTCTAAGCCATCATCATGAATTGTGCCTGAAAAGCCTTTGAGTAGAGTGAAAAGAACACAATTCTAATTATGATTCATTCCATTTTTTTTTTTTTTTCTACAAAAAGGCTGAGCTTAGAGTAAAATTAAAACAAATCGTATTTTGTGTCATTCCATTATATTTTTAATTACCAAATCAAGATTCCTGGCTTAAATTGACAGAAAAATACAATACAACGAATGTGTCGACTGTTCTTTGCTACCTCGGTTTCTAAATATGCACAATTTTGTGTTTCATTCCAATTGTTTCATGCTTAAAAACGTATCAAATTAGTATTAAACAGCTTAGATTGACAGAAAAATACAATACAACGAATGTGTCGACTGTTCTTTGCTACCTCGGTTTCTAAATATGCACAATTTTGTGTTCCATTCCAATTGTTTCATGCTTAAAAACGTATCAAATTAGTATTAAACAGCTTAGATTGACAGAAAAATACATTACAACGAATGTTACGGTTCTTTGTACCTCGGTTTCTAAATAGCACAATTTTTGTGTTCCATTCCAATTGTTTCATCTAAAAAAAAACTGTACAAATTAGTCATTAAACATGCTTAAAGTCAATTGATCACTTATAAATTTATGTTCCATTCCATTTGTTCCAAGTCAATAAAATCACCTAAATTAAATATAAATGATGCTGTTTGTTCAATTCATTTGGAATTTAATGACTTTTCCTCCACTTGATTATGTCAAAACTATGACTTGCAATAGTTTTATTTCTTTTTTTCACAAATTCCCAATCTCAGGGGGACTTTTTTTCGTGTGTTTTTTCTATTGTAGCGCCACTAAATACCTCGTTGTAAAAATATCTCACCATTCCCTCTTCCCCTTGCAATTGATTTGATTAGCGCAAAAAATCAACAACAACAACAACAAATGCCGTAGCCAATTATTACTCATGCCAAAAGCAATTAAAATGAACTAATAATAGCAATTTGTAAATGGCAAAGCAACTTTTTTTCGATTGCAAATCGATTCCATAGAAAATAGAAAATGAAAAATAAAAATCACAAAACAGATCAGAGACAGAGAAGAATGTGTTATCAGCTAAACCGGATTGAGGAAAGAATCGCATTCTTATGTTTCCGTTTGCAGCAAACCGTTTGTTGTTATACCGTTTCGCAGCATGCAAAGTTGTTGTTGTTGTTGACACTGATCCTCCACTGAGAATTGCGCAATTTACAGATAAGTTTTTTTTTTGAATTGATTGGGCAAATAAACACTTTGGTCAAGTGTCATCCATAGTGAAGAGACAAAGACAAAAATAGAGGAGAAGAAGAGTGGCCGGAGTGGCCAATAACCTGTTCTTCTTTCTTTTCGGCAACAACATACAAAGGACACATAAATTTGTTTTCTTCAGAGGGAATGGTGGTAGGATGAAGGGGGCAACACCTTGTGGGCGCACATATTATGGTTTTTTGGCTTTTTATGACTGTTGCTGTTGGTGCATCTGCTTTGTCTGATGCTGGCCAACCCATCATCAACATCAACAACAACATCATTGTCAAAATTTTGCCCTTTGTCTGCATTTGCTTTGTCTTTGGCTCACTCTTTTCTCTGCAATTAAAATCATTTTCATAAATCTATGCAGAGGAGAGGGTGGGTGAGCACAGAGCAGCAGTCAGTAATTAATTTGACAGGCAAATGCCAGCGCATCATTTAAATGACATAAATAATAAGAGCACAACAAGAACAACACAACAACAACAACACATGATTTTATTTATATTTTTTTTTTTGCCGGTCGAGCCTCAGTTTTTTTTTTTTTCAGTCGGTCATGGTGCATGACAACGTCGCGCCAACGCCCACCCACTTGATGGTCAAAAAGTTGAAATGAAATGGAAATTATGACAAAACCAAGTGAGAGAGAGAGGCAATGATGCGCGTCATATACGGCTGAGGATTGTTCAAATTAAATGCTTAATTTCATTCCAATGTTTCACTGGAGAAAATTGTCATATTTGAGCAATTTAAAAGAAGTGTGCGTGTTCCATTCCAGTGTTTCACTGGAGAAAATTATGACATTTGACAAATTTAAAAGTGTGGTTAATGTTTAAAATGTTTTATTTATGCGTTTCGCTTAAGAGAAGTACTCAATCGAACCACTTAAGTGAGAAATGATAATATTTTGAATAACTAGAAATAAATCACACACTAAAATGTTTCATTCCAGTATTAAGCCACAGGAAATTACCTCTTTCAACATATATTTGTTATACATAAACTTTTTACTATAAAGCTAATGATTTAACATTATTTTTAGTGAAATCGAAAAGAACGTCAAATGTTTGCTATAGGCAAAATCTTTAAAATGTTATATATTTTGCTTAAACTATAATTTAAGGACGTTAATTTCTATATTTTTGCTATATGTTATATATAATGTTTCTTTTATTAATTTATTTACAACCTAAGAGTAAATAAATGAAACTATTTAGAGTTGTTGTATTTCACTATCGTAAACTATTATCAACTTTACGTTTTATTTCATGTTTCAATCCCCCTTTTTTATTTCCAGTTCCATTTTATGTTTTAGTTCATGTTTTACTCGATGTTTCATTTTATGTTTTATTCCTGTTTTATTTCATGTTTTATTTCATGTTTTATTTCATGTTTTCTGTTTTATTTCGTTTTAAATGTTTTCATTTTCTTTTCATTTCATTGAATGTTTTATTTCATTTTATGTTTTATTTCATTTCATTCAAAATTTCATTTTATGTTTTATTTCATTTTATTCAAAATTTTTTTAATTTTTATTTCAATGTTTCATTTCATTCAATGTTTCATTTTATTCAATGTTTCATTTCTTTTATGTTTTATTTATGTATTTCTTTTTATTTCATTTTCAGTTTCATTCAATGTTTTATTTCATGTTTATTTCTTTCATTTATGTTTCTTTCATGTTTCTTATGTTTCATTTTATGTTTTATTTCATGTTTTATTTCATGTTTCATTTTATGTTTCTTTCACCTTTCATTTCATTTCATTGTAATGTTTTATTTCATTTCATTCAATATTTCATTTTATGTTTTATTTCATTTCATTCAATATTTCATTTTATTCAATGTTTCATTTCATTCAATGTTTCATTTCATTGGCTGATGCGCGTCATTTCATTTAATGTTTCATTCAGTATATCAATATTTTATTGAATGTTTAATTTTATTCAATGTTTCATTTAATGCACATTGTGGACGTTCCGTTTCCAGTGACCTTTATAGATTAAACTAGCAAGCGATATGTTGATTGATCTACTTGCCTTATGACAGTGTTTTTCATTTTGCTTGTTTTGGGATCCCCAACCAGTTATGGCAATTCTGTCATAGGGAGGCAGTTGCTTGTCTCCAGTTCGACAGGCAGAAAACCACTGATGAGAAAGGTAAGTTTATTTGACATAGGAGATGAGAAATCGGCCCTTAATGTTTTATTTTAGTTAATGTTTCAATTCATGTTCCACATAAGAGTACATTCTAGGGTTCATTTCATTTAACGATTCGTTTTATTTTATTTAATGTTTTATCGTTTTTTTTTCATTTTTTGTATTATTTCATTTAATGTTTCGTTTTTTTATTTTCTTAATGTTAGTTTCATTTTATTTTTTTCATTTCTGTCTTCATTTCTTTCATCGTTTTTTTTATTTAATGTTTCGTTTTTTTATTTTTTTATGTATTATTTCATTTAATGTTTCATTTCAATTATTGTTTCATTTCATTTAAATGCTTCATTCAATGTTTTATTTAATGATTACTTTCATTTTATTCCTTGTTTCATTTCATGTTCCACATAAGAGTACATTCTAGGGTTCATTTCATTTAACGATTCGTTTTATTTCATTTAATGTTTCGCGTTTTTTCATTTTATGTATTATTTCATTTAATGTTTCATTTCATTTAATGGTTCATTTTTTAATGTTTCATTTAATGATTAGTTTCATTTTATTCCTTGTTTCATTTCATGTTCCGCATTAGAGTAAATTCTATGGATCATTTCATGTTTCGTAATATTTTATTTAATGTTTCATTTAATGACAAAAAAATTCATTTTATTTCATGTTCCATTTTTATTTAATGTTTCGTGTTATTTTATTTAATGTCATTTCATTAAATATTTCATTTCAATTAATGTTTTATTTTATTGAAACATTCATTTAATGATAAGTTTCATTTTATTTCATGTTTCATTTCATGTTTCTTTCATTCATTTCATTTTTGTTTCATTTCATGTTCCATTTTTATTTCATGTTTCATTTCATTTTCCATTTTTATTTAATGTGTTTCATGTTATTTTATTTAATGTTTCATTTCTTTGAATGTTTCATTTAATGATTCGTTTCAATTCATTTAATGTTTCGTTTTCATGTTCCACATTAGAGTACATTCTAAGGTTAATTTTATGCTTTATTTGATGTTCCATATATACAACATTCTAGATTTCATTACATTTCTCACTGTAAGTTTTATTTTATGTTCCATTTCACGTTTCATTTTAGGCTAAATTATATGGGTAATTTCATATTACTTCAGGTTACATTCTATTGTCCAATTCATGTCTGATTTCGTGCTTGAATTTATGTTTCATTCAGGTTTCATTTTAGATTACATTCTATGGAATTTCTTTCCATTTTAGATAACATTCAAGGTGTCATTTTCATGTTTTATTTTATGTTTCAGTTCAAATTTCATTTCATGTTCCACATTAAATTACATTCTACGGGTAAATTCATTTTTTATTTTATGTTTAAGTTCAAATTTTATTTCAAGTTTCATCTAAATTTTATTGGTCATTTCCCATTTTGGAATAGCTTCTATGGACCATTTTATGTAACATTTTGGATTACAATCTAAAAGTCATTTCTTGTTTTATATTATTCCTTTTATATTATGTTCCATTTCTTATATTATGTTCCATTTCTTATATTATGTTCCATTTCTCATATTATGTTCCATTGGGTCATTTTATTTCTGCTTTAGTTTAAGATTAATGTGAAGCTTTAATTAATGTTGCATTTGCCGTTTCATACCGTGTTCCATTCCATTTTGTTTCGTCCTTACAAATATATGCACTTTAATATGCCAGAAATCGAAAGTGTTCACAAAAATTTCACTGGTATATCGCCTCATTGTTGTCAAGCCCCCCTCCTCCCCACACCATAATAAACTTTACAAAATATGATTACTTTTAATAGCTGCCTGAAAAAATATTTTTTTTCGACAATTTCATCTCTTTTGCCAAGATAAAATTGGAACAATATGCAAATGTCATGACAGACAAATGTGGGTACATACATACATACATTATCGTATATGTGCATATATGTATATGTGTAGTGTATAAAAGCGAATTAATCGCCAGCACTTTTACTTTTGCTTAGACAACTCAACACAAGCGAATGGATCGCTCTGCCCCACTTGACCCATAGCGGTCACCTTGTCATCATCATCAACACAGCTGATTACTCACACCACAAAATTAAGATGTTTCATCAACTTTTGTCACTTGTTAACATACATTTCATTTGCTGCTGAAGGAGGATTATTGGTATTGGGAGGCACCTGTCAAGTAGCCACCGAATTGCAACAATTTTTGTGTTGTGTTTACATGAACGATGTGTCGTACTTGCTGCTAATTAGGATCAACGGCATCAGGCAGGCGCAAATGACTCAGCAGCCATTGAATTTTTTTTTTTTAAAGAATATCAAATTTCGTTAAAAAGTGAACGTGCGAATTGGTCAAAAAAAAAAGGCACACCCTGATATAAATAAAGGATGACCAGAGACTGATGTTTGCTCTTATATATGCTTTCAGTGGGCAGCCCTGATCTAGAGTTTTGGTGTTTTTAAGGCCAAGATTGAATCCTTCCTTCGACACAATATCTTTGGTTGGTATAAAAACGATTAGTTCATCTATTAAAATGGAACTAATGAACAAGAATTAAAGCAATTACGAATTATTGTATCATTAGAGGTGTTATTATTATTATTATTGTTGTTGTTGTGGTTTTATGATGCATCTTAATTTGAAAAAAAAAAAAAAAATTGTTTGTCTTTCACATTTCGTCTTCATTCAATATTTATTTTGTGTGGAAATTTTTTTTTTTTTTTTTTTGTGAATTTCACATAAAAGACGCAAATTGTTAATTGGCTATTTAAACATTTTTTTTTGTATATATGCAATTTCATTTCTTTTGTAAATATTTTTAATCACAAAATAATCATAAAAGATGTGAAACAAAGAAGAGAGAGAGAAAAAGTTTGAAAATGTACACCCAAAAAAACTTGTCAGCAGCAGCCAAAATGTAAATAAAAATAATAATAATTGTTTCTGTTTCGTTTTTTTTTTTTTTTTTCGTAGTTGTTGTTTTAACTGTGGCTGTGTATTGACTGTTTTGCATATATTTTGTGTTTTATGGATTTTTCGTGCACGCCAAAATATTTGTTTCTTTGTTCGTCTTCACGAAAATTGCAAACACATCACCACTTTGTGTGTGTGTGTGTGTGTGAGTGCGTTTGCAATAAAATTGCAAGCAAAATAATAATATGCAAAATAAATATATGTCAAAAAGTTCTGAGAAATACATATATGGTTGCTCAAATTACACAATCAAATACTTGTGCATGTATTAGTGCATTTCATTTGTCATGTTATGCCAAAGCCAAACAAACTTTTTCTCTGAGAGTCAAGCATAATATGTGTGTAAGAGAGAGCAAATAAATTATTTAAGCCCTTCCATCGAGTTTTGTTTCGTTGTCAGTCGTTCCAAAGTAATGTTACAATAATTGGAAATAGTTTCTATAACCTTTCATTTGGTTACTGAATTTAAGATCAAGACATCATCTGTTCCATATCAAAACACTATTTTTTTAGTGTTTCAATGTTATTCCAAGAAAGTGGTTGTACCAAAATAGTATAAACCCCATTCTGGGCAGCTGTATATACGCATCTGTTCCATTTTCATTTGTTCCAAATAGTATAAACCTTCATTGGAAAAGTTATTTTAGTATTTCAGTGTAGGTCATTAAATTTAGCTTTTAAACATTTTTAATTTGGAAAGTTTCGTTTCGCTTCCAGTTGTTCCAAAACGAAAATAGCCTCAGATGTAATATTTATAGCTTTTAGCTTAAATTTAAGACATTTAGTAACTGAATTTTGGTTCAGGGTAGCTGTACATACTCATATGTTTCATTTCAGTTGTTCCAAATAGAATCAAACATCATCACAAACTCTATTTGTTTTCAGTTTTATACCAATTCAAGAGAAGTCGACACAAAATTTGGCTTCTTTTCACTTTAACTTGGGGTTTCGTTTCGTTTTCAGTTGTTCCAAAACGATAATATATATCCTCAAATGTAACACTTTACAGCCTTTGCTTTATAATGAAGACATTTGGTAACTGATTTTTGGATCATGTTGTATCTAGCTCCATCAAAGGAAGTGTTCATTCTAAACTAGTATAAACCCCATTCTGGACAGCTCAATACTTGCATCTATTTTACTTTCAGTTGTATTAAATTGTATTAATTGGTTTTCTTTCCGCTTCCAGTTGTTTCAAAGTGATAATAGCCTTGGCTTATATTGAAAAGGCGTGATAATTCTATGTATATATGTTTTGTGTGTTTCATTTCTATGTATATATATTGTTTTAGAGTATGGTTTATTATCCAAAGAAGGGGTCATTACAAATAGTATAAACCCTATTCTGAACAGCTGTATATGCTTTTGGTTTACATACGCAACTGTTTCATATTGTTGTAGGGTATATCCAACGAAGCGGTCATTCCAAATAGTATAAACCCTATTCTATTTGCTTTTGGTTTATTTTCAGTTGTTTCAAATATTATAAACGTGCATTAGAAAGGATATTTGTCTGTTTTAGGGAATTTCAAAAGAAGTCGGCACTAAATATTGCAACTTCTTACTTTAACTTGGGTTTTTATTTCGATTCCAGTTGTTTCAAAACGAAAATAGCCTCGAAAGTAACATATATAGCATTTGTCTCTGATATGTAAGACATTTGGTTACAGAATTTTGGATCAGGGCAGTTTATATGTTTCATCCCAGTTGTTTCAAATAGTATTAAAAGTCAACAAAACACGATAGAGTTATTGGAAAGACATTATCGTGCCTAAATAGTATGAACACAATTCTGAACTGCTGTAATTTTGCATTTGTTTCACTTTTAGTTGTTCCAAATTGTATCAACTTTCATTAAAAAAGTTATTTGTCTGTATTAGGGTAATTCAAAACAAGTAATAACAAATTATGGGTGCTGCTTAGTTAAACTTAGTTTTTCGTTTCACTTTCAGTTGTTCCAAAATGATAAATAACCTCTTATATAGCATTTTATAGCCTTTGACTTATATGCAAGACATTTGGTAGCTGAATTTTGGATTACATATTTATCTGTTTCATTTTCAGTTGTTCCAAATAGTATCAAGCTACATCAAAAAAGGGTTTTAAGTGGCTTGGGGTAATTCAAAACAATTGCTTACTAAATTTGGTTGCTGCACGCTTAAACTTAGGTTTACGTTTCAATTCCGGTTATTCCAAATCAAGAAATACTCCTAATATAACATTTTATATCCTTTGTTTTATATATAAGACATTTGGTAGCTGAATTTTGGATTACATTTTTATTTGTTTCATTTTCAGTTGTTCCAAATAGTATCAAGCTCCATCAAAAAAGAGTTTTAAGTGGCTTGGGGTAATTCAAAACAATTGCTCACTAAATTTGGTTGCTGCACACTTTAACGTAGGTTTTCGTTTCGATTTCAGTTATTCCAAAACGAGAATTACCCCAAATTTAACATTTTGTAGCCTTTGTTTTATATATAAGACATTTGGTAGCTGAATTTTGGATTACATTTTTATTTGTTTCATTTTCAGTTGTTCCAAATAGTATCTAACTGATACTTCTTCCAAAAAACAAAACTGAACCTCCCTCAAAACAGGGCTTTTAAGTGTTTTGGGGATTTGTTTCGTTGCCATTCGTTCCAAAATGGTATTAAACCTAGCTTTAGGCTTAATTTTTAAACTTGTGCTGAAGCTAGACAGCGTTTCTAGGGTTTATTTTTGGGTTTCTTTTCAGTTGTTCCCCATGACTAATTCACCAACTCATACCCTCTCCTGTCAACACCAAAAAAATAAACAACAACACTTAGTTGACATTAATTAATTGTAATTTATTTACATATTTATTTTGTTACACACTCGCGCACATTTTTTGGTCATTTTGCGAGCTGCCCAAAAAAAAAACTGGTTAGCCTACTCTGCCGCACTCTTCTTAAAATGCAGGCCGCCCCGTTTTTGTATTTTTTTTTTTATTTTTTGGCATTTAATTTATGCAACATTTTTCAACGAAAATCGAAACCTTTTGGAATCGCCATTGCCGCTTGGGCATGACAATCATCATCAATGCCCGATCGACTTGAACACACTTTTTGACTTTTGGCTTTTCTTGGCTCTGCCTTTTTGAAGGTTTCTCGCATATTGTATATAATGAGAAAGTTTTTGGTGGCTTTTTTTTTTTAATTTATACGGCCAGCTCTAAAGGTCAAGTTTGCATTTGTGTATGTGCGCATTAAATTTGAAATCTGGCTTATTGCAACATGTTCTTTTTGTCAGTCATGGGGCGCGCTCTCTTTCTGGTTTATGCTCCACTTTGCTTTGGAGCAGACCGTTTGATTTACCGTTTACCGTTTGAATTATGAGGCGGCGGCGGCGGCAGCAGTAAGCGTGTTTGTAACACAATCTTGTCTCAGTGCATGACATAGCGCGAAAATGTTGCATTGCCAATCTCTATGTATGTTGGCATCGCAACAAGTTGTGCCTCCAGATCAGCCACACACACACACACAACACACATTATCAGCGGATGGTTGGTTGGTTGGTTGGTGACACCATTTCATCAAGCTAGCTGATTGCCTCACCTGAATCTTGGCAAAGTAGGAGAGTAGTGTGTTTGAGTGTGTGTGTGTGCCACATAAACGTTTATCAATACACATTACATACATACAAATATCAGCTTCACACTGTTGTGACATTTAGTTAAAGTTGTTGTCTATAGAACAGTTTTTGAAATATTGTTTTGTACCCAAGAAAACTGCGAAATTTTACAATCTATCTACTGACTCTACTATCTCGTCTTAAAAAAAAAAAAAAAAAAATTAAAAAATTAAAAAAAAAAAATTAAAAAAAAATAAAAAAAATAAAAAAAAAATTTTAAAAAATAAAAAAAATTTTAAAAAAAAAAAATTAAAAAAATTTAAAAAAAAAAAAATATAAAAAAAAAAAAAAATAAAAAATAAAAAAAAAAATAAAAATAAAATTTAAAAAAAAAAAAAAAAAATAAAAATAAAAAAAAAAAAAAAAATAAAAAAAAAAAAATTATTAAAAATAAAAAGGCGATGCGGGAAATGATCCTCGCCTTTGGAAAAACTAACTACCATCCTCACCTTTGGAAAAACTAACTACCATCCTCGTCTCCAGGAGATAGGGAAACTACTTAAGAAGTATTCAACCAAAAGGTATAAAAAAAGAACGTAGAATGCACTATGGATTTTTTTATGCTCTCGTGTAGGTGTCTCTTTATAAACTTCAATGAATTCTTATAGATCTTGCTGAACAGTTTCCTTTTCTGCTTTTATCTTCTAATTACGGTTTGCTACTTTTTTTTTTAACTTTTTGTAGTTTTCTTCGCGAACGTCTGCTCGTAAAGAAGAGCTTTAAGGCTCCTAAGTTTTCCGTTTGGGATTTTTTAGTACCATGCTGACGCGTTATGTCGAATCTTTAGCCCTTAGGAACGGCCGCTCGACAGTCACGAGCCCTTAGGATCGGTAGGGTTTGAACTTAGAATACTTATTCGGTTTTGCAAACTAATTACTATCCTTCTTTCTCCTGAAATGTGTATGAAATAAGGGAAAGCCATCTTCAACTATATTATTACTAGTTTATTGTATCGTCACAAAATTTTCCGTCACAAAAAGTATTTCCATACAAAATTTTCCGTCAATTTTCATTAAGGGCAGATTTCTGCAATAAGTTCTCATACTTTGCCTACAAACAAATTTTGAACATAAACGAATAAAAAAATAAATATTTTCCCCATACAAAAACATGCCATCAAATTCAGAGAAAGTGTTTTGTATCAACTGTACGACCTAAACTAAACCCAATTCGCCATTTTGACATTGAACCCTGTTGTTTTTTGAACCCTAATAACTTAGCCAGCTTAAGCACTTTTTTTCAACAATTTGTGAGTGAGAGTAAGTCGTTGGACTTACCAATAAACCAGTTTCCACATTTGGTATTAAAATGATCTTGGAACCGTCCATTAAATTGTGATCTCTGAGCGTGCCATCCTGTAGTTCTCTGTAATCAAATGGAAAGACGAGAAATGTCAGTAAATGTGTGTTAATATGCAAAGAAATAAATAATTTTTAAAGACTTTTTTTTTTTTAAATTGCTAAACAATAAATTGTCATAACAAAGACAATTTATAAGCACACACAAAAATTAAAAGTTCAAGCACTTTACAGGTTTTTTTTTTGTTAACAATTGGGGCCAGTTGATTTCCATTTTCAACGAACAACAAAAAAAAAAGTCAAAAGTTAAACGCTGTTGACACTTTTTTCAGTTTAATTAAAAATTGTTGTTGTTTTGCATTTTTTTTTTTTTTGCAGGTGTTATAGACAGACAAAATAATACAGCTGCTGCTGCAAGCTTATTTATATTTACTTAATTTTCATCAAAAATTCGCTACAATTAATAATATTTCAACAAAAGATACAAAGCAAAGCGAAGATTTGTATACACTTTTTTTTATTTTTTTTTTTTTTTTTTCTTATTTAAAAAAATTTTTTTCTTATTTTATTTTTTTTATTTTTCTTTTTTTTTTTATTTTTTTTCTATTATTTTTTTTTTTTTTTTTTTTTTTTTCTTATTTTTTTTTTTTTTTTTTTTTATTTTTTTTCTTATTTTTTCCTATTATTTTTTTTTTTTTTTTTTCTATTTTTTTTTTTTTATTTTTTTTTTTTTTTTTTTTTTTTTTTTTTTTTTTCTTTTATTTTTTTTTTTCTCTTATTTTTTTTTATTTTTTTTTTATTTTTATTTTTTTCCTATTTTTTTTTATTTTTTTATTTTTTTCTTTTTTTTTTCCTATTATTTTTATTTTTTTTTTTTTTTTTTTTTCCTATTATTTTTTTTTTTTTCTTTTTTCCTATTATTTTTTTTTTTTTTTTTTTTTTTTTTCTTTTTTTTTTTTTTTTATTTTTTTTTTTTCCTATTATTTATTTTTATTTTTTTCCTTTTTTTTTTTTTTTTATTTTTTTCTCTTTTTTTTTTTTTTTCCTATTATTTTTTTTTTTTTTTTTTTTTTTTTTTTTTTCTTATTTTTTTCTATTATTTTTTCTTATTTTTTTCCTATTATTTTTTTTTTTTCTTCTTATTTTTTTTTTTTTTTTCTTTTTTTTTTCCTTTTTTTTTATTTTTTTTATTATTTTTATTTTTTCCAATTATTTTTATTTTTATTTTTTTTTTTTTTTTTCCTATTATTTTTTTTTTTTTCCTATTATTTTTATTTTTTTCCTATTATTTTTATTTTTTTTTCCTATTATTTTTATTTTTTTTCCTATTATTTTTATTTTTTTCCTATTATTTTTATTTTTATTTTCATGTTTTTCAAATCCTGCTGGATTAAAGGAATTTCAATGGTTTGTTTGCTTGATCTTGCCTTCATTTAAACCTTCTCTATCACACTCTCTCAATATGTGTAAGATAAAAAGTAACTGAAAAATGTTAAAAAGCATTTAGGAGAATTTTACAAGCAGCTGTTAAAAAAAATTTTACAATACCCTCTCTTGCTCTCGCTTAGGGTATAAAATTAAATGAAAATGAACAAAAACAGTTGTTGCTGTTGTTGTTGTTTTTGTGTCTGTCTACGTTAAGTGTGCAAAGCTTTTGT
Organism: Lordiphosa mommai; assembly: GCA_018904225.1. Taxonomy (NCBI): domain Eukaryota; kingdom Metazoa; phylum Arthropoda; class Insecta; order Diptera; family Drosophilidae; genus Lordiphosa; species Lordiphosa mommai. The sequence continues at coordinate 80,349 of JAEIFT010000087.1, forward strand.
CTGACACGTGCTCTCTCCGATTACGTCTACAAAAACAAAAGATCTCATTGCTGTAAGGTACAGTTGCACCTTGAAGTGTGGGAAAATGATTGGAGGAGTAACAGTTGCAAATGTTTGGCCTAACAACCAAAAAATCGTCACAACAATTACAAGACCAAAGCATTGCATCAGAGCTCCAGCTCTCTCTCTCTCTCTCTGTATCTGAGCGGTAACCGGGCAACAAAAAAAAACAGCAACCAAACGTTTAATGACTGCATGCATGATTGATGAATTGATAAGATTTTTTTTTTTTTTTTTTGGTTAGCTTGGCACGAAAACCGTATTTGGGTCATTTGAAAGGGGCGTGGCGTGGCTTGGCCTGGCTTTGTTTCGCCTCGCTACGCTTTGGTTGCACGCAACGCCAAACACACACACACACACACACGCACACACAAATATCCATTCAATTTATTGGCTTACGTAAATGCCGTTGGCAACATGTTGCCCACCAGCAGAGCTCTTTCTCTCTCTCTACCTCGCTTAACGCTTACGCACAACGTAACGCATAACGTAACCAACGAAGGCCAACACGCACACACACACACACACACACAAGCAACATGTTGGCTGCAGCAGCAGCAGCAGCAGGTGCCAGCTAACCATAAAAGAAAACAAAAACTCACCACAGTGGCTAGCCGAGCATAAAACCTTAACCCCTTAAAGGCACGTCTGTCTAATAAGGTTAAAAGCAGGGATTTATATATTTCCGGGATACGTACAGGGATTTTCCGATACGTACCGAAATGAGAATTTCGGTTAAAGTTTCTTTTTTTTAGGTTCCGTTACGGTACTCAGATTTTTATTTCGGTATACCGTTACGTAGCGGTACAAATATAATTTTGATTATATTTCCGGTTATGGTTACGTTATTATTTCCTGATTAAAAGTAATTTCAAGAATACATTCCTAGAAACCTCTAGATATTTTGGCCGCTCGAAAAATCTGTCGATGTCACAGAACTTTGAAAGATTTCATAGTTTGTAGGTTAGAAGGTTTGTGTCTAAGATAATGGTCCCTCTCTCATCAAACAAAGTTGCGTCTCTCTCAAATAAAATTTCCCATTTTTAAGTAATGTGTTAATTTTAAAAAAAAAAAAATATAAAAATAATAAAAATAAATAAAAATAAAAAAAATAAAAAATATAAAAATAAAATTAAAATTTAATTTTAAGAATTAATTTTAAGGAATTGAAAAAACGGTAATCTAAAGCGAGCCGAACCAAACCGTACCGAAACCGCTAATTCGTGCTCGTAACCTGTCGAACCGAAAACCGCAAAATAAAACGGTTTGGTTCGGTTCATTTCATCGACAAGTTTTATGACTTTAAGAGTCTACCTTGAGACAAATATATTTGAAATTTTAGAAAATTGTATTTACAAAATCAACGTTTTAGCTCTACTTTTTCCTTAAAATGCATTTTTTGAGACTTTCGAAGAAATTAATGATCCTTTGAGAGTCCTCATGCGTCTATCAAAATGTAGTGTTTTACAAACTACGTTTTTAAGAATAACAATCTGTCGACTGTGGGGTTTCAGTCGGGTCCCAGTGTTTCCATCTGATGCAATTGTCGGGTCTTTTCTAATTTTGCATTCTTTCCTTGAAAGTTTCAGATGGAATAATGTGAGTTTTATCTTACTTAAGCATGGTATTTGTTTTCTAGTGCACTATTAAGCTTTCGTCTTTCACTTGGTTGTGGAACCAACTTTACTATGATATCCGACATTTGACTTTCGTAGATGATCCAATAGTTAATCGGTGTTTTCGATATGCCTACGATTTCCACTGCATTTATACTTATAAAGATAATACTGAAACTTATGGATGGCGTCTGCATATCCGACTTTATACAGTGTTGCACATAAAATAATAATATTTTTACGACTTTAATTTCGAAAATAATAGATAAAAGTTAATAGAAAGTTCGAAAACTGAGAGTGAACCACTGAACCGAACCAAAACAGTGGTTCAGCTTGCTCCAAAAACCATAATATGAACTGAACCGGTGGTTTAAAACCTTCATGAACCATTGAACCGAACCAGTCTTGATTCTCGAGCGATTTGCATCCCTGTCTAAAAATCCTAAACTTATACTTGGCAACCCTAAGAAATATTGTTGTGGTCAAATTTTCAAGATGGTGCCTGCAACGCAGACTGCGTTTGATTGGCAAACTGGTTTTGGTTGGTATGACAGGTATATTATATAGTATCCAGTATAGGTGGGGTGAAAAGTAACCTCCCTGACCGCCAGAGTGCGCTACTATCGCAAAAAAGTTACGTTAAGTGCCTTATAGTCCATTCATATTCATATTTAGGCAGACATGTGGAATTTCAGCGCCATGGCAGCTCTTAGTTTTGTTTTGACAGCTGATTGTAGTTGACGTGTTTGTCATCATGTTGAGTATGGAAAAAAAAGTGATTTTCAACAACAATCAGCTGTCAAAACAAAGACCTAGGAACGTTGAAAGAAAAAAATAAAAAAAAAAAAAAAATCCAAGTCCATGGCAACAATGGTGAAATATGCATTTCGAATTGCTTCCCCACCCCATACGTAATAACTTAAAAAATAAAAAAATTAAAAAAAAAAAAAAAAAAAAAAAAAAAAAAAAAAAAGTCCAAGTCCATGGCAACAATGGTGAAATATGCATTTCGAATTGCTTCCCCACCCCTCCATATACGCCTGAAAAAATAAATTTGCAATTTTCGAAAAAAAAAAAAAAAAAAAAAAAAAAAAATTCAAAACTTCGAAAAGTCCAAGTCCATGGCAACAATGGTGAAATATGCATTTCGAATTGCTTCCCCCCCCTCCATATACGCCTGAAAAAATAATAAATTTAAAATTTTCTAAAAAAAAAAAAAAAAAAAAAAAAAATTCAAAAAAGTCCAAGTCCATGGCAACAATGGCGAAATATGCATTTTGAATTGCTTCCCCACCAAAAAAAATTATAAATTTGCAATTTTCTAAAAAAAAAAAAAAAAAAATCCCCGAAAAGCCTACCTTGGGGTTAAAGTTGCTTAAAGCTTTAATTAAAGCCACAAAATGTTGCAAGCACACAAAAAAGGGGGTGTGTGTGTATACACATACTTACATACATATATATATACCTATATATATATGTATGTAGGCAAGTGTGGGTTGAGGTGTGGCTGTGTCTGTGTTTGTGCTTAGGCTTTTGTCTGCGGGGGTGTCGTCTGTGTCTGCTGGCATCGAATCGCGTCGCTGCTTTTACGCAATAGGCAGACGACGACGCCGACTACGACGAAGGCCAAACGAGCCGCCGCCTCGTGGCCCGGGCGAGGCCTGCTGGCCATGGGCAGCCCAGACAGACAGACAGACAGTTGGAAGGAGGAGGAGGAGGAGGAGCAGGTGGCTTTGAAAATCTTTTAAACTATTTGAAGTGAGTTTTAAAGATCATAAACTGAGCCGCGCTCTCTTCTCCTCTCTCTCTCTCTTTTCAACTCAAAGGCATTGTCTGGTGTAATTTCAAAGCAACTTTATTGTCCTAAAATTCCACCACCTTGGACTATGCCTATGCAAGTGTGTGTGTGTGTGTGTGTGTGTGTATGCTGCGTAAATTATCATGTTTATGGCCTAGGCTTAAGTACAGAATATGCTGCTCTCGCTCTCTACGCGTAGTTACCCCAAAGAAGACCAAGAAGACGTAAAAGTAAAAACCCTGTGTACATTGTACATACACATGGCGGCGGTTTGTTGTGAGTGTGTATGAAGTGAGAAATTCCACCAGCAGCGGAAAAGCCACCACCAACGCACTCAACACCCCCCACAAAACGGGGTTCCAACGCAAGCAAGCATCACTTTTTTTTTTTTTTTTGACGTCTAAATGTCTGGCCAGTAGGTTGAAAGATGGGGGGCGGGGGTTCTGGCTACCAAACTCAAGGGTAACTGTACCCCAATGTCACCTTAGTTAGGGAAAAAACAGATCATTCTTGCCAACAAACCATTGATTTTGCAATCAAACAAAACTCTTGATTTATTGCCCAACTTTTTTTTTTTTTTTTTTTTTTTTTTTTTTTTGTCACTTAACTTATTTCGATCCTCCCTCGCTGCAAAAATGCCAGGTGTTTAGTTAAATTTATTTTCTAATCTGGTTTTCGCTATTTTATTGTTAACACGCACTGAAACTGAAACTACAATCTGGTTTTGATTTTGTTCGCTGCTAATTGAATTTTTATCATTTTTATTTCGTTTCTTTTATCACTCTGATTAGACAATAAAAAAAAAATAAAAAACAAATTGAAATGTGTACAAGGAAGTATTTTAGTTTTCATAATAGGTAAGATATGAGGGTTCGGTTACCCTTTCAATTTGGAAGCTCCAACTTTACTTCTAACTTAGCTTACATTTTTCGTCCAAAACTCATGTCGTGATATTTATATTCTTGGTGTCAATTCATATTGACGGCCTAGATTTGTACAGCTTAGCTCAGCCCAATACTGAAAGAGCAAAGACAACAATACTGGGCAAAATCTAAGCTTACAGAAGACGGATGCGCTAAGAGATTCTCAATGGAGAAAACTGGTGTAAGCTGGCTTCATTTTTGAAAGAAGTCCTGGCCTACCCGCAAATGATCCTGAACTAAGAGTTCTAGGGACAAATCCTGCAAGGGAGGATGGGGCCTATTAGTTGAAGTCCATGAAAGTGGGGAAAGATCCTGACTGCCATTCACTTGGTAGTGGCCAGGGGTAATTCTTTAACTAGAGGCCCAAGTAGCTCACAAACTTTGGCACTTAACGGAGTCCGGGACTTCCTTGAACATCCGATTAAGTGATGCGCTTATTGAAAGAAGGCGAAAACCTTTCTAAAATGATCTAGAAAAACAGTGTTGAAAACAGAGTTGAAAACAGAGTTGAAAAACAGAGTTGAAAAACTGTGTTGAAAAACTGTATTGGAAAACAGTGTTGGAAAACAGTGTTGCAAAATATTGACAGACAATGTTGATAAACAAGGTTAATAGACACTGTTGATAGACAATGTTGATAGACAGTGTTGGAAAACAGTGTTGGAAACCCGTTTTGGAAAACAGTGTTGCAAAACAGTGTTGAAAATGTTGATAGACAATGTTGATAGAAAATGTTGACAGACAATGTTGATAGACAGTGTCGGGAAACAGTGTTGGAAGCCCGTTTTGGAAAACAGTGTTGGAAAACCAAGATAAAAAACTATGTTGAAAAATAGTGTTGGAAATCAGTGTTGAAAAAGAATGTTGGAAAACAATGTTGATAAACATTATTGGAAAACTCCCAAAAAGGCCAAAGGTCAAGTGGTCTAAAACATACTACTACGCTTTATTAAAATGCCACGGTTGCCCAATCGATTTTTTGAAGAGTATACTGTGAGCGTTACGCGTTATGCGTTATTTTAAAATAGAATTTTAACCCTATCAAAAAATCTTCCGTAACGAAATTAAAGATGTTTCACTTAAAAAAAAAGGAACCCTTATAAGCGAGCCTGGAGTCAAGCAGACGCCATCATTGTGAGCATTTTGTTTATGTTATTCTTTCTGAAGTGACGCAACTGCGTGAGCGACAAGTATGGGAGCAGTTGGAAGCAAGGGCTTGCCCAACGCTGCTTTAAAGAAAGTGTTTGGCAATGTAACCGTGGAGTAAAAATAAAGTAGTTGACAAAATTCGGCACAACCCTAGAGTAGAGCTGAAATGAGACGCCTTTTGTACACAAATATGATTCAATTTTCGGTCCCTTTACAAACAACATAAGAAGCATTACAGACACATCTTCTGGATGAAAGTGGTCAGTTATACAGAAATAAATCCGTGACTTAAGCATTGCTTTGTGTTTCGTATACTTCTGAAGAAGTAAAAAAACGCAAAATAAATAAATCAAAACAGAGATGAGCACATAGTGAGCACAACGACTTGAGTCGACGTACATGCTTTAAACTTAGGAGTACCGTCTTTGGGGTACATTATTACCCCAGTACATTTGGATGAAAATCAATCAAATTTAAAGATGTATAGCAAACATTTTAGCGCAAAAACATTCAGCCGTGTTCTGAATTCCACTTACACACAATTTTTGTGATTTAGGGACCAAACCTGGTCCAAAAACCGGTTTTAAATCACAAAATTTGTGTGGAAGTGGAATTCAGAACATGGCTGATTGACTCTGACTCATATAATGTTTCAAACTGCTTTAAAAATGGCCTTGAAAGTTTCTTGGAGTACAAATGTATCGACTCTGCCTCATATGAAGTTTGAAAAATTCTTTTAGATGGCGTTGAAAGTTTCTTTTTGGGGTACAAATGTACCCCAAGGACGTTTGTAGGGTTAACAAAAGCTCAAATGTATCTACTGGATTTAGTGAATTCTTAAATATTGCGTTGAAAGTTTCTTTTGGGGTTCCAATGTACCCCAAGGACGGCTGTAGGGTTAACAAGAGCTAAAATGTATCTCCTAGATTTAGTGAATTCTTAAATAATGAGTTGAAAGTTTCTTTTGGTGTACGAATGTCCCCCAAGGACGGTTGTAAGGTTATCAGGAGCTATACTTTACCTCCAGGATTTTAGTGGATTCTTAGATATTGCCTTGAAAGTTTTTGTTGGGGTACAAATGTACCCCAAGGACGGTTGTAGGGTTAGCAAGAGCTTAAATTTACCTCCAGGATTTTGTGAGTTTCTTAATATTGCGTTGAAAGATTATTGTGGGGTACAAATGTACCCCAGGGATGGCTTTAGTGTCAAAATGAGCTAATCTTTACCTCAAGAATGTAAATTTCGAGCGTGATTGAACTTTGTCTTTTTATTCTTGCATTCTCTGTAGACTCTACTGGAAATCTCTGCCGTTAAGGGTCATAATAGGGTCAAGTTGCATACAGCTAGACTCTCTCCCACTTCTTTTGAACAGAATTCCTATTGAAAAACTGTCATCCGGCTCAGAAAACCTTCTTGGGTTCTGTAGCTACCTGGATAAAAATCAATTTTTCAAAAAGTTTGATTTGAATTTTGCTACCCCTAAGTCCATTTTAAAGTCAACTAATCCCAAAACTTTGATTACCAACGACGACGCTGTCGCCGCACCCAAAGCCCAAATAACAACAAAAGCCATAAAAAAGCCTTAGCCCAACAACCACATCATATGGAGCAGCAGCAGCAACCACTTTGCCCAGCAATAGAGCCTAAAAATTGAAGAAGGAAGAGATGGAAGAAGAAGAAGCGAAGGGTGTTTGGGTGGGTGTTGGGTAAGCTTTTTCCCTAGCATTTTCACTTTTGGGGTTGGTTGCAGCCGCAGCAGCAGCAGCAACCACCGAGTCATTAATTTTCTTTTGGGTGAAAACTCACAGCGTTTTTGCGGCCTCTGGGAACTGACCATATGGTCCGAAAAAAAAAAAAAAAAAACTTTCATAGCAACAGCAGCAGCTTTTATTATGACAAAAAGGGTTGAGGAAAGAGCTAAAATCAATGACAACAGCTGAGAGGGGGCAGCAGCGAGAACTGCATTTGCCTGCCAAAAGGGAGAGAGCAGCAAAAGCAGCATCCACAACAAAGACAAATTAAACAAAGAGAAATCAACAATGAGAAATCACAGCCAGCAACTAAAAATAGCAAAAAAAAAAAAAAAAAAAAAAAAAAAAATACCCAACGCCTTCGCATCAGCTTTAAACCCGAACCCCGCCCATTTCCAAGGCAACCGACAACCACCTACAAAAAAAAAAAAAAAAGAAAAAAAAATATTCTAATTTCGAACTATTGATTCAGGTTCGCTGCTGCTGCGCTGCTGTTGTTGACAGTTGCGGTAATCAACAAATTGACAAGCTACGTCGTCGGCTACGTCGACAGCGCAGCAGCCACCGCCGGAAGGCATTTTTGCGAAAGGGCAAACATTGAAAATGCAAATAGACAGCGGCCAGGCCAGCTTTTTTTTTTTTTTGTGGGGGCTGCGCGCGCACTCACACACATAAGCTCCCGCGTGCTCTCTGTCTCTCTCTCTACGTACACACACACACACCAACAATTGCCGGCCGGCCAACGAGATCGGCAGAGACAGTGGCGGCAGCGGCAGCAAAAATTGTTGTTGATGACGTTATTGATGCCGTAAGTAAATGCGACATTGAGGCTGCTGCTTGCGACGTTGCGCTCAATTTAGCAATTGGAAATTAGAATTGAGCGTATGTCTCTGTGTGTGTGTGTGTGTATGAAAGAGATATTCAATTGTAGATACTACAAGGCGGGCTTTGCTACGACGCTGTTTCTCTAATTATGAATCAGTTTTTGCCTACTTAAATGCAAATGTGAATGAAAAACTAAGGTCAAGAGGTAAGTGAATGAGAATTGTTCATTTGAATAACAGTGAATACATTTGATTTGAATCAAGCAACAACACAGTGAATGTGTTGCAACTACAGTAAAGATTGGTATGGTGTAATTATCATGTCAACTGAGAGCTTTTGCTCAGAGCGCGAGAGCAAACAAAACAGCAAAGCCAATCAGTTGCATGCCAGCGTTTGATGAAGTAGGTCAGAGCCGCTTTGCGTCGCATTCTAATCGCACATCAATACACTCTCACTTTTTCGCCTCGCTCTGGTTGACAAACGCTGAGCTAAACTGCTCAATTTGCTCAGTCGCTCTTCTGTGCCAGCGATTTTGACGTTGAACGGCATATGTTCGATTTCGATTCCAAAATCTGACGTAGCAGTGCTAAAAATAGAGCTACGCTTAAGATCTTTGGCGTTTTGAATAGATGGAAACCTCTTCTTTAAGGCTACGTACCAGAATGGCCCATTCTACGGTCATAAAAGAATGTTTATAACGCTCAAAAACAGTTGCTAACCTAAAATCGGCCAAAGCTTCGTCAAATATAGAGCTTCGCTTAAAATCTTTAGCGTTTTGGATAGATGGAAACCGCTACATTAAGACTGCGTACATGAATGGCACATTATACACTCAATAAAGAATGTTTAAGGAGCGTCTAACGCTTAAAAACAATTCCTAACCTAAAATCAGCCGTAACTTCGACAGAAATAGTGCTACGCTAATGATTTTCAGCGTTTTGGACAAATTGAATCCTCTACTTGCAGACTACGTGCCAGAATGGCCCATTATACGATCATAAAAGAATGTTTATAACGCTCAAAGACAATTCCTAACCTAAAATCTGCCCCAGCTTTGCTAGAAATAGAGCTTCGCTTATGATCTTTAGCGTTTTGGATAGATTATAACCTCTACTTTAAGACTACGTACCAGCATGGCCCATTATACGGTCATTAAAGAATGTTTGAGGAGCATATAATGGTCAAAGGACAATTACTAACCTAAAATCTGCCGTAACTTTGCCAAAAATAGAGCTATGCTTATGATCTTTGGCGTTTTGAATAGATTAAAATATCTTTTCTAAGACTACGTACTAGAATGGCCCATTCTACGGTCATAAAAGAAATTTTATAACGCTCAAAAGTAATTTCTAACCTAAAATCGACCGTATCTTCGTCAAAAATAGAGCTACGCTTATAAACTTTGGCGATTTGTCTTGTTGAAAAAATAGATATGCCTAATTTTGCTTTAAGACTACGTACCAGAATGGCCCATTCTACGGTCATAAAAGAATGTTTATAACGCTCAAAAGCAATTTCTAACCTAAAATCGACCGTAGCTTCGTCAAAAATAGAGCTACGCTTAAGATCTTTGACGTTTTGGATAGATGGAAATCTCTAATTTAAGACTACGTACCAGAGTGGCCCATTATACGGTCATAAAAGTATGTTTAAGGAGCATATACCGCTTGAAAGCAATTCCTAACCTAAAATCTGCCGTAACTTCGACAAAAATAGAGCTACGCTTATAAACTTTGGCGATTTGTATAGATTGCAATCTCTACTTTAAGACTACGTACCAGAACGACCTATTATACGGTCATAAAAGAAATTTTATAACGCTTAAAAAGCAATTCCTAACCTAAAATCTACCCTAGCTTTGTCAAAAACAGAGCTACGCTTATGATCTTTAGAGTTTTGGATAGATTGAAACCTCTACTTTAAGACCTCGTACCTAAAGACTGCCCTAGCTTTGCCAGAAATAGAGCTACGCTTATGATCCTGAGTGTTTTAGATAGATTGAAACCTCTATTTTAGACTACGTACCAGAATGACCCATTATACGGTCATAGAATAATGTTTAAGGAGCATATAACGCTTAAAAATAATTGCTAACCTAAAAATCAGCCCTAGCTTCGACAGAAATAGAGCTACGCTAATGATCTTCAACGTTTGGGATAGTTTTTTATATTTAAAATTTTTTTTTTTATTTCATTTATATTTTTTTATTTTTTTTTTTTTTTATATTTTTTTATTTTTTTTTATATTTTTTTTTTTTTTTTTATATTTTTTTATATTTTTTTTTTTATATTTTTTATATTTTTTTATTTTTTTTTATTTTTTTTATATTTTTTTTTTTTTTTTTTTTTTTTTTTTTTTTTATTTTTTTATTTTTTTTTTATTTTTTTATATTTTTTTATATTTTTTATTTTATTTTTTTTTTAATTGGTCAAAGCTGCATAAACATTGTAAATTTGTCTGGCATAAACCTAGCATACATATCTAATCATTACGGTACTATCAGCAGCAAGTCTCTCTCAAGGTCTCTCTCCTCTATACACCATTCAAACATGGCCTGGCGCTATGACATAAGCTCAAGTCGTTTGCTTCACATGTCACACTAGACAGAGAGACAGAGAGAGAGAGAGCGCCAATTCCCCTCCCTCACCTGTCACACACTATTGAAGGTGAGTAGTAAGTATAGCCAGGCAGAGTCCCCAGCATCGACAGACGCCGCCGCCGCGTGCGTATTGTTTGCATGTTGAGTTTTCAGTTTAAAGTATGTTGAATTAGGTGAGTTTGTTGTCTATTGTTTTTCTTTTCTTTTTTATATATATATATTCTTTTCATCTTCTTTTATTTATCTAAGGTTCTAAGTTCTATTTGCACTGCGTAGTTTTCATTGTTGTTTGTTAAGTTGATTAGAGGGCAGAGCAGAGAGAGGGAGCGGAGAGAGAGAGAGAGAGAAAGATCTTGTTTGCCTTTGTTCTGCCTTTGTCTTGTTGTGGTGTTTGTGTGTGTGTGTGTGTGTGTGAAGATCAGGTTACACAAGACATTTTAACTATCTCTTTGCCCTTTGCACGCGCTCTCGCTTGCTCTCTCACTCGTGTGAAACTCGTTTAGTTTGGCTTGGAAAGTTACACCACCACCACCACCTGCCTCTGCCTCTGCCTCTGGCCAGTGTCTTTGCCAAGCCCCACAAGTGCTGCTTCCCTTCTTCTTCACCCTTTTCCATTATGAGTTCCTCAATCAAATTTCTCATCATAGAATTAAAACAAACAACACAAAGTTGCATTTTGTTTGTTTTAAAAATAGAAAGAGCAGCGATTGAATGGAGGATGATAGTTCGAATGGGTGGGTGGATTTTCCGAAAGTTTATATAAGGTGTGTATCTTGTAGAACAACATTGTACATGGGCCCGCTGAGAGTGTGTATCTGCAGAGATACAAAAATAAATAGTGGCCAAATCTGAGCTAACGGCACGTTTGTCTGTATTTTCGCTTTAATTATGCCAAATTGCATGCAAAATATCATCTATTTATGGCACAAACAGACGACAGAGGCGGCGGCAGACGGCGTCAATGGCTTCTTTTCATGGTGGTTGGATTTGGAATGGTGGTGGTGGTGTCAATGCACCACCAAATGCTTGCTGTTGATAATTAACGCAGCAGCTTCTACAAAATAGACAAAAGCCACACAAGAATGTGGCCAACGACAAAGAGATATTCAAATGGAAGAAAGGCCCGTTAATACCACAGTTGAAATGTTGAAAAAGAAACGGGATAAGACTAGCGACTACTAGCGTCCATGCAATCATTTTCTGCATATTCAATGAGTCGTCTCCCATCCATCAAACTCATTGAAGTAGTTTTATAGTTTTACTCACTTACTGAATGAATATGTATGTATGTATGTATTGGATTGCATTGGATTCAGTTCAGCACTTGTTTTGTGCTCAGAGCGAGAGAGAGAGAGAGACATGTGGGGGCCGGCCTCGTCTTTGTCGGCTTTGCTGTTCTGGCTTCCCCCGGCTTGGGAGAGCCACAAGTCTAACAAGTGAAAGAGCGTTTGCTGAGAGCTATGGTAGAAGGTGCGAAAGTGTAAGAGCGCGCTACATTAGTAAGCTGCATACTAAAGATATGTTTGTCTAAAAGAGAGTGTGGTTGTATAAGAGCGCTACAAAAGTAAGCTGCATACTGAAGAAATGTTAGCTATGTGTAGAAGGCGCGGGATTGTGAGAGCGCGTTACGATAACTGAAGATATGCAAGTCTAAAAGACAGCGCGCGTTTGTATAAGAGCGCTACGAAAGTAAGCTGCATCAAGGTGGATCTATTCCTGGTGTGACGGTGACTGAAATGTGTAAACTCGGAGCTTTTGCATCAATGCGCAAGAGTGAGACAGACAAACGTTTGCTTAAATAGCTCACAGACAACATGTAAGCCAAAGTGTATTTATAACAGGTGCGGCGGTCAATCAAAAGCTTTCATTTATTGTCAGTTTGCTATTTATGCAAACGTTGTCTGACTCAAAAAGCTTCAATTTTACCAATTTTAATTGTTCGCCACACCTGTAAAAGATACATCTTGATGTAAGCTATGCAATAAAAGCTTTTAAATGACCGCCACACCATGTATAAAATTCCACCATGGTTCCCACAGTTAGTCGGTATTTACACCATAAAGCAAACTTCATGAGATTTTCTTAGTAGGCGTGGAATTAAGAGGAAATCTTTCCGACCTTTTAAACGAATAGTAAAGAAATACATTAAAATATCTCGCCTACTAAGAAAACTTCATGAAGTTTGCTTCATCATGTAAATCCCGTCTAAGTTTCATGCAGTAGAGTTAACATAGAGAGGCAATTTGAGAAGCATCTGCATTTTAAGTGATGTTAAGCTTATAGTCTCATGTAGATACTTGACTCAAAATAATTGTTCCGACAGGAAAAGACAACAATAGAGAAAAATCGGTAATAAACCATACCAGAACTTCTCACTACAGAATGCATAAAAAAACCTGAACGCGAAAGGCTTAGTTTTGCAGAGACCGACTGTTTCTTTTGCATAAAGTGTCACACATGAGATGACACTTCTTCAGTGTGCAGCTGACACTTGATTGATGGCTGACTTGGAGTTAAATCCCTGCAGTATCCGAGCATAAGAACTTAAGATTGTGTGATTTCGGTTCTTATTTCGTACTACTCTCAAGTATCTCAAGAAGTCATAGGGGGAGCTTCATGTGAAAATGTCAGATTTTATGTTTTTGCCAGTTTGAATCAGGGGTGGTTCTTAGTACTGAGGCGTAGTGAAAGGTATTTTAGAACCATAAACTGTTGAAGCTCTTAAGTTGCTTTTATACTGGATACTTGCAAGTTTTGAAAGTATTCAACGGGAAGTAGAAGTTGAAAAAAAAACACGTCAAACATGTCCAGGCAATTGCTTGGAAAACAGTATTGAAAAGCAGTGTTGGAAAACAGTGTTGGAAAACAGTGTTGGAAACAGTGTTGGAAAACAGTGTTGGAATACAGTGTTGGTATACAGTGTTGGATGTTGGAAAACAGTGTTGGAATACAGTGTTGGAAAACAGTGTTGGAAAACAGTGTTGGAAAACAGTGTTGGAAAACAGTGTTGGAATACAGTGTTGGAAACAGTGTTGGAATACAGTGTTGGAAAACAGTGTTGGAAAGTGTTGGAATACAGTGTTGGAATACAGTGTTGGAAAACAGTGTTGGAATACAGTGTTGGAATACAGTGTTGGAATACAGTGTTGGAAAACAGTGTTGGAAAACAGTGTTGGAATACAGTGTTGGAAAACAGTGTTGGAATACAGTGTTGGAAAACAGTGTTGGAATACAGTGTTGGAATACAGTGTTGGAATACAGTGTTGGAAACAGTGTTGGAAAACAGTGTTGGAAAACAGTGTTGGAAAACAGTGTTGGAAAACAGTGTTGGAATACAGTGTTGGAATACAGTGTTGGAAAACAGTGTTGGAAAACAGTGTTGGAATACAGTGTTGGAAAACAGTGTTGGAATACAGTGTTGGAATACAGTGTTGGAAAACAGTGTTGGAAAACAGTGTTGGAATACAGTGTTGGAAACAGTGTTGAAAACAGTGTTGAACAGTTTGACAGTTTGGAATGTTGAACAGTGTTAACATGTTAACAGTGTTAAAACAGTGTTGGAAAACAGTGCTGGAAAACAGTGTTGGAAAACAGCGTTGAAAATGCAGCGTTGGAAAACAGTGTTAGAAAACACCCCAAAGGTCAAGTCAAACCTACTACTACCAAGTTTAATTGAAATGCTACGGTTGGCCAGGTGATTGCTTGGAGTGTATGCGGTGTCCGTGTGAGCGTTATGCGTTACGCGTTATTTTTAAATTGAACTTGACCTCTACAAAAAAATCTTCTGTAATTTTGAAAGCTTTATGACCATTTGCTCAATGAAACAGTTGAGTGGCATTGTAATAATCGACAAAACTTATGTTAAAATGGTCTCAAACACATTACCCGACCCTTATTTGATACAAAACTGGTAGGTGGTTCGGTTGACCAATCAGTGTCGCCATTTCAAGTTGAAAATTTGAATTTGGACCACGCCATTTGATCCATTGGCTTTAGAACAACTTTATTTTTCACATAGGGTTTTTGTGTTAGCGCCGATTGCAACATTAACAAATGTCTAAAAACAATGTTTTTCACCCGGGTGTCCCGGAAATCTCTAGTTATTTTCGTCTTAACAATTGCACTTCGAACCATTTAATCTAGTATACCATATCTTGGTTCATTTTACATATAAAGTGATTTCAGTTTGTTTCGCAATGCAGTAAGTGATACGAAAATCTTTAGAGATTTCCTGGACACACCTGAATATGTTTTTGAATATTTTGGACAGTTTTGGTAACCTTACACAATGTCGGTTAAACTCTATCTCATACACACATACATACAAAATTTGTGTACCTGCCCCCCTGATGCTCCAAAAGCTCCCTTAAAATTTCCTTACGTCTTCCAAAATATTTAAAAGAACTTCTGACAGAGTCTAGGTTATGGATAAGAACAAAGAGGGCTGCTTTAAAAGATTCACTTCAACTTTAGAGTATCTGCTTTAAAGGGCTTAAAGGGTTGCTCTGCTTGAAAGCGGATCTTCGTTGTGGTCATATGCGTTCGTTAAGGTGGTGGATGAATTGGTCGGCTGGTTAGCTGGTTGTTGGTGGTGACTTTTCTAAAATTCATTTATACAACATTGTCTTTTAGTTTCCTTTTTTTGCTGTTGTTGTTGTTGTTGTTGGTGGTGTGAATGAAGCTTTCAAATGAAAGGCTTTTTATTTTTGGTGGTGGATTGTTATCAGTGTGTGTGTGTGTGTGTGTGTTTTGTGGGGGTGGTGTTGGGCTTTTTTTTTTCATGGTGACATTTGGGGCTGGTCATAGAACCAGCCGGAACAAAGGAGCCAAGCAGTGAAGCTGCCCAGAGAGATAAGAGTAAAAAGCAAGCAAATTGATTGCAGCAGCCCCCAAAGAACAAAGAGCCAACACAAAAAATCTCCACACACACACACATGTACATGTGCTGGCAGACATTGACGTAGACGCTGGCAGAGACACGCGGCAAGAGAAAGAAGCAGCACGCAACTTCAAGTGGTACAAAAAAGTGACGCCATGAGGCATATAACCTTAAACAGATGCAAAACAAAAAAAAAGAAGAAGAAAGAGAAAGGACAACATTTTTTTTTATTCTAATTCACCTATGCTAAAAATGTTAAGCAGCTGTTAAAACCCAAAGAGAGAGTGAGCTAACAAAAAAAAGAGAGAGAGAAACTAACCAAGCCAAGCCGTTCGTTTCGTTACGTTATTTGTTTGTTGCACCGGTAACGAAGACGACGACGACGACGACGCAACGTCACTGCTCTGCTGCTGCCCATGCAACTAGTTGGCTGCGCTGCTGCGTCGGCTGCTTTATAAAAAAAAAAAAAAAGTGGTACGAAAATGGTTTTTTGTTTTTGCCGGTTATGCGCACATTTTTTTTTTTTTTTTTGTTTTGCGTTTGTATAAATAACAAATTGATTATGAAATCGCTGGGGCTGCACTTGTGTGTGTGTGTGTGTGTGAAATCAATTCGCTTAACCCTTCAAATTGTGTCTAATTTTTGGAGGTTATATCAATAAAATAATAACGAGAACAGAGAAAAACACACACACACACAGAAATGAGACAAAGCATTTAACTAAACAGCAAAACAGACAGACATAAAACAGTTGTTGTGCAGGGGTAAAAAAAAGGCAGGGGGGTGTGGAAACGCTCAACTAATAACTGATTTGGATTGAGATCATCAAATGTGTTTGTGGGGAATACTAGTTAACACTCCCCCTCCTCTCTCTCTCTCTCTCTCTCTCTTCCCTTGACATTGTCACAACAAAATGTGAGCAATACAAATTCCAAAAGTTGCGTCATACATATTTTCAAACAAACTAACTAAATACATACGTATGTATGTATGTATGTACATATGTAGCTGGGGAGAAGTGGAAAACAAGAAGGAACTCTCGGTGGCCCAGTTAAGGGTTAAATTGGGCTATATAAATTTGCATCCTAAATTACGTTATATAAAATGTAAAATTACCAATATCGTATTTTTTTAATTTCAAAAAATTATTTTAAAAATCAAGACAAAAAAATATATATTTACAAATTTAAAAATTTTGAAATCTTGGTGAAAACTGTTTCAAATAACAGTCTGTAAAATGGCTTAATTTTAATATCGTATTTACCAATATCTATCGTATTTGCCAATATCGTATTTTTTTAATTTCAAAAAATTATTTTAAAAATCAAGAAAAAAAATATATAATTACAAATTTAAAAATTTGAAATTTTGGTGAAAACTTTTCAAATAACAGTCGTAAAATGGCTTAATTTTAATATCGTATTTACCAATATCGCATTTGCCAATATCGTATTTACTAATATCGTATTTACCAATATCGTATTTACTTATATCGTTTTCGCCAATATCGTAAATTCATAATATTTACAAATTCTTAATAACTGCATATTTAAAAAGATTTAAGAATTTTTTTTTAATTTAATACCTGGGTCTGGGTGCCCCACTTAAAGGTAAAGCTGGGCAATAACTGCATCAAAGAACACCCTGTGGGCGACTAAACTTCATAAAATATCAATAAAATATTTTAATAAATTCTTTCAAAAAATTTCAAATTTTATCTTTTAATTGTCATTGGAATTGATAAAAAAATACCAATTAATGGGCCTAGCAAATCTATAACATCTTAGAACACCCTGTAAAAGGCTTCATGTCATATATCGTATTCATCAATTTCGTATTCGTCAATCAAGTAAATACCACAAAAATATTTACAAACTTTTAAATATATTTAAAGATTTTTTTTTTTCAATTTTAAATATTTTCGAATCATTCAAAATATTAAACTTTTTTTGTTAGTTTAATAAAAATTAATAAACAAATTAATAAAAAATTTAGGAAAAACTGGATAATAGCTGCATCTAAGAACACCCTGCAAAAGGCTTCTTTTCATATATCGTATTTGCCAATATCGTCAAATATTAATGAAATATTTATACAAACTTGGACAATTTTTAAAGCAACACAAAAATATTTACAAACTTTTAAAAACTGCATATTTTTAAAGATTTTTTGATCAATTTTAAATATTTTCGAATCATTTAAAATTTGTAAATTTTTTTGTTAGTTTAAAAAAAATTAATTAACAAATTAATAAAAAAATTTAGGAAAAACTGGGTAATAACTGCATCTAAGAACGCCCTGTAAATAACTTAATTTTATATATCGTATTTGCCAATATCGTAAAATATTAATGAAATATTTATACAAACTTGGCTTTTACTTTTGTTAATTTTTAATATTTTCTAATCATTTGAATTTGAAGAACAAAATATTAATTTATCACACAAATCGTTATACCAATATCGTATTTGTCAATATCGTATTTGTCAATATCGTAAAAACCACTACAAATATTTACATATATTAAAAAAACTGCTTTTTTAAAAGATTTTGTTTAATTTTAAATATTTTCGAATCATTTAAAAATTTAGGACATTTTTGTTTAATTTAATAGAAATTAATTAACAAATTTAAAAAAAAAAACGCAAATTTTGGGTATCCACACTTGAAGGTTAAACTGGGCAAAAAAAAACAATCTAAGAACACAAAAGGCTAAATTTCGTAGCGTATTTACCAATATCGTAAATACCAATGAAATATTGTTCAAAGTCTTAAAAAAATTTTTTGAAAAATTTTAAAAATACTTTAAAAAATTATAAAATTTAAAAACTAAAAATTCAAAATTAAAAAAAAAATTGCTTGTTTTCACAAATTTAAGAAAATTAGTTTTAATAAAAATTGATTAACAATTTAAAAAATACAGTTAATCTTAGTGACCCACTTAAAGGTTAAATTGGGCAAAAACTGCATTAAAGAACACCCTGTGGGTGGCTAAATTTCATAAAATATCAATGAAATATTTTAATAAATTCTTTAAAAAAAAATGTTCAATTTTGTAAGTTTTTTATTTTCATTGTCATTAATAGCTTTGTAAGCCCTTTGGGACCCTGTACCCCCTGTATGAAACCTTAAACCCAATTGGATTTGTTTATTTCACACATTTATGTGGTCAAAAGTTTGTTGAACAACCTTTTGAAGTTTGCTTCATTGTGTAAATCCCGACTAAGTTAGCGTTTTATTAAATTCAACCATCACAAGCACCCTGTATATGATTAAATTTAAGTGAAACCAACAAAATACAGGTACTACTTGTAAGGGGAAGCTTTTATGGACTCAAAAAAAAAAACAATCAAATCTATTAGGATAAATCAACACCCTATATAAGACCTAATTTCAATTATAGTTATTCATTATTTATTAAATTCCACTTAACAATTCCACTATAAGACCTAGTATAAGAATAAAAAAGAACAATATAAAATCAATATAAGAGTTATAACCCAACTCTATATTTTTCTTTCATTGGTAAAAACATGGCATGGGTTAATTTTGTACACGACACGACTGTGACACGAATGGCATATTTCAAACTAGCGTTGGGTTATATACATAGTTCTTATACTGTCTTATATTTTAGTCTTATACTCAATTTGCCTGTACCTAGTTGTATTTAATGTAGAAAAAATAAATCAAATAAAAGTTAGTCGGAATTTACACGATGAAAGCAAACTTCATTAAGTTTGTAGCTTGTAGAAAATAGGTGTAGATTGGCAGCAAGCTACTCCATTACACCACTTTCCCACAAACAAAAGCTTTTGCAAACACTTCAATTTGCTTCATCGTGTAAATGCGGACTTAGTCAAGATTTACACGATGAAGCAAACTTCATGATGTTTTTTTAAAAAACTCTCTCTTGTAGGAAAGAGGTGTAGAGGGGCAAGCCATCCCACCACACCTCTTGCCCACAAACAAAAGCTTTTTGAAAAACTTCATGAAGGAAACTTCATCGTGTAAATGCGGACTTAGTTATTCAGGATTCATTTATTTTCACTTACATTTGGGTACCTGAATGTAACAATTCCACTATAACATCTGGTTATAAGAGCAATATAAGAGCTATTATGACCCAACTCCATTTCCAACACGCACAAGTCAAAAATTATGAAATCACATCACGACACGCACGACTTTATTAACCATGAATTACGTTTAAAATTTTATTTAAACGAGTCGACTTTAAATAAGTGTGACCAACAGCCAATAAAGAAAAATATGTAGCTATTTTTTACCGTATATTTTAGTAAGAATGGGAGTCGTCTCGTAGAAGTGCACTAATATAGCTTGCTAATTCACTAGGAAGTGTACCCAAGCTAATCTTTCACGGGCGACTCGAGCAGCGTACAAACTAACGGTTTTCTCAAAAGCCAAGTAGCCCCTGGATAGCCTGAAAATTGATAAACGGAAAGCCTGGATATGGGAGTAGGGCCAACGTTCCAACTCTCGGAATAAATCAAGCCAACGTAACATTAACCCAGCCTCGAATACTCAATTAACCCAACACACCCTATGAGTATACCCTGAGTCCGTCGAGGGAATAAGGACCCCAAGAAGAAGATGAATACTGTAGTTTGACTTTCTTGAAAATTTGGGAAAATAGGCCTAAATATTGAAACTTGTAAATTCCGCCAAAAAACAATGTTTTTCAGTTTTTGACCTTGAAAAATAGCTAAATTTGGTGAAGAAAATGGCTAAATTATCAACACTTTTTGCTAATTTTGGTGGAATTTGTAAAAAAAATTAAAAATTTGATGTTATCTAACTAACTTAATATCAATGAAAATATTTAACAATATACAGGGTGGCCCTATCTAAAAAAAATACCCACACAGACATGTTCTGAATTCCACTTCCACAAATATGTGGTGAGGTAAAACTAGTTTTAGGACCGAATTTGGTTCCAAAAAATTTTGTGCAAGTGGAATTGAGAACATAAATTTGTACAAAACTGGTTTGACTTAAGTAAAGTTAGCTAGTTTTTGGTAAAAATGTTCCTCTTTGACCTTAAGATGGCAGAAAAAAAAAAAAACTCTGAAAGAGCACCCTGTATAAGGGTAAATTTGCAGTTAAAAACAAAAAAAACTTAAATTCTCAAGAAAATTATGTGAAAATTCTTGAATTTAGTATTCAAAAAATGTGTTGAGATATAAAACTGTTTTTTTGGGCCAAATTTGGTCCCTAAATCCAAAAAAGTTTTGTGCAAGTGGAATTGAGAACATAAATTTGTACAAAACTGGTTTGACTTAAGTAAAGTTAGCTAGTTTTTGGTAAAAATGTTCCTCTTTGACCTTAAGATGGCAGAAAAAAGAAAAAAACTCTGAAAGAGCACCCTGTATAAAGGTAAATTTGCAGTTAAAACAAAAAAAAAACTTAAATTCTCAAGAAAATTATGTGAAAATTCTTGAATTTAGTATTCAAAAAATGTGTTGAGATATAAAACTGTTTTTTTGGGCCAAATTTGGTCTATAAATCCAAAAAAATTTTGTGCAAGTGGAATTGAGAACATAAATTTGTACAAAACTGGTTTGACTTAAGTAAAGTTAGCTAGTTTTTTGGTAAAAATGTTCCATCTTTGACCTTAAGATGGCAGAAAAAGAAAAAAACTCTAAAAGAGCACCCTGTATAAAGGTAAATTTGCAGTTAACACAAAAAAAACTCTTAAATTCTCAAGAAAATTATGTGAAAATTCTTGAATTTAGTATTCAAAAAATGTGTTGAGATATAAAACTGTTTTTTTGGGCCAAAATCCAAAAAATTTTTGCAAGTGGAATTGAGAACATAAATTTGTACAAAACTGGTTTGACTTAAGTAGAGTTAGCTAGTTTTTGGTAAAAATAACTTTGACCTTAAGATGACAGAAAAAAGAAATAAACTCTAAAAGAGCACCCTGTATTTTTAAAAAAACATATAAAGGTAAATTTACAGTTAAAAAACCCCAAATTCCAAAGAAACTTATGTGAAAATTCTTGAATTTCGTAATTATAAAAATTTCTTGAATTTTACAATATTTTGCCAGCTGCCAGAGGAAGCTACGCTAGCAGTGTGGCCAATTAAGCCATTTTCCGGCCAAAACTAACTATTTTGTAAGCTCGAAAACCGAAAGCTATACAATTTTGCTAGAGCCAGTATTTTTAGTAATTTTTTTAAATATTTTTTGCCATTTTTTTAAAGTCATTCTAGGGTTAAATATTGTAATTTCAAGTCGATTAAGCCATTTTTCGGCATCAATAGTTGGCTACACTTTTCTCTACTTATAAATTAAAGTTTATTCATTTTAAATGAGCACAAAAAAAAAGCACCCTGTATAAAACTCGAATTGAACTTCTAATGACAATCAGAATTGAGTTATTGTTTGTACTCACTTTTCGCGATGCAGCAAACAAATGCGATCCTTGGCCACTTTCAATTTCTTGGCTATAATCTTCTTCAGGCTCTCCACACTGATGTGCGGCTCAACGCTGACGCCAAAATTGCCGCCGGTTGTGGTGCTGATATTAAGGTTAATCATCAGAGATGATGTTGATGATGATGAGGATGTTGCTGTTCCATTCGCACTTGTTGTTGTGGCGGCGGCTGCCGCTGCTGCTGCCGCCGCTGCTGCTGCTGCTACTGCGGCCGTTGATAAACGTTGCAACGCATTGTGGTTGCTGCTGGGTCTGCCACAGTTGCCGCTGGTGTTGTTGTTGTTGTTATTGGTAGTTGAAGCGGTGGTGGTATTATTATTATTGTTGTTGTTGTTGCTGCTGCTACTGCCACACCCAGCATTAGGATTTGATGTGGCCGCCGCCGAAGCTGCCGCCTCATTTTGGCCATCGGCAGTGGCCGAATTCGTTGTTGTTGATTTATCCATTTGAAGACAAATTGAGGGGGGCTTGGGTGGGGGTGGGGGAAAAAGGTGCACACACACACACACACAAACACAGGAAAAAAAATTTATAACAACAGTTTTCTGCTGCTGGCACAGTAAAAAAAAAAAAAAGGAAATTGATAATTAATTGCACACGCGGCTTTAGGTTCAATTTCAATCGATTTTCTATATACACCACACCTTACACACACACACACATATATAGGCACGCACAACGTAACAATAACCGTAACTACGTAACGCACATATAGTTGAAGAAGAAGTGACGACTGCTTCTGCTGCTGCTGCTGCGCTGCGCTGCTGCTGTTGCTTACTGCTGCTGCTGCAGAGAGACGAAGACGAGACGCGAAGCGGCAACGGCCACCGAGGTTATGTTGTATTTGATTTTTTTTTTCTTTTACTGTTGCACTGCCCAGGTACGCTTAAGCGCAAGTATGTGTAGGTGACAAAAAAAAATTGGTTTTTAATTTTTTTGATTGGTAATTAAATTTTACTCGTTCTGTTTGCTGTGCTTTTGGGGGGGACTTATTTTGCTTTGACTTTAGTTGATGTTTCTTTTTCTCTTTTTATTTTGTTTGAACCACACACACACACACTCGGGGCCTGAGTAGCTGTCGTCCGTCGTCGTCACACGCCAACCGCCGAAGAGCATCTAAGCAAATTCTATCGAAGTGAGGCAATGGCTATCGTGGCCTATCGATAGTTCGATGTCATAGAAATGAAGTTGTGTGACCGTAGCATGTGTGGGAAAAATATCGATATCGATATAATGATGCACACTGTGCTGGGGCAACATATTTGAATGAGGCGCCACTTAGCGGCGGTTTTTAAAGGGATTTATTGCAAAAGTAACACAAAAATGGCAAAAAAAATGCTTAAGAAATTTAATGTGTTAAAATATATAACAATTCATTTCTTTAATCATCTGTTTTTTAACTCCGCAATATAAGGAAAAATTTTAATAAAGATGAAAAAGTAATGAAAATATTTTAACAGGGGGAAGTAAGGCAAGAGGGTAAATATGAGAATTTACACTGCAGTCGTACGACCTTTTCTGGGGCTACGACCTTTTTTGTGTTTACACTGAACGAACGGTCCTACTAAGTCACAAACTTTATTCAGCTGTTGTTTGCTTGCTTTATATTAAATTGGAATTTTGATGTTAAATTGTTAGCTTTTTTCTACAAAATGGAATAATACATTATTGCCAAAATGTTGATGAAATTGTGTACGTGGGTTGCTATTTAAGTTTCTGGCCCAGGTCACTTCAAGCCATTTTAGGACCAATTGGCCTTTTCCCAAAAAAGTTTAGACTTTTATCGATAAAAGCTCCATACAACTCTTTCATGTGTGACCACGTTTGATATCGATTAACGATTAATCAAAAACTTACCTCGGCAGAAAAATGGAATTAACTCGTGAACATTTTCGTGCAATCATTTTTCACAACTTTCGACGTGGATTATCACGACAAGATAAGCACGATGAAGCACCATCCTATAGCACTATGAAATATTGGTTTAATGAATTCGATCGCGGGCGACGCTCGCTCGAAGACGAAGGTCGTGAAGGTCGTTCAAAAAAACAGTCGTTGTGCCAGAAAACATTGATGCCGTGCGTGAATTGATAATGCAAGATCGTCATGTGACATACCGTGAGATAGGGGCATCCTTGGGCATTTCTTCCACCAGCATACATTCGATATTGCATGAACACCTGGGCGTAAAAAAGGTTTGTTCTCGTTGACAATCGCTCAAAAAAAGGCTCGTGTGGATTGGTGCAAAGAAATTTTGAAAAAATATAATCGCGATGTTTCAAAAGACGTTTATAGGATCGTCACAGGTAACGAATAATGGATCTATGCTTATGAGCCCGAATCAAAACAGCAATCGACCGTGTGGGTCTTCGAAGACGAGCCAAATCCAACGAAAGTCGTTTGTGGAAGAAGCACTTCGAAGCAAATGTTCCGACAGTTCCGCTTGAGCAACGTAGGACGGTCAATTCTGAGTGGTACACCACAATTTGTTTGCCTGAAGTCTTCTGAGAAATTCGAAAAACGAACAAGAGAAGACAGATCATTGTGCACCATGACAATGCGAGCTCTCACACACCAGCGCCTTTTTAACCGCGCAAAACGTCGAATTGATGGGTTATCCGCATAAAAAATAAAATCTGAAAAATTGTTTTCATTTCTAAGGGAACCCAAATCTAACAAAAAAAATAATTTCGATCAGAAGACAAAAAAATTTTGAATTTGTTGCCTAGTGTAATCACTGACGGAATGTTTTTACATTCATTGTTAAAGTTTAAGGTTTAAGACTTAAACCTGTTGTATATTTTCTAAGCAAATATAGTTAAATTTAATTAATTGGCTTTCATATTTTGCCCAATTCTAGTAAGAAACTGTTTTCTGCCCCTATTTTGAGCTTAGCGGCAAAATGCCTGTAATGTTCACACGCATAGCGGCATATTTGCCAGTGTAAACACTGTGAAATCCAGCTATGGCAAATATTTTACCTGCCACACGGTCACACTAATTAGCCGCCGTCTATATAGGCAGCCCACGTTGCACCCGCTCTCACATTGGAAATCAGAATTTAGTCGTGTTCACTTGTCAAGGGTTGGACTGGTAAGTCACAAAACCATGTGCTTTAGAGTTCACATCCCTCTGCCCAGATGACAAGAGACGGTTCAATTAACGCATTTAACCTTTTTTTTTTGTTTGTTTGTTTCTTCCACTTTTTCTGTCCATTTTGTGCCCCATCTTTTTTTTATCGACCAACCCCCCCCCACTGACCACCCCCGAACAGCAATTGTAAATTGCGTTGTGCAATTGTGTATCGAATTTGTTGCGAATTGCATTAATTAGTTATCCCACCCCCCTCCCAGAGGAGAGAAAGCAGGAGCAGCCAGCGAAGCAGCAGAGCAACAGCGTGCTAAAAAGCTAAAGAAATTAGCGGCGGCGTCGCTGCACAAAAACAACTGCGGCTTTTTTTTCTATATATTTTTTTGTTGTTTATTTTTGTTGTTGTTGCTGCTGAATGGCGTTGAACGCACGCGACATTATGGCAAGCGGCTCCAGTACAACAATGAAGTCTCCGTGTTTGGATGGTCCTGCGACAAAAGTTAATGGCTTTGTGGGTGATGTGGAGGAGCCGCTACAGGATGGCCTCTGCTGTAAGGAGCTGTTCTCCAATGGCGATGGTCTCACCTACAAGTAAGTTTATGACACGCACACACACACACACACACGGACGGACATACAGACAGAGACATAGACACAGACAATTGTAACGGCGTTTATACGAATCGATAAGGCGATAAGCGAGTGTTTATGTTTTTATGGCATATACATACATATATGTATGTAGGTAATTTTAATGTTAATTAAAATGCCAGCTTAATAACAGCCAAACGAGAATTGTTTACACATTTCTTAACACCCGACAAAAATTCAAGAAAATTGGTTTTGGGTTTGGAAATTTTTTAAAATTGAAATTTTCTGTAACGGTTTTAGAATTGTGCCGAATTTGGTGAACTAGTTCAAATGAACTTATAAACTAAATAGTTCTCATTTTTTGAATCATAGTTATTTAAAAAAAAAAAAAAATAAGAAAAAAATGAACTAGTTCATAAGTTTTCACTTAATTCAAAAAATTATATCTGATTTAACATTTTTTTTTTTAAATTACATTTTTTTTTCGCATACTAGAGTTATCCCGAATTTGGTGAACTAGTTTAAATGAACTTATAAACTAGTTCTTAGTTTTTAAATCATAGTTATTTTTTGAAAAAAATAAGAAAAAAAATGAACTGGTTCATAAAATATTCACTCAATTCGAGAAATTTTATCTGGTTAAATTTTTTTTTAAATTAATTTTTTTTTCGCATATTAGAGTTGTCCTGAATTTGGTGAACTAGTTCTCAGCTTTTAAATCATAGTTTTTTTTTTTTTAATTTTTTTTGAGAGAAGAAAAAAAAATTAACTAGTTTATAAGTTATTTACTCAATTCAAGAAATTATATCTGATTTTTAGCAATTTTTTAAATTGACATTTTCCTTATCACTTGACTATAGCATTTTAGAGTTGTACCGAGTTTTTTGAACTAGTGTAAATGAACTAGACATCAAAATAAACTTGTAAACTAGTTCTCAGTTTTTGAGTTATAGTTAATTTTTTGAAGAAAAAAAAAGAACAGAAAAAAATCAACTAGTTCATAAGTTATTCACATAATTCAAGAAATTATATCTGATTTGAGAAATTTGTTTCAATTGAAATTTTCTGTATTGTTTGACTATAGCATATTAGAGTTGTGCCAAATTTAATAATGAACTGATAAACTAGTTCTCAGTTTTTGAATCATAGTTAATTTGTTGAAAAAAAAAGAAAGAAAATGAACTAGTTCATTAGTCATTCACTTAATTCAAGAAATTTCAACTGATTTTAGAAATTTTCTTAATGCCTTGACTACAGCATTTTAGAGTTGTGCCGAATTTAGTAAACTGGTTCCAATGATCTAGTCATTTAAATGAACTAGATCTCAGTTTTTGAACTATATTTAATAGTAATATGGAGTTAGGCAGCCAAAATTTTTGTATGTAATTAAAACTTGCAACCGAAATTACTACAATTATTTTTAGTTAACAAAAAAAATGGAATTTTTTAACATAATTATTGAAAAATTGTAAGGGTAATACAATTTTTAATTATTCAAAAATCGTGATTGTAATGGTAATTAAAATTGGCTGTTACAGCCCCACAATGGGGGCCAAGCCGAGCTTCTTCTCAATCTCTTGGCTTATGTGTCTTTTAATTTTCGCTCAAGAGAAAGGGACCTACAGTTTAACGCCGAATTCGAACGGCAAAGATTTTTTAAGAAGCTTTTTCATGGCTATATAACTTCACAACAGGCGCAAACAGCTGTAAAGGTGACCTTGTGCGTAAAAGTTAAAAAAAAAAAACCTTTTTAATTATATGTTCCGAGGCGGGATCGAACCCACAACCTTCCGCACAGTAGGCACACACGCTATCCACTGAGCCACACAAGGCAACATTTTTAATTACCAAAAAATTGAATTTTTAATTAATTATCCAAAAATCGTGAATTCATGGTAATGCAATTTTTAATTACCCAAAAATCTTTATTTTTATGGTAATGAAATTGTTATTTACCCAAAAAATAGTAATACCGTTTTTAATTACCCAAAAAATTCGCAATAGTAATGGTAATGCAATTTTTAATTACCCAAAAGTCGTTATATTAATGGTAATGAAATTTTTAATTACTCAAAAAATCGTAATTAAATGGTTAATTACCCAAAAAATAGTACTTAAATGTTAATTTTTACCTAAAATGTAATGAAAATACCCAAAATTTTTGAATGTAATGGTAATGCAATTTTTAATTACACAAAAATCGTAATTTTAATGGTAATGCAATTTTTGATAACCCAAAAAATCGTAATTAAATTGCAATTTTTAATTACCCAAAAAATCGTAAAAATACGTAATAAAAATGGTAATGCAATTTTTAATTACCCAAAAATCGTAGTAAAAATGTATATTATTGGTAATGCAATTTTTTAATTACCCAAAATCGTAATATTAATGGTATTGCAATTTTTAATTACCCAAAAAATCGTAATTAAATTGGTTTTTACCCAAAAAAATACGTAATAAAAATGGTAATGCCATTTTGAATTACCCAAAAATCGTAGTAGTAATGGTAATGCAATTTTTAATTACCCAAAAAATCGAAATTAAATTGTTGTTTACCCAATTAAATTGTTGTTTACCCAAAAAATCGTAATTTTATTGGTAATGCAATTTTTAATTACCCAAAAATCGTAATATTAATGGTAATGCAATTTTTAATTACCCAAAAAATCGAAATTAAATTGTTTTTTACCCAAAAAATCGTAGTTAAATTGTTAATTACTCCAAAAAATACGTAATATTAATGGTAATGCCTTTTTGCATTACCCAAAAATCGTAATATTAATGGTAATGCAAATTTTTAATTACTAAAAAATCGTAATTAAATTGTTAATTACCCAAAAAATCTTAATTTTAATGGTAATGCAATTTTTAATTACCCAAAAATCGTAATATTAATGGTAATGCAATTTTTAATTACTCAAAAAATCGTAATTAAATTGTTATTTATCAAAAAAATCGTAGTTTTATTGGTAAGGCAATTTTTAATTACCAAAAAAAAAACGTAATTAAATTGTTAATTACCCAAAAAAAAAATCGTAATTAAATCTTAATTACCTAAAAAGTCGTAATTGCAATGGTAATGCAAGTTTAAATTACCCAAAACTCTTAATTGAATTAAAATTTAAAAAATTTTAATTAAAATCGTAATTTTAATGGTAATGCAATTTTTAATTACTCAAAAAATCGTAATTAAATTGTTAATTTTAATTACCCAAAAAATCTTAATTTTAATGGTAATGCAATTTTTAATTACCCAAAAATCGTAATATTAATGGTAATGCAATTTTTAATTACTCAAAAAATCGTAATTAAATTGTTAATTACCCAAAAAAATCGTAATAGTAATGGTAATGCAATTTTTAATTACCCAAAAATCCTAGTTATAATGGTAATAGATATTTTAATTTACAGCTCTGTTACATATGTATTAAAGCCAGTAATACACTAAAAAAAAAATTGGTTTAAGACACCATTTTTTTTTTCAAGAAGCGAAAAGAACTTTTCTTTGGTTCAGATTGGCCTTAAAATCCAAAAAGATTTATATTATATTTAGAAATGTTTTTCTTAAAACTAAAAGTTGCTTATCAAGTATGAAATGTGTTTTCTACAAAAGGGCATCTAAACAATGAGAATTTTCTAATTACTTGGAAAGGATTTCTTAGTATATTGCCAAACTTTGATAAAAATATATAGGAGTGGTCAAAAAGGGAATTCTTTGATTACTTTTTAGGATTATAAGATTATAGATAAATAGTTCAGTTTTATCCTGTTAATTATAAGGAAATGGCGATTCAGAAAAATTTTTATTTTAATCTAAATTTTTTCGAATATAGTAAATCTTTAATATTGTAACTACGTAAAAGGAAATCTCCAATTCTTCTCGAAGAATAATAAGTGTATACCGAAACACGATCTTACCCAAATTATGCATCCCTTCCAATACTTTACAAATCTTTTGACCGTAAACAAATTTAAATAATGCTTTAAAATCTATAAAGAGAAGATTATATTAATATATCCAGATCCGTTCAGTCTTTTTGTAAATCTTCGTCTAAACGCCCGAACTTGACTTGAACCTTAACTCTTAACACTCACCGCCACAGACCAACCCAATTTCACTGATCCAACAATCATCATGGCTCAATTGCACCCGTCTTTGTTGTTTTTTTTTCCCTTCCCGCCCCACACCACCCACGCGTTTCTCCTCTGTTTCACTGTTTGCGCCATTTCGTGCATCCCACAACAGCGATTTTCTCATATTACCCGGCTACATAGATTTTGCCGCGGAGGATGTTGATCTCAGTTCACCATTGACGAAAGCCATCACATTGCGGGCACCCTTGGTTAGCTCACCCATGGATACCGTAACCGAATCGGACATGGCCATAGCCATGGCGGTAAGTATATATTGAACGCTCCAGTTGTGGTTGTAATTGAACACTCTTATGCGCCTCTCTAACCGCTCACTGTTTCCCACACATGACCATATCGTCGTCCGTCGCGCAGCTGTGTGGTGGCATTGGCATCATCCATCACAACTGCACGCCGGAGTATCAAGCGTTGGAGGTGCACAAGGTTAAGAAATACAAACATGGCTTTATGCGCGATCCCTCGGTTATGTCGCCCACAAATACAGTGGGCGATGTGCTGGAGGCTAGGCGCAAAAATGGCTTCACCGGCTACCCGGTCACGGTGAATGGCAAATTGGGCGGCAAGCTGTTGGGCATGGTCACCTCACGTGATATTGATTTTCGTGAGAATCAACCGGAGGTCCTGCTGGCGGATATAATGACCACAGAGCTAATTACGGCACCCAATGGCATCACATTGCCCATGGCCAATGATATACTGGAGAAGAGTAAGAAGGGTAAATTGCCCATAGTCAATCAGGATGGTGAACTGGTGGCCATGATAGCACGCACCGATTTGAAAAAGGCACGCTCCTATCCGAATGCCTCCAAAGATTCCAATAAACAGTTGCTAGTGGGTGCGGCCATTGGTACACGCCAGGAGGATAAGACACGATTGCATTTGCTGGTGGCCAATGGTGTGGATGTTATCATATTGGACTCGTCACAGGGTAATTCCATTTATCAAGTGGAAATGGTGAAATTTATTAAAGACAAATATCCGGGACTGCAGGTGATCGGCGGCAATGGTAAGTGAATGGAAGGTGAATGCGAAAGTTAACCAAATTCAAAATGGCAAAGACACGAATTGGGAACAAATTAGTTTGGGAATGTTCTATTTCGATTCTCGAGATATCGAGAATCCAAGAAGAACTTAATTTTTGCGTTTTAGTAATGGGAATTGTTTCTTTATCTTTCGATTGACTTGAAACTCGGTTTAATATGATTCCAAGAAATTTGTTTTGTAAATGGATTAACTTCGTAAAATCCACCCCCAGGCTCGGAAAATGTATTTTAATTATGCCTAGAAATAATAAGAGATTGAGAGAAGCTCGGCTTGGCCCTTTGGGGCTCTAATAGCCAATTTTACTTTACTATGAATTATAATTCCCAACCCCATTAGGTAAATATATTCTTTATGAGAACGAATGGATTGAGCTTTATCCGTCCGTATGTCTTTTTCTACAAATTTTGCAGTTATCGAGCAGAAATTTTAAGACAGAGTGTAATTTTTACTACATTCAGCTAAAATGTCGAAACCGTACGGATCGGATGACTATATCCTATAGCTGTCATAGAATCGAAAGTTCGGAAAATGGTTCTTAGTGAGTAAAAACTTTATTAGGGTTCCGAAACTTGGGAATTAAGTATATTACAAGCCTTCAAACAGTTTTACAAAATTTGGTTAAAATCGGTAGACTATATCTTATATCTAACATACAACCGATTGGTCGGAAAATGGTTCTTAGTAAGAAAAACTTTTTTATTTTCAATCTTAGCGTTCTTAAACTCAAGAATTCTACAAATTATATACTGATAAGCAGGTCTGAAGACTATATTCTATAGCTGTCATAGGATCGATGGTTCGAAAAATGGATCATAGTGATTAATAAAAACTGTATTAGGGTTCCTAAACTTGGGAATTATGTATATTACATGCCTTCAAACAGTTTTACAAAATTTGGTTAAAATCGGTAGACTATATCTTATATCTAACATACAACCGATTGGTCGGAAAATGGTTCTAAGTAAGAAAAACTTATTTATTTTCAATCATAGCCTTTTTAAACTTAAGAATTCTACAAATTATATGCTTTCTAACAAGTCTGATGATTATATCTTATAGCTGTCATAGGATCGAAAGTTCGGAAAATGGATCTTAGTGAGTAAAAACTTTATTAGGGTTCCTAAACTTGGGAATTAAGTATATTACATGCCTTCAAACAGTTTTACAAAATTTGGTTAAAATCGGTAGACTATATCCTATAGCTAACATAGAACCGATTTGGTCGGAAAATGGTTCTTAGTAAGAAAAATTTTTTTATTTTCAATCTTAGCGTTCTTAAACTCAAGAATTCTAAATATTATATACTGTCAAACAGGTCTGATGACTATATCCTATAGCTGTCATAGGATCGAAAGGTTCGGAAAATGGATCTTAGTGAGAAAAACTTTATTAGGGTTCCTAAACTTGGGAATTAAGTATATTACAAGCCTTCAAACAGTTTTACAAAATTTGGTTAAAATCGGTAGACTATATTCTATAGCTTACATATAGAACCGATCGGTCGAAAAATGGTTCATGGTAAGAAAAACTGATATGTTTTTGAGGGTAGGTTGCTCAAATTTATAAGTTCAAAGTTTTTAATATATCAAAATCTAGCGTCTATATCCCACATATATTCTATATACAATTGAACATTTTGATTTTGATCAAGGCAATATTATGAATAGCTAATTTGAGGTACTGGCAATTAAATTTCATTTCTGTTCTCTCTACGAACTCATCCAGAAGAAACCTCGCAAGTTTAAACAGTTTTGGCTTTGAATCTAAATGTCTTTAATAAGTCGTTCACTCTTTATCAATATATGAGAAGCATTTATACAATTGGCAGTTTCTGTCCAAGTCACACATGACTCAAGTAAAGTTTTTATCTGTTTGGTTCAAATATTTAAAAAATCTAACTGGTGAAAATTCCCAAAAACGTTATTTTTCTAAACTCTAAGAGCCAAGTAAAGCCAAGAGATTAAAAAATTTGGGAAAATAGGGTAAAGGAAAATTGGGTTCCTATACGTACCGAAATGAGAAATGGTACTCAGATTTTTATTTCGGTATACCGATACGTACACCGCGGTATATACTTTTTATTTTTGGACGAACAATTTCTCTAAACGCTTCTGTCTAAGCTTGCAGTGGTATCCTACCAGAAAAAACATCAATCAGTCGCCAAGACAAACTCGCCTGAGGGCATTTCTCCTTAAGCTACAAATATTTGAAGAATTCTCAATTTTTTGTTGCCAAATATTCTTCATTGATTTAACGTTTTTCAACCTGGGGTGGATTTAACCAAATTTATGAATTACACCAAGGCAACAAAATTCGACTTTTTCAGTTTATAGAAGAAGTGATGGTAATTCGAAATGATTTAGATTATGATTTTTAAACTTTTCCGACCTGGGGATGGATTTTACCAAATTTAAGAATTACACCAGGCAACAAAATTCAACTTCTTTTAGTTTATAAAAATAGTGGTGGAGATTCTTAATGATTTAGAACTAGATTTTTAAAGTTTTCCAACCTGGTGATCAATTTTCCCAAATTTAAAAATTACACCAGGCAACAAAATGCTACTTTTTTCAGTTTATAGAAGAAGTGGTGCTGATTCTTAATGATTAAGATCTTGATTTTTTAACTTTTCCGACCAATGAATGAATTTTCCCACATTCAAGAATTACACCAGGCAACAAAATACAACTTTTTCAGTTTATAAAAATAGTGGTGGTGATTCTTAATGATTTAAAACTAGATTTTTAAAGTTTTCCAACCTGGTGATCAATTTTCCTAAATTTAAAAATTACACCAGACAACAAAATGCTACTTTTTTCAGTTTATAGAAGAAGTGGTGCTGATTCTTAATGATTTAGATCTAGATTATTAAGCTTTTCCAACCTGGGGGTGGATTATACCAAATTTAAGAATTACACCAGGCAACAAAATTCAATTTTTTCAGTTTTTAAAAATAGTGGTGGTGATTCTAAATGATTTAGATCTAGATTTTTAAACTTTCGGATCTAGGAATGAATTTTCCAAAACTAAAGAAATACACCGGTCAACAAAATACAACTTTTTTAGTTTATAAAAATAGTGGTGGTGATTTTTAATTATTTAGATCTTGATTTTTAAACTTTTGAGATGAGATAATTGATTTAACACTTGTAAACTCTAAAATAAAACGTGTTCTTCGTTCGAGAAATAAAGTGAAACTGTTCCATGTGTTTCTCGAATCGCTTTCGATTCAAAAACGACCCAATTCCCATACGATTTGAGTCGAAAAAAAGTACAAATTTGTGTCTTTACCATTTTGTTGAAGTTAAAAGATTTTGTTACTAACTTATACTCATCATAATCATTTCATTATCCATTTGTTAACTAATGTATAAAATCAACCATTTCCTGCTTCCTCCTTTCCCCTCCCTGCTCCACCCTCTCTCAACCGCTCTTTAGTTGTCACTCGTGCCCAGGCCAAGAACCTTATCGATGCTGGCGTAGATGGTTTACGTGTGGGCATGGGCTCTGGCTCTATATGCATTACCCAGGAGGTAATGGCCTGCGGCTGTCCCCAGGCTACAGCCGTTTATCAGGTGTCCACATATGCCAAACAATTTGGTGTACCTGTCATAGCCGATGGTGGCATTCAGTCGATTGGACATATTGTTAAGGCCTTGGCCTTGGGCGCCAGCGCTGTCATGATGGGATCTCTATTGGCTGGCACCTCGGAGGCACCCGGTGAATATTTCTTTTCGGATGGCGTACGCTTGAAGAAATATCGTGGCATGGGCTCACTGGAGGCCATGGAACGTGGCGATGCCAAGGGTGCGGCCATGTCGCGTTATTATCACAATGAAATGGACAAAATGAAGGTGGCCCAGGGTGTCAGTGGCAGCATTGTGGATAAGGGCAGTGTGTTGAGGTATTTGCCATATTTGGAGTGTGGATTGCAGCACAGTTGCCAGGATATTGGAGCCAATTCGGTGGGCAAGTTGAGGTGAGTGCAAATGAAATGAAATTTTAAAATACTTAAATTTTTGTTTTACTTTTTGGCAGAGAAATGATTTACAATGGTCAATTGCGCTTTATGAAGCGCACTCATTCCGCTCAGTTGGAGGGCAATGTACATGGCCTTTTCAGTTATGAGAAGCGCCTCTTCTAACATATGCCCAATGCTGCGTCGTCCTCACAACAGCAGCAGCACCAGCAGCAGCAGCAACAGCCGCAACAGTCGTCACTTTCCGATTTTGCCCCAGTGAGATGTGGACGCACTTTCCCAGTTTTTAAAAATTAGCCTTAAACACAAATGATGATTCCCCAACTTTCGATTCTGGAGGTTCCCTCGAATTGTATACGTTTACCCTTCCCCCCAAAAAAAGTATGTTTAAGTGTTTCAATATATATCTATATATATATATATATATCTCGCCAGTTAATGAATGTCGCGTACTTACATAGTTAGTACACACACTGTACACCCACATATATATACTCTATATATATATATATATATCTATCTATATGTACTTAGTATATATGTAATATATATGTAGAATGCAAGAAAAAAAACACTGCAAATTTTTTGAATTCTATATGCCAAACTTATTAAATTGTAAACTGAAACTGAAAACAAACGAAATGCCTCAATTGATATCACATTGGGGATAAAACCCATTTTTTTCCCCACAATTATTGTCCCAGATTATAGGAGATCTCGAAATACTGAAATGTCGGAAATGTTTGGAACAACTAGAGACTACGACATCTGTATTACAATCAAACAGGATTTCCGGGTTTTACCTATAAATCTGTTTATCAAAGAAGGAAACTTCTCTATATGTAGAAGGTTCTAAGGTTCAGTCGGAACTGAACTAATGACTCTTTGTCATCTCTTGATCATCTTACCTTAATTGTTAAGTCGAGATTTACACGATGAAGCAAACTTCATGTTGTTTTCTAAAAAGCTCTTGCTTGTAGGAAAGAGGTGAGGTGGGGTCCACCTCTTTCCCACAAACAAAAGCTTTTTGAGAAACTTCATGAAGTTTCCTTCATCGTGTAAATGCGGTCTAAGTTAGCAGATTTCTGTCGAATTAAGAAATCTTGGGATAATGACATTTTTAGTAGAGAACTAGAATTTACTTGGAGACTTGAATCTTGAACTAGTGGTACGTAGGTTGCTATATATACAATTTCTGGTCTAATAATGAAAACGCGTATATTTATGATCACAAATGGTTTTATTGTTTTTCAAAGTATTCTCCAGCAAGATTTATAGCCTTTTGCATGCGCTCAAACCAATTGTCAAAGCACTTTTTCCACTCGATTGGAGACACCTCCAAAAACATGGTTTTTGAACTCTTCAACAGCATCTTCTGGCGACAAAACACGTTGACCACGCATTTTTCCCTTGATGTGCGGGAATAAAAAGAAGTCATACGGCAGATGACCCATCAATTCGACGTTTATAGGCGGTCAAAAAGGCGCTGGTGTGAGAGCTGATGTGTGAGAGCTCGCATTGTCATGGTGCACAATGATCTGTCTTCTCTTGTTCGTTTTTCGAATTTCTCCGAAGACTTCAGGCAAACAAATTGTGGTGTACCACTCAGAATTGACCGTTCTACGTTGCTCAAGCGCAACAGTCGCCACATGACCAGTTTTACCAAAGAAACAGGCGACCATTTGCTTGGAAGTGCTTCTTCCACAAACGACTTTCGTTGGATTTGGCTCGTCTTCGAAGACCCACACGGTCGATTGCTGTTTTGTTTCGGGCTCATAAGCATAGATCCATGATTTGTCACCTGTGACGATCTTATAAACGTCTTTTAAAACACCGCGATTATATTTTTTCAAAATTTCTTTGCACCAATCCACACGAGCCTTTTTTGAGCGTTCCAACGAGAACAAACATCTTTTACGCCCAGGTGTTCATGCAATATCGAATGTATGCTGGTAGAAGAAATGCCCAAGGATGCCTCTATCTCACGGTATGTCACATGACGATCTTGCATTATCTGTTCACGCACGGCATCAATGTTTTCTGGCAGAACGACTTTTTTGGAGACCTTAGACCTTCGACTTCGAGCGAGCGTCGCCCGCGATTGAATTCATTAAACCAATTTTTCACAATGCTATAGGATGGTGCTTCATCGCCCATACAAAGATTTAAGTTCATCGTTGCACTCTTGTCGTGATAATCCACGTCGAAAGTTGTGAAAAATGATTGCACGAAAATTTTCACGAGTAAATTCCATTTTTCTGCCGAGGTAAGTTTTCGATTAATCGTTAATCGATATCAAACGTGGTCACACATGAAAGAGTTGTATGTATTTAGCTTTTTATCGATAACAGTCCAAACTTTTTTTTGGGAAAAGGCCAATTGGTCCTAAAATGGCTAGAAGGGACCTAGGCCAGAAACTTAAATAGCAACCCACGTACGCTCTTTTACTTCGATAGAGCGTATTTAAAGATTTCATCAGCTGTGGATCAGCTACAACATGGCGTCAGTGACTTTCTTCCTTAGGTTAGCTAGCAACTCTCCTGCATATCCAATTGATGGATGGGTTTTTTTGGTTCTTCTTTAGAGCAAGAAAACCCAAATAATAGGCGTTTTGTACCCTAAGAGGTGGGTTTGGCTTTTTTTGGGGTTTCCCCCCCTTTTTTATTCATTATCCCCATCCCATTGTTTCCATCTTCTTCGAATTTGTTTAGGACATGTTGGAACCTATTGATGTTAATTTTTATCTTTTTGCAGATTCGCTTTTTCATGAAGGCCACAGAAGGATTGATCATTTAAGGTTAATATCGCCTCCCATAACTAGTCACTAATTTTAAACATTTAAATTTAGTTTTAATAACATTTTTGCAAATTCCACTTCAACTGGCCGCCTTTGCTTGCTGATTTATTAGAGTCGGCTGTTGCTTCTCCGCTTCTATGTAGGCGGGCAGATCCTCCAATGGCTTATAGTACAAATGCACCGCCTGAGAGCCGGCCATCATGGCCAGCATGGCGCTGCCCAGGAATTTTACGTACTGACCCCAAGATACTCCAGCCGGCATGTTGCTAGTTAGAGCCTGTTGTGGTATCCGCCTGATGATGATGTAGCTGCTGCTGCTGTTCCTCTAAATAGTTCTTGGCCTGACGACGCTTAAATGTGCGATCTGCAAATGAGAGCAGTAAGAAGTATATTTCAACTTATGCCAGAGCAAGCGAGATAGAGTATGGCTGCCTACAAAAATTGGTCTCTCCCACCGTCCAGTTGATCATGGAGAATTCCAAAGCAGCGCCCAGCACAAAGAATAGCGGTAGAAATCTATAGATGCCAAAACGTTGTTTACCAGGCCAACTGTCCAGCAGACGTCGCACGGAGCCGCTGTAGAGACTCATGCGGGAAGGATTATATAATTTTCTGTGACGGCGTAAGTGTTGCCTGTAACCGGGTGAATCTGCTATTTATGAAGTGGATTTTGGGCACTAATCCCTAAAGGTGTCCCAGTTGGTATAAAAATGTTTCTAAATATGTTTTTAATCAAAATGTATTTGTGTGTGAATTTCTTGGCAGCAGGTTTACTATTTCAATTCCATTTTGTTTCGTTCAAAACACAGCTGGGGCAAGCTTTTAGAGTGACCGCATTTGGAGGGGGTGGAAAATGCCGCTGAAATTCAAAATGTAGCAGTTACTAAGTTTATACGAAAGGCTAAATTACGTACGCCTGCAAATACACGCTGCTAAAAGAATTATCGCCTTTTATACCCGTTACTCGTAAAGTAAAAAGGGTATACTAAGTTCGTGCAAATGTATGTAACAGGCAGAAGGAAGCATTTCCGACCCCATAAAGTATATATATTCTTGATCAGCATCAATAGCCGAGTCGATATAGACATGTCCGTCTGTCCGTCCGTCCGTCTGTCTGTCATGAACACCTAGATCTCAGAGACTATAAGAGCTAGAGCTACCAAATTTTCAATGTAGACTTGTATTGTCTGCACGCAGATCAAGTTTGTTTCAAATTTTTGCCACGCCCCCTCCCGCCCCGCAATTTTGAAAAAAACCTCATATCTCCCACAATTTTGAAAATAGACTCTTTAAACCTTCTAGACATATATCTTAATTCTCATTACCTATCGATCCGCCATACATCATTTTTCGATCAGATGAACGATAGTAGAGTGGCCGACCCCGCAATTTGAAAAATACCTCATATCTCCCACAATTTTAAAAATAGATTGTTTGAACATTCTAGACATATATTTTAATAATTATTACCCTATCGATCAGCCATACTTCATTTCCTGATCAGATGAACGATAGAAAAGTTGCCGCCCCCGCAATTTGAAAAATCCTCATTCTCCCACAATTTTGAAAATAGACTTTTCAAACCTTCTGACATATATCTTATCATCATTACCTATCGATCCGCCATACATCATTTTTCGTCGTACTATAGTAGAGTTGCGCCCCCATTTGAAAAATACCTCATATCTCCCACAATTTTGAAAATAGATTGTTTGAACCCTCTAGACATATATTTTAATAATTATTACCTATCGATCAGCCAAACATCATTTCCTGATCAAATTAATAGTAGTGCCTCCCCGCAAATTGGAAAAAAATCAAATCTCCACAATTTTCAAATAACAACTGTTTTATAATATTTACATACCCTCATAAGATAAAAACATATTCAAACTTTGTGACGGACAATTAAAGTAAAATTGTCTGGATATATAAAATTTCACAACTTTAAGTTAAAAAGCAAAAAAAATTTAAAAATGCAAAATGTTAGTTCAGGTATGTGAAATTATAATCCCAGGTGTTCTATAAATAGCTTTCGAACCCTAAATCGACCCTATTCCCATAAGATCTGGGTAGTTTTTGGGATCGAAAGCAATTTGTAGAACACATGGGAATAAATGTGTTTTGAATGTGTTTTTAAGGTGAGCCTTACAGAAGTAACTATGTTGCGAGAAGATTTAAGTGCTTAGTAAGTCGGGATTTACACGATGAAGGAAACTTCATGACGTTTTCTAAAAAGCTCTTGCTTGTAGGAAAGGGGTGTGGTGGGGAAGCTTCCCTCTACACCTCTTTCCCACAAGCAAGAGCTTTCAAAACATCATGAAGTTTGCTTCATCGTGCAAATGCGGTCTAATACACTAAAGTGTGTAGATTAATAAATAATTTACACTTCTTGCCCCAACTTGCCCCGTTTTGAAAAATTAGCTTTTAATGTATCGTCAAATCCATCAAAATTGGTGTTAGTCGGCCAGATCGGCTATATGGCAGCTACATGATAGCAAACCAGATTTGGTAAGTCGTCTTTGGAGCTCAAAATATGAATACAAACCGAATTAAAATTGAATATCTTAAAAAACAACAAAGTTGTCCTGATCTATTATATGTCAGCTATATGAAATAGTGATCCAAATTGAACCAAATTTTGTAAGTCGTC
Source organism: Lordiphosa mommai (assembly GCA_018904225.1). Classification (NCBI taxonomy): domain Eukaryota; kingdom Metazoa; phylum Arthropoda; class Insecta; order Diptera; family Drosophilidae; genus Lordiphosa; species Lordiphosa mommai. The sequence continues at coordinate 120,719 of JAEIFT010000087.1, forward strand.
TTAGGAGCTTAAAATATGAGTTCAAATCGAATTTAAGTGCAATATCTTGGCCTGATATTAACTGATATTATATAGCAGCTATATGAAATAGTTATTCAAATCGAGACCAAATTTTGTAAGTCGTCTTTGGAGCTTAAAATATGTCCAAAAAAACATTTAAAAAAATGTTATATAAGAAAAATATTTTTCCTCGCGCATTAATTGATGGTTCCATCGTGAGGTTTTTTCTAGAATAAGTATAGGGCTATCCTTTGAAAAATTATTATTTTATAAAAAAAATCCGGTTGCCCTCCTAAAAAAAAGACAAAAAACCACTAAATTTCGCTAAAATTCTACTTAAGAGAAGTCTTTTCTTGAACCTTTTATTTTTTCTCGGATAGAAGAAATGAAAATAGTTGAATCACAATTTGGGTCGCTTAAATCGGATGCACCGTTACGATGGTATAGTTTTTTTTTTAAGTTTTATGTTCTTTGTCGTTTATCTCGCGAACTGTTGGTGGTGGGGATGTCCAAAAATTTGATTATATTCTCAATGTGTAGAACTTTGAACCGCTGATAGTGATTTTTTTTTAAAACAAAAAACAATTTGTGTGGCTGAGTTCACATATATATCGGGATCAAGAAAAAATACCGCCTTTTCCGCATTTTTTGTAAATTCACATACATTCCACAAACTTGCTTGTTCATGAATTGCCAGTTCGCATAACCGTTGTTTGATATTTCCACCTTTGCCATTTGCGGTCACACTGAAAAATACTTTCGCTCTCCCTCCTGCTGTCTTGAAAACAATTTGATTTGATAAACAAACAGATCTTTAGTTGGAAAATATGATACACAGCCTGTTCATTGTTAACAGCAGCGGGTAAGATTCATAACCAATCACACTTTAAATTCCACCATCTTCTCATTGAATCAATCATTCAACACAGCGAGGTATTTTTGGAGAAACATTGGAGGTCGGTGGTCTCGCGTTCCGTTTGCGAATACTTTCTCGATGCGCAACGTGCGGCTCCATATGTAAGTAACAATCAGCCATCAGTTGAGAGTGTGCCACGTCTCTTATCATCATATTTACATAGGATGTGCCGCCGGTGATAGCCACGCCCCATTACTATCTTATAACGGTGCAGCGGGATAGCGTTTCTTTGGTGGCTGCCTGTAAGCAGGAGGTGCCGCCTCTCTTTGTTATCGAATTTCTGCATCGTGTGGTCGACACATTCCAAGATTATTTTGGCGATTGCTCCGAAACTGTGATAAAGGATAACTATGTGGTTGTCTATGAGCTGCTGGACGAAATGCTCGACAATGGCTTCCCCCTGGCAACGGAGAGTAATATATTGAAGGAGCTGATTAAACCGCCGAATATATTGCGTACCATTGCCAACACGGTGACGGGGAAGAGCAAGTTAGTAGTTGGACATTTGAAAATGATTGCCTAATTTTATTTTTATATTTTTTTTTTTAAGTGTCAGCACCATTCTGCCCTCGGGTCAGTTATCGGCCATACCCTGGCGTCGCAGCGGTGTACGTTATACCAATAATGAGGCCTATTTCGATGTCATTGAAGAGGTGGATGCCATCATTGATAAAGCTGGCTCCACTGTCTTTGCTGAAATTCAGGGACATGTAAGTATTTGACTGTTTTCTTGGTTGAATCCTTCGGTAATCAGCCTCTTGAGTCGCTTTCTAGCTTTGATTTCCGATTTATTCTTTGTCTACTCTCCCGGACATATGTCCCTTCTGAGGGTGTATATGAAGTTGAGGCACTTCTCAGGGTTCACAGAGATGTTCCACCTGCGCTAGCCCAATTTTTAAACCTTTTTATATACTCCTGATGCAATTGCTTCTGGCCATAATCGCAGTGTCATCTGCAAATCAATCAACAGGTCGTTTGGGTCTTCAATCGGTATGTCCTGAGAGGTTAACTGTAAAGGGTTGGGCTTAACAAGCTACTTTGAGGTACTTAAGGTCACCCTGGAGCACCCTGAAGCTCCTTTTGGTAAGGAATGATTTAATCATTAAATAGAGTGGAAGATTGAGCGTTCTCTTAAGCTCTTCCAGACTCTGTAAAACGCCCGTTGGCTAGCCAAGTAAGCTGCCACAACGTACTGTTTAGCGTGAAATCCTTCCAGGATGAAGTTTACCACTCTGTGTAATTGTTAAAAATGTTGTATCCCTTTCTTAGTGGCTAAAGTTGCCAGAATCCTCCTCAGTATGCATCTTTCCAGCATTTTTCCAAATGCTGTCCCCCGCTTATGGGCCTATACGTTATATATTTTTCTGGCCTAATAATGAAAACGCGAATATTTATGATCAAAAATGGTTTTATTGTTTTTCAAAGTATTCTTCAGCAAGATTTATACACTTTTGCATGCGCTCAAACCAATTGTCGAAGCACTTTTTCCACTCCGATTGAGACACCTCCAAAACATGGTTTTTGAACTCTTCAACAGCATCTTCTGGCGAAGAAAATCGTTGATCACGCATTTTTCCCTTGATGTGCGGGAATAAAAAGAAATCATACGGCGGATGACCCATCAATTCGACGTTTTGGGCGGTCAAAAAGGCGCTGGTGTGAGCTGATGTGTGAGAGCTGGCATTGTCATGGTGCACAATGATCTGTCTTCTCTTGTTCGTTTTTCGAATTTCGCCGAAGACTTCAGGCAAACAAATTGTGGTGTACCACTCAGAATTGACCGTCCTACGTTGCTCAAGCGGAACTGTCGCCACATGACCAGTTTTACCGAAGAAACAGGCGACCATTTGCTTCAAAGTGCTTCTTCCACGAACGACTTTCGTTGGATTTGGCTCGTCTTCGAAGATCCACACGGTCGATTGCTGTTTTGTTTCGGGCTCATAAGCATAGATCCATGATTCGTCACCTGTGACGATCTTATAAACGTCTTTTTTCACAAAATTTCTTTGCACCAATCCACACGAGCCTTTTTTTGAACGATTGTCAAATTGTGCGGGATCCAACGAGAACAAACCTTTTTTACGCCCAGGTGTTCATGCAATATCGAATGTATGCTGGTGAAAGAAATGCCCAAGAATGCCTCTATCTCACGGTATGTCACATGACGATCTTGCATTATCAGTTCACGCACGTCATCAATGTTTTCTGGCACAACGACTGTTTTTGGACGACCTTCGTCTTCGAGCGAGCGTCGCCCGTGATTGAATTCATTAAACCAATTTTTCACAGTGCTATAGGATGGTGCTTCATCGCCCATACAAAGATTTAAGTTCATCGTTGCACTCTTGTCGTGATAATCCACGTCGAAAGTTGTGAAAAATGATTGCACGAAAATGTTCACGAGTTAATTCCATTTTTCTGCCGAGGCAAGTTTTTGATTAATCGTTAATCGATATCAAACGTGGTCACACATGAAAGAGTTGTATGGAGCTTTTATCGATAAAAGTCCAAACTTTTTTTTGGGAAAAGGCCAATTGGTCCTAAAATGGCTAGAAGTGACCTAGGCCAGAAACTTAAACGGCAACCCACGTATAAAAAAATCGATTTTTTTTTTAAATTCTTAAAAAATTTAAAAATATTTAGCTTATAAATTTAAACATTTATTTTATTGTTCAAGCGCTCAGACCACGTTCCATGTAGCTTTGAAGATCATAAATAAGTACACATTCTAATCGCTAGGAGGTTCATAAACATGTGTGGTAATAATCAGGATGCACTTGACACCGGTGGGTCACACTTGTGAAGTATTGTGTGGGACATGCACTAAACCAATCCAAACATATATACATAGGCTTGACTTACAAACACAGCGTTAGCTATATATTCTATACATGTGTTGGTCCTTCGAGCCGGATGTTAAAGTGTTATAGTTTATATATTCTCCTAAAACTGTTCCCAAAAAAGCAACGAAAACCATATACCCCCTTTAGTTAAATCTGAGGCAGTAAAAGTTTCGTTTGGGTTAGCTCGAAAAAGGTATTGAAAAAGTTAAGAAAAATCTGCGAAATGTGCGCCATAACGGGTCAAAAGAATAGCGTTAATTTGACATTTGATATTTAGCAGATTTTTTTCAAGTTTGGGCAATATTAAAAGTTAAAAAAAATATGAACAACTTTCGCATGTATCCTGTTTTTAAAAATCTAAGACTGGATTTTTTCTTTAACTTTAATGATGAACCACGATGAGCCAAACTGCATGAAGTTTTGGCAAAAGCTTTTGTTTGTTTCTTTTCAAAGAGCTGTGGTGGGTAGTTTTGGTGGTGGGGGCCCCTCTACGCCTCTTTCCTACAAGCAAGAGCTTTTTCAAAAACATCATGAAGTTTGCTTCATCGTGTAAATCCCGTCTAAGTCCGTGTTTACACGCTGAAGTTTGCTTCATTTTGAAGCATTTTCAAAACTTCATGCGCATTTACATGAAGCAGTTTGCTTCATGAAGTTCGATTTCAATTCGCCTGAGAATACGAGTTATCGATAAGCAAATAACCCAAAAATCAACCCTGCATTAGTTTTATCGGAACAAAGCAAAGTAGAATTATCGAAAAGCTTCACGCCAGGGTAGGTCATGAAGCTTTGCCAGTTTCGGCTGCCCCTCTTCACTTCTTTCCCCCAAACAAAAACTTCATGAAGAACTTCATGAAGGAAACTTCATCGTGTAAATCTGGACCGTGTTTTTTTTAATTGTGTTGCCTACGTTTAGGCCGCTTATAAATGTCTATGATTGTGTTTACTGCGACCCGAATGTGAATTTAAAAGCGGCCTAAAAGTAAGCAACATAGATCAAAAACCTGAAGATGAGAAAACGGTCCTTAGAATTGTTTATGAAATCAAAGAAGTATTTGTAGTTTGAAAGCTCGTTTTGAAGCACAAAACTTTGTTTTAAATAGAACTATAATATATAAACTTTTATTCTCCCAACTTTAGCATCGGATAAAGGCCACACAAATGTTTTCCCTTCTTTTCTTTCCTTTCCAGATCGATTGCTGCATCAAGCTATCGGGCATGCCCGATCTAACCTTATCATTTATGAATCCACGCCTCTTTGACGATGTCTCATTCCATCCGTGTGTACGTTTTAAGCGTTGGGAGGCCGAACGTTTGCTCTCCTTCATTCCACCCGATGGCAATTTTCGTTTAATGTCCTATCACATCAGTTCACAATCTGTGGTCGCCATACCCATCTATATCAGGCATAATTTCTCCATTAAAACAGGAGAACAGGGTCGCCTAGATTTGACAATTGGTCCGAGAAATACATTGGGTCGTACCGTGGATAAGGTGAAACTGGAATTGACTATGCCGAGATGTGTCTTAAATTGCCTATTGACGCCCAATCAGGGTAAATATACCTTTGATTCGGTGACCAAAACATTGTCATGGGATGTGGGTCGCATTGATGTATCCAAATTGCCCAATATACGTGGATCGGTAAGTGCAAACGAAAAAGATTTTAATTAATTATTAACTCTAATGTGTGGCCTTTCCATTTAGGTTTCCATAACGCCGGGCACCACCAATATCGATGCCAATCCCTCGGTCAATGTGCAATTCCAAATCTCACAGCTAGCCGTTTCGGGCCTTAAGGTCAATCGCCTGGATATGTATGGCGAGAAATATAAACCCTTCAAGGGCGTCAAATATCTAACCAAAGCGGGCAAATTCCAAGTGCGCATGTAGATGAGCTGGCTGCTCCTTTTCCCCCCACCAACTCTCTTCTTGCCCCCCCCTCTGTCACGCAGCTTTAATTAAGTGTAAATGTAAAGTGTATTGTAATGTTTACTTTTTGTGTCCACCCTCCCTTCCTCCCTCTCTCTCTCTCTCTCTCGCTTAATGCAACCATCTCTATCTAACTCTCAGACATAAATGTTAAACTTCAAGTTGTGTTTTTTTTTTGATTTGCTTTTGCGCCGTCGTCGCCATATTTGAATCAAGAATCGAGACAGCGAGAATCTTGTTGGCCACTTGACTGGAAATGAAGTTGCAAGTCGCCAGAGTCGAGTTGAAAGCCCGTTGGCAGTGGCATGGCAACACAAAACCAATAAATTTAAATGAAAATGCAAAACTTGATTTTTCTACCAGACCCCAAACGAGCACACACACAGACACAGGCAAACATTCGCGCGAGTACATACAGTGGAGAGTCGCTGAAAGATCATTTAGAAATACGGATAAATAATACATTCAAAGGAACAGACGGTGTAAGGGAGTACCTTGAGACAAATTTTGAGCACCTTTTACCTTACCTAAGTCAAAATTTTCATTAACCTTCTCAATAAATAAGCGACTAGGTACTTAAATTTCCATGAGAATTTCGATTTAAGATCTTATGGACAAAAGTTACAGAATCACAAATTTAACGGTACTTAAGTGAAATAAAGTCAATCAAACGGTATGTATTTGTAAGAAGTTAGATGCCTGCAAATATCCCAGTTTATACCATAAAGAGCAAGGATCAGCAACTGTTTCTATCAGGGACCGTAACTGTTATAACTTTTTGGATAAAAATTTTGAAATAACAATTATTTTCTAATTTTTACATAAAAATTTAAAAATAATCGTTATTCTATGATTTTAAAATAAAAATTTTGTTTTAACAGTTAAATGTTAATTTTTATATAAAAATTTTTGAATAACTGTTAAAAAATAATTTTTATTATAAAAATTTAAATTAATTTTTATTTTGTAATTTTTATAATAAAGATTACTTTTTAATTGTTATGAAAAATTTTTATTATAAAAATTTTTATAAAAATTACTTATCTAGTAGGCGTTTGTAAATTATAGAATATCTTTGATAGAAGTATACAAGATTTACTTAAACCTACTAGATTAGTAATTTTTATAAAAATTTTTATTATAAAAAATTTTCATAACAATTAAAAATTAATTTTTATTATAAAAATTACAAAATATAAATTAATTAAAATTTGTATAATAAAAATTAGTTTTAACTGTTATTCAAAAATTTTTATTTACAAATTACCATTTAACTGTTAAAACAAAATTTTTATTTAAAATTATAATATAACAATTTCAAAATTTTTTTGTGATAAAAATTGCAAATAAAAATTTATCCCATTCAAGGACTCGCCATTCAAAATTATTAAGATTCATGTACTCCATTTTATCAGGGGATCCATATTTCGTAGTAATTTTTTTCACTTCCATAACTGTTATTTTCGGTCCCTGGTTTCTATACTGTTTCAATCAGGGACGGAAAATAACAGTTATTTTCATAAAACACTTTTTAATAAAAAAAAAACAATACAACTTATATGGTAAAATTATTATAAATACACCAAAACGTAGGTTTTTCTTTACGCAATCAATATCCACAATAAACTTTTATTGTAATGATCAAATATAAACGTTTTTATATCGTTATAAGCAGTTAATAACGGTTATTAAAGACTTTTTTAAATTACACAGAAGACTTGTATAATTAAACTCATGTAATAATCGATTTTTCAAGACTTTTATTAAAAGACTTTTATTTTATTACTCAGAAAACAAGAGTTGTATCAAGACTTTTATTAAAAAGTCAATAACTAACAGTTACTAAAGACTTTTGTTTTATTACTTAGAAATAACAATTATAAAAGACTTTTATTTTATTACTTGGAAAATAAAAGTTATCAAAAGACTTTTATTATTTAACTCAGTGACTTATATTTTTTAAATCACAATATAAAAGTCTTCTTTATTTATCGCATGTTATGATGAGGTACCCACAATGGATTATTCAAGCAGAGAGCAAACTGCTGAAGCTATAATAAATCTTCATACTCAAAATTACCAAAACTTCATCAATTTTCAATTTTTTTTAAGTTTTTCATCTTTATCTTGACAACCGTAACGAATTTGACTAAATAGCTTACAACAAATTTGTAGCTTGGACTTAAATAAACCAATCATTAAAACAAGCCAACATGATTCGACAACGCCTTCACATAGTTTTTGACCCCACAAATACGTAAAAAAAATGTTTAAACTTATACAAATTGAACTTTTTGGTAGTTGTTGGGTCTTAAAGTAAAAGATACCCATTTATTCATCAAATCAATTTTAAAATAAAATTATAATAATTTTAACCAATATAAAAAAAAAAATAAGAAATTCAAATATATTAATTCAATTCCATAGGCATTAATATTCTAGTTCTTTTTGCCTACATTTCATTGTCCGCTTCATTTTGGTATTCGTCATCTGAGCTTACATCTATTTCCATTAAGTCCATATCATTTTCTTCGGTGTCTTCGATAGGAAAGAAAGTTTTTTGGCTCCACCAACACACTTCCCCAAGCATTGCATCAATTCTTTTTCCTTTTCCATTTAGCACACCTGGTGTGTACGTATTTGTAGGGTCAAAAACTATGTGAAGGCGTTGTCGAATCATGTTGGCTTGTTTTAATGATTTGTTTATTTAAGTCTAAGATACCAATTTGTTCTAAGCTATTTAGTCAAATTCGTAACGGTTGTCAAGATAAAGATGAAAAACTTAAAAAAAATTGAAAATTTATGAAGTTTTGGTAATTTTTAGTATGAAGATGTAATTTTTTTGATTTGATACTTAAGAATGTTTTGTAGGTCAAACAAAGAGCTACAACATTGCCGAAGACTGTTAAGCGAAATTGCAAATAGTTTCCGAGATATGGAGTTGTTAAGCCATATCATATGCTGAAAACTTAAAGTACACTTAAAAAAAAAACGGCAGCTAACCAGGCCAAACCCAGCCAGGGTTTTCATACTACCATCATACCCTATCAGATTTTGTTGGTCCCGATGTGATCACATTTTTAGTGTTGCACAGTGTAAGTAATGACGATTAAAATATATGCCTAAAAGGTTCAAACAATCTGTCATTAAGATTGTGGAAGATATTCGATTTTTTTCAAATTGTGGGGGTGGCAACTCTACCATCGTTCATCTGATCGGAAAACAATGTATTGGGGTTCGATAAGTAATGATGAGTAGAATATATGTCTAGAAGGTTCGAAACACCTAACTCTAAAATTGCGGGATATTTGAGGTGTTTTTCAAATTGCGGGGGTGGCAACTCTACTATCGTTCATCTGATCGGAAAACGATGTATGGGAGCTCGATAAGTAATGATGAGTAGAATATATGCCTAGAGGGTTCGAACAACCTAACTCCAAAGTTGCGGAATATTTGAGTTGTTTTTCAAATTGCGGGGGTGGCAACTCTACTATCGTTCATCTGATCGGAAAACGATGTATGGGGGCTCGATAAGAAATGATGAGTAGAATATATGTCTAGAAGGTTCGAACCACCTAACTCCAAAATTGTAGAAGATATACGGTTTTTTTCGATTTGCGGGGGAGGCAGGGGGCGTGGCAAAAAAAAAAAACTAAACTTGATCTGCCTGCAAGTAAAAGAAATATATGTTCCATACACCTCAAACCTCTATCTCTTACCATCTCTGAGATCTCAGCGTTCATACGGACAGACGGACAAGTCTATATCGACTCGGCTGTTGATGCTGATCAAGAATATATATACTTTATAGGGTCGGAGATGCTTCCTTCTGGCTGTTACATACATTTGCACAAACCCAATATACTCTGTGTACCTTCGGTACAGAGTATAATAAAAATCTCTGACTGAGTTTTATTCACTGAGTTAAATAATAAAAGTCTAATGATAACTCTTATTTTCTAAGTAATAAAATAAAAGTCTTTTATAATTGTTATTTTTGAGTAATAAAACAAAAGTCTTTAGTAACTGTTAATTATTGACTTTTTAATAAAAGTCTTTCTACAACTGTTATTTACTGAGTAATATAATAAAAGTCTTGAATAACTGGTATACTCGAAGGTAAAAAATAAAAGTTTTGAATAACTGTTATTTAAAGCCTAATTAATTAAAACTCTCAAAATAACTCTTAAATGTGGACTTTTATAAAATAAGTTATAACTGTTACCGCCCCTGGTTTTAACGGATGCATTATTTTAGACAAGGCCATTTGAGTTGGAAAGCACTTGAGGGGAAAACAATATTGAAAAAGTTGAATAACAATGGACAGAAATGGATCTAAGATTAAAGCACTAGAGTTCCTTACAGAGGCGTATATCAGCCTCTAAGGGCCGTTTTCTCATCTTCATGGTTTGGAATTCTAGGTGCTTTTTAAGAAGATGTGCGTTGCCTACTTTTAGGACGCGTTTGAAATAATAAGCGGGGTATTTTTTAAAGCGTCCTAAAAGTAGGCAACACATATTTTCTTTAAAAAAAAACACCTAAATTTAAAATCTATGAAGATGAGAAAACGGCCCTAAGAATATTTGTTATGAATTTACAGTGTTTTGATTGGATTTTTTAACTGGTTACTAAAATATTACCTTTTTCGTACCTTTACCTAGTTACTAAAAAATAAAGATACCTTTTACCTTACCTATAGTTATTTATTGTCAATTATCTTGTATTTTACCTAGGAAAAAAATGAGTACCTTTTTAAATCACTGGGTACAGAGTATAATGAAACGTTTTACCTCTTATGCCAAAAGTCAATAGACTTATTCCGGGATTCAAGCAAGAACATCAAAAAGGGCTTTCTTCGAGAAAAATATCATATATTTAGCCCTAAAAGGTCATCGTTATTTTGATGTACGTTGGATGTACATGCAATTCGGTAGTCGAATCGACAAACGATGACCCTCCAGGGTTAGAAAAAAAAATTATTTTCAGACATGAAAATAAAAAAAATTTACATATGGGAAAAATAATTTTTTTTATGTAACTAACACGAGCATTTTGATACGACTGTAATTTACATGCGTAAAGAAGGCAGCTCAAATTATTTACATGCCTGTAAATAACAATTGTGTCAAAAATGATTTTACATATGTAAAAATTTATTTTTTTCATGTAACTAACTAAAATATTTTACATATTTTTTTCATGTATAAATAAATTTTTACATATGTAAAATTTTTTAGTTTATGTAAAATATTTTATTTTCATGTCTGAAAATAATTATTACCGTCTGCTGCGCAGCTGTTGTAACAAAGCAAAATAAACCGTACCGAATACGTAAGCTAAAATGTGATTGGTCTAAAACCCATGTTTTGCAGGTGCCTCAATCGGAGTGGAAAAAGTTTTTGGAAAATTGGTTTGAGCGAATGCTAAAGTATATACATTTTCATAGAGAAACTGAAGCCAATTTTTATTCAAAAAATATTTGTTAATATTTGCTATTCCCGAAATATATATAGTACCCCACATATATGTCATAACCATCAAATCTTTAAGTTCATCATTCGAGTTTGATAAATACACAGTTGGGGTAGGTTAGTTTAAAGCGGAATTTGCAGAGTCTACTTATTATATTTATATTTTTTTTATATTGCATCACATAGGCCTTGACTTTTTGTCGAATTTGGATTGACTTGGTTGGGGTCTCAAATATTTCATAATTCGTTTGGCTGTTCCAGCGACAACATCGAAATTGTTTTCTTTCTTTTAATTCTTCTTTTATTTATCTTAATGCATAGTATGGGCATCGGTTTTCTTTTTATTTTTGTCTTCTGTAATTACGATAGTTGTGGCTGGCTTCTTTTTTGGTTCTTTATCTTTAAAAATTAAACACACAAGCAAAGAGCATAAAATTTGCAAAAGTGAATGAAATATGCCTGCTATTTACTTTTAAAAGATTATTTCATGTAAATGTTGGACTGGTACAAAACGTGACATTATTTACTTACCAAACTCTTCTCTAAATTAGTCCTTGGTTTCGTCTTACTGAAAACCACATGTCAACCAAGTCCAGTTCTTTCATTTTAGGCAACATAAAAGTCAGAAAACATCGCATGGTAACTTAATCCATTGACTGCAAAGTTGAGATTTTCATTATATTTGAAAAAGTACAGTCTAATGTTGCCGCCGGCCCACAAACCGCACCAAAAAGTGAATTTTTCGGGTATACATTGGCAGCTCTGGAACTGCCTCTGGCTTCTTCTTCAGATCAAATTGATTTTAAATGAGCTTCGATTAAAAGTGGATCCTTCATTCAACTTTTCACTTGTATCATACCATGTTGGTAAAATTCGGCAAGTGTCTTTAAAGTAGAAACAAAAAATTAAGTACTGTATTCTAAAGTACTGCTGAGTTTCAATGCTTTTTCCAACAACCAACGACCGTCTAAGAACTGCTTAGCCTTGGCAAAGCTTAATGATCGGTTCACGAACCGTATTTTTAAAGTAGCGAGTAGAGTTGGGCGAGTGTCGAACATCATCAGATTTCGTGCTCAGTTTTGAGCCCTTAAAACACAAACAAGGTCTAACACAACCTAACACGAGGAACACTACTTGACTCAACAGTATAAAAAAAATATTAAGTCAATAAGTCAACCGAACAAAAAATACTGTATAAGACTGGGTTTACAGCTATTCATAAGAATTCACCTTATAAAGCTGCTTGAAAGTGTTTCTATTAATATGAAATATTGTGAAAAACTAAATTTTAAAGTTTAAAATTTAAACTCATCTGAGTATAGGCCTTTATACTAAAGTTGTGCATGAAGTGCTTACGAAATTTTAGAAGTGTTTTAAATATGCCATTCGTGTTACAGACGTGTCGTGTTCCAAATATTCTAATAGCGAGTCCAAGATCTTGGTCCACAAGTGCTGTTAAAGTTGCAACATTTTTTGGGCTATTTTTGTTGAATTCCAAAAATGATGAATTTTTTATGTCTAGCAAAGGGTGCATTCAATTTTAAATTGTAATGGAATGATACACTTTTATGTTTTAATCCACATTATGGTTCGATGGCTCTCAGAGTCGACCTTAAGGGTAGGGTAAAGACCTTTTTGTATTGCTAACTTTGACCTCAACTTATGTTGCTGCACTTCAACCCTGCAGTTTGAATTATTATATAACGGTTCTTTAAAAGCAAATGGTTTTGGGTTAATTTTGGAACCGAAGCTTTTCCGAGAAAAAGAAGGAAGGACTGCTCCGGGAGCTCATTTATTTCCGAAAAGGTTCTGCTTCTTGACCTCAGAAGACAGTTGTTAACCTGCAATCGTCGGGCCAAGTCTACTAAAGATATGGAGTCGGAAAGTTCTTACAACAGCCTTAAAGTAGAGTTGGAAATTTTAGTTCATTTTAATGACCTAGTTCATTTCCATGATCCTTTTTTTAAGATCATTTTTGAACAATAGAAAATTTGTTGAACCACACACAAAAAAAAAAAAACGTTGGTAAATTCGACATTTTTCAAAATTTCCGCCAATTTCCCATTTTGTTTTTCACCCAATAATTTTTAATTTCAAAAATAAATAGTTTCCACTTTTGATTTTCAAAATTGTTTCCATTTTGATTTTAAAGTGTTTTACTTTTGAAATAAAAAAAATTAAAAAAATTTTGTGAAACTAGTGCATTTTAATTTTGCACACACACACACCAACCAACCAACCTTTACAAACAAAGTCGGTCTTCCCCGATGATGCTGAAACTTGAATTCGTTAGTTTCTGAAATTTTTTTATTTTTATAATATTATTAAATCTTTACCTTGTCTGGGACTCGAACACACGACCTTTGGGACACACAACACACTGAAAGACAAACGCCTGCACCTCAACGCATTCGGCTACTGCACGCTCGCGAAGGAATTGAGCGCAGAGCACATGTTAAGCTGGTGGTGGTAGCCGACCAGGGTTTTTTTGTTTCTGTTCTATTTTTAGCATATCGACTCGACAAAAATCGCACATAATTGAACAAAATTGCGAACATTTTGATTCTATATGGAAATCAAAAGTGAACTTGTAATTTGAAGGCAAAAGTGTCTTCTCTTTAAAATTAAACAATTACGCAGTTGATTGAAATGTCGTTTTTACGTGTAGATTGGTAAAATCAAAAAGAAAAATGATTAATTACAATACTTTTTAGCCAAAGTTGAAAAATGTGATTTTTACAATTTATTTTTTTTTTGTGTGCATAGTTAATTCTTTTGAAATATAGTTGATTTTTTTGAACTAGTTCATTTTTTTACAAGTTCCTTTTTTGAACAAGTTCATTTTTGAACAATAGTAAATTTTTTGAACCATAGTTAATTCTTTTGAACTAGTTCATTTTGTGTATAAGTTCCTTTTTGAACAAGTTCATTTTTGAACTAATTCAATTTATAAGCCATTTTTAATCTGATGAATTATAGTTTATTTTTTTTTAACTACAGTTTATTTTTTGAACTAGTTCAATGTATAAACTTAAGCTTATTTTAATAACCAATTCACTTTTTTAACGAAAGCTATATAGATCATTGCTAAAGATCATTTTTGAATAATAGTACATTTTTTTAACCATAGTTAATTCTTTTGAACCATAGTAAATTTTTTGAACTAGTTCATTTTTTGAACAAGTTCATTTTTAAACTAATTCAATTTATAAACAAAAGTTAATTTGATGAATTATAGTTTATTTTTTTAAGTACAGTTAATTTTTTTGAACTAGTTCAATTTTTAAACTGTAGCTTATTTTAATAACCAATTCACTTTTTTAACTGAAGCTTTATAGATCATTGTTAAAGATCATTTTTGAAAAATAGGTAATTCTTTTGAACTATAGTAGATTTTTTTGAATTAGTTCATTTTTGAACAAGTTCATTTTTGGACTAATTCAGTTTATAAACCATAGTTCATTTTGTAAACAATAGTTTATTTTGTGAACTACAGTTTATTTTACGAACTAGTTCAATTTATAAACTTTAGCTATAAAAAAATAACCAATTCACTTTTTTAACTTAAGCTATATAGATCATTGTTAAAGATCATTTTTGAATAATAGTAAATTTTTTTGAACCATAGTTAATTCCTTTGAACTATAGTAAATTTTTTGGAACTAGTTCATTTTTTGAACAATTTAATTTTTGAACTAATTCAATTTATAAACAATAGTTAATTTGAAGAATTATAGTTTATTTTTTAAACTACAGTTTATTTTTTGAACTAGTTCAATTTATAAACTTAAGCTTATTTTAATAACCAATTCACTTTTTAACTAAAGCTTTATAGATCATTGTTAAAGATCATTTTTGAATAATAGTATATTTTTTGAACCATAGTTAAGTCTTTTGAACTAGTTCATTCTTGAACAAGTTAATTTTTGGACTAATTCAATTTAATTTTTAAAAAATCCAATAGCTGGTTTAAAAAGTGATTAGTTCACACACTGAGACCTAGGTTCACCTTAATAACTAGTTTATTTGAACTAGTTCACTAATTCATCACAGCTCTACTGTAAAGACAATCCGTCCTGTCTGTGAAGTTGGCTTAAACTTTATCATAAGGGTTTCACTGTATATATTCTCTCTCTCTCTCTCTATGTACAAACTTGCATTTTTGTCTCTGGGCGCAAGGAAAAACCGGTTGTTAGTTTGTTGGCTGTTTTTCTGTGTGTGTTTTGTTTTTGCCATCCTGCCCGTTGCAGCTTCTAGCTATTGGGTGCGGCGTGCAACGGTAGCAACAAGCGCCACCAAAGCAAGCCAAGGATATGCCTTGGACTTTGGCACAGCTATGGCTAGACATGTTATACACACACACACACACACATTTCCAGTTCCAGTTCACTTCCAGAGAGCCACATTTGCTCGCTTTTAAAGTCATTTTTCAAAGCGTGGGAAACATTCGTTTATTTTCGATCAATTTTTGTTGTTGTTTTTGTTCCTTTTCCTTCTCTCTGCGGATGCTTCGTGCCGCGCTGAGGCGTCGCCTCTAAATGCTCATTAGCGGACCAAGTTCGTTGCCTAAGTCTTTTGTTATGCCTGCGCGGCTCATTAAATTGCTGCTGCAGTTGCCATTGCAATCGATCGGAGCACATTTGTTGTTAACAAGATTTATGTGTATAATTTGCATTTGTTGTTTGCCCGCAGGCAATAATTATAATGAATTCTTCAACAAGTGTTAAACAATTGAATGCCAGGCAAATGTTAATGGATCATTTTTTTTTTTAATTTGTTTAGTTTATAAAGAGATTTGTAGAATTTACTGCAAAAAAAAAAAAAAAAACTCATTAAAATGCATTGATTTTGTAGGCGGGATAAGTACAATTCATTTCTTTTTTCAAATGGAAAAGTCATGAACTTGCAATTTATCAAATATTTTAAGGTAAGAGAAAAGCTGTTTTTTACTTTGTGCATTTTCTTGAAATGTTGAAAAATATAATCGGACAAAAAACACGGAATTGATTTTGGTTGCGAGCCCTTAAGAATTGTGGGAACTAAGTCAGAATTTATGTTGCAAAACAACTCACCACTTTATCAGGCTCTGTTTTAGGTGGTTAGACATCTCTTTCATTTGATAAATATTTAACTAGATGTGATCCTAAAACGTAGCTTTTCTTAAAAGTAAAAGGTTAAAATTTTTCAATAATATAAAAAGATTTGTTAAATTTATGAATTATTCAACAAAAACTTTCACCCTCATTGACTTTTTTTCTCTGTAACAATTCCATTTTCATTAGGCACCAATTCTTTGCCCAATGCATTGGCACGCTCCCATTTTCGTAAGAAAAGCTAATCAAACTGGCGGGCTCTAAACTTAACTCTAAACGATATGCTAAATGGTACAAAAACGATGTGTGCAAATGGAAAATGCAAATGCATGCACTCAAATACCAAAAGGTATGGCTTGACGCTCTACTTAAAAATTGGTAAATATTTAAACAGTTGCACTTTAAAATTGTGAAATTTTTACCAACAATAATAGATTCGTGAACATTTTAGTTTATTGTTGATCAATATTTGATTTAAGGGGGAAATCCATCTATTTATTGTACTGTATGTACGAAAGTTCATTGGTGAAATGTTTCACCTGCAAAAATAAGCCTATTTTGAGCTAAAATCAATCAAATGGAAGGCTAAAAAACAAGGTGTTTTTATAAAAATTTCTTATAAAATAATAATTATTCAGATAGTATATTTTTTTAAGTTTCTAATGACACTTTGACCATGTAAAAATATTGATGGATGCGGCTCCTGTACACAATCTCCTGAAGGTCCTGCTAAAAAAGACGTTTGTTGGTGATGACTCTAACTATAATTTGGCTTATCTGAAATCAAACGAGAGCGTAAGTTAAAGTCGGCCCTGCTCGACTTCGATATACCCGTTACTCAGGGTTTATTTAAGAATATTTTATTAGATTACAATATGCCCAAATTGAGGATTTTTCCAAATTGCGGGGGCGGCAACTCTACTATGGCTCATCTGATCGGGAAATGAAGTACGGCGGATCGATAGGTAATAATAATTAAAATATATGTCTAGAAGGTTCGAATGATCCATCTTAAAAATTGTGGGAGTTATAAAGTATTTTTCAAATTGCGGGGGTGGCAACTCTGCTATCGTGCATCTGATCGAAAAATGATGTATGGCGGTTCGATAAGTAATGATGTTTAAAATATATGTCAAGAAAGTTCGAACAATCTTTCTTCAAAATAGTGGGAGATATGAGGTATTTTTCATATTGCGGGGGCGGGAGGGGGCGTGGCAAAAATTTGAAATAAACTTGATCTGCGTGCAGACAAAACAAGTCTACACAGAGAAAAATATGACGTTCTAAAATCATGACCAAATGTTCATGATTTCGTTCTATTTTTCCGTTCATGAATTTTTAACACAACTCAACCATCGTACAACAAATATAAGTAGCATCTTAGACATGTAGCAACGAAAGCGTGCGATGGTAGAGGGCGCTAAGATGCAGATCCGTTTGTGCGTTTGAGTGCAAGGTAATGGTCCAGAGTTCGAATCCCAGACGGAGCAAATAGCTAACTAACACTCATCGTCTTTCCTTTGTTCTTCAAAAAGAAATAAATAAATCAAAGGTAAGGTTTTTGGGGTGCGTGAACAGCAGAGAGGAGAGGAGGAGGAGAGAGAAAAGAGCCCTATTAGAGGAGAAGGGAAACCCAAAAACCGTTGTAAGACTTGTGGTGTGGATGGGGGTGGCAACTGCTTAATACACCAATCATAATATCATCATTCCCGATGATTGCTGTGTTATAATAAATAAAGCAAACTTTTTTTTTAAAAATAAGAACAAAATGTTCATGAAACATGCCCAAACAGTTCATAAAACAAGCACAAAATGTTCACGAAACAAGCCCAAAAAATCCAAAGTGAGAACAAAATGTTCATGAAAATCGTACCCCAATGTTCATGATTTGAGAACAAACGTGCATGATAGACTTTCGTCAACGGATGTTCATGATTTTGGTACTTTTAGAACGGATTTTTTTCTCGGTGTACACTAAAAAAATGGTAGCTCTAGCTCTTATAGTCTCTGAGATCTAGGTGTTCATACAGACGGACGGACGGACGGACAGACGGACATGTCTATATCAACTCGGCTGTTGATGCTGATCAAGAATATATATACTTTATAGGGTCGGAGATGCTTCCTTCTGCCTGTTACATACATTTGCACGAACTTAGTATACCCTTTTTCTCTACGAGTAACGGGTATAAAAACGGGATAAATTAAAAACGAGAAGGCAAAGCTAACTTCGACTGTGCCGAAGTCTTAATACACTTGAAAAAGTTTACTCCAACTGATTTAACCAGTAAAATCTATATAGGATATAGATATCAAATATTTAAAATTTTTAAATCATTGATAATAAAAATTTGATACCATAAAAACACTTTTCTTAGTAAAACACATTTTCCGACAGATCGGTCCTATGGCAGCTATATGCTATAGTCATCCGATTTTGATAATTTTTTTCAAAATTATGTGAAAGCACATAAAACTAATATATACCAAGATTGGGGACGCTAGGATAAAAAACAAAAAGTTTTTCTCACTAGAAGTAGTTTTTTGACCAACCGTTTATATGGCAGCTATATGCTATAGTCATCCGATTTTGATAAAATTTTTCCAGAATTGTGTGGAAACATATAAAACAAATATATACTACGATTGGAGACGCTACGATGGAAATCAAAAATGTTTTTCTCACAAAGACTTATTTTTCGACCGATCGTTCCTATGGCAGCTATATGCTATAGTGATCCGATTTTGATACATTTTTCCAGAATTATGTGGAAGCATATAAAACTAACATGTACCAAGATTAGTGACGCTACGATGGAAAACAAAAAAGTTTTTCTAACTAGAACTAGTTCTTAGACCGATCGTTCCTATGGCAGCTATATGATATAGTCATCCGATCCGGCCGGTTCCGACATATTAGTTGCGTGCAGTAAAAGGAAGACTCTGTGCAAAATTTCAGCTCGATAGCTTTAAAACTAAGAGACTAGTTCGCGTAGAAACAGACAGACGGACAGACGGACGGACGGACAAGCGGAAATGAACTCAGCTCGTCGTCCTGATCAAGAATATATATAGTTTATGGGGTCGGAAATGAATATTTCTATGCGTTACAAACTTCTTCACTTTTCAAGTGTATAAAAATTGTCCATAGTATATGACAGTCTTTCTTACTTGTTTTGGATATGGTTAATTTTGTTTCGGTATTAAAAAGAGATTCTGGCCATTTATTTACAACTTGTCGCCGTTCAAATGGTTGGTGTAATATCATTTTGTGAATTTAATGAATCAAATGTTTAATTAAGTACATTTTGTTCATAATTTCCATTGGCTGACCTTTAACTTGTGGCAATTAATAAATGACAATTGATAAATATTTCCATTTATCATATCAAGAAATCTAAGCCCAGCCATATAAAAATTAACACCAACAAATGGACAAAAGACAGTTTAAAACATATATCAATTAAAAATGCCTTGCATTAGCATAGACACAGCCCAATTATCGGTCTGTCTTCCAACTAAAATATATACATACATACATACATACAAATGCGTATTTGTGTTTATCAACAAGTGACTTTGTATGCAAATCCTCAGGCATATTTTTTTTTTTGGTGACATTTTTTTCGGCTTTGTTTATTGAAGAAGAAAACAAACTGTGTGGAGCAGCGTAATTAAGTCACAATGAGTAACCCAAATACAATTCCTGATTCTTTATCAGACTTTTTGTTCCATAAACATACTTGCATATTCTGGATGATATGCACTTGCCTGTGCACATACATATATATTTATGATCTTCTTGCGGAAGTTTCAATCGTTTTTAATGAGCATACACTAAATCGTCCATTTACCAGAGGCGTCGCGTCGCTTCGGGCGTGTGTTTTCTGTTCTGTTCAGTTTTGTGGACACACATCACAATCAGCATTTCTAATTAGCCCCCAACCAGACGCGACAACAACGATCAAAAGTGAATGCTGTCTCGAAATGATTGTTCACTGTGGGACGATCCAATTTGCGGCTTTCGCACCTTTTTTTTTTGTTGTCTTGCAAAAAAAAAAACACAACACAACAAATAAGCAAGCAAACAAACATGAGCTTAAACATTTGCTAAGTGCAACGACAAACCACAAAATTGCATAAATTATTGAACAGAAATTGCAAATGCTAATGACAAATGCATGTCGCTGAGTTAAGTTTACGTATAACTCATATGGAGCACAAGGTGCTCTGCATTTGAGTTGAGCCCCAAAATAAAGACTGCTAGTTCAATTCTCTATGGGGTATTCGATTAAAAATCAATTTAACGAGAAGGTAAAGCTAACTTCGACTGTGCCGAAGTTTTAATACACTTGAAAATCTTTACTCCAACTGATTTAACCTGTAAAATATATATAGGATATAGATATCAGATTTAAAAAATTTTAAATCATTGATAATAAAAATTTGATACCATAAAAAAAACTTTTCTTAGTAAAACACATTTTCCGACCGATCAGTCCTATGGCTATAGTCATCCGATTTTGATACATTTTTTCAAAAATTTGTATAATCATATAAAACTAATATCTACCAAGATTGGTGACGATACGATGGAAAACAAAACGAGAAGGCAAAGCTACCTTCGACTGTGCCGAAGTTTTAATACACTTGAAAAACTTTACTCAAACTGATTTAACCGGTAAAATATATATAGAATTTAGATATCAGATATTTAAAATTTCTAAAACATTGATAATAAAAAATTTGATACCATAAAAAAAAACTTTTCTTAGTAAAACACATTTTTCGACCGATCGGTCCTATGGCAGCTATATGCTATAGTCATCCGATTTTGATAAAATCTTCCAGAATTGTGTTGACGCATATAAAACTAATCTATACCAAGATTGGTGACGCTACGATGGAAAATAAAAAAGTTTTTCCCACTAGAACTAGTTTTTCGACTAACAGTTTATATGGCAGCTATATGCTATATTCATCCGATTTTGATAAATTTTTCCACAAATATGTAAAATCATCTAAAACTAATATATACCAATATTGGTGACGCTACAATGGATAATAAAAAAGTTTTTCTCACTAAGACTTATTTTTTGACCGTTCGTTCCTATGGCAGCTATAAGATATAGTCATCCGATCTGGCCGGTTCCGACATATTAGTTGCGTGCAGCAAAAAGAAGACTGTGCAAAATTTCAGCTCGTTAGCTTTAAAACTGAGAGACTAGTTCGCGTAGAAACAGACAGACGGACAGACAGACAGACGGACAGACAGACAGACGGACAAGCGGAAATGAACTCAGCAGGTCGTCCTGATCAATAATATATATAGTTTATGGGGTCGGAAATGAATATTTCTATGCGTTACAAACTTCTGGGTAAAATTAATATACACTTTTCAAGTGTATAAAAATTTTTCTCACTAGAACTTGTTTTTTGACCGACCGTACGTATGGCAGCTATATGCTATAGTCATCAGATTTTGATAAATTTTTTCTGAATTGTATGGAAGCATATAAAACTAATATATACCACGATTGGTGACGTTACGATGAAAAACAAAAAAGTTTTTCTTACTAGAGCTAGTTTTTTGACCAATCGTTCCTATGGCAGCTATATGATATAGTCATTCGATTTCGATAAATTTGTTCAGTATTATGTGGAAGCATGTAAAACTAATATATACCAAGATTAGTGACGCTACGATGGAAAACAAAAAAGTTTTTCTCACTAAGACTTATTTTCCGACCGATCGTTCCTATGGCAGCTATACGATATAGTCATCCGATCCGGCCGGTTACGACATATTAGTTGCGTGCAGCAAAAAGAAGACTCTGTGGAAAATTTCAGCTCGATAGCTTTAAAACTGATGGACTAGTTCGCGTAGAAACAGACAGACAGACGGCAGACAGACGGACAGACAGACGGACAGACAGATGGACAGACGGACGGACGGACAGACGGAATTGAACTCAGCTCGTCGTCCTGATCAAGAATATATATAGTTTATGTGGTCGGAAATGAATATTTCTATGCGTTACAAACTTCTGGGCAAAATTAATATACACTTTTCAAGTGTATAAAAAGTCGGTCAATCGCTGTTCCGTTGGCCGTTCGATTAAGTTCATATAGCTTACTATTGCTTAGTTCCTATGAAAGCAATAGAATATACTTACCTAAGGATTTAAGATTTTATTTTGACTTTCTTATATTCCGACGCATATCAAAAGATTTTTTGAACTTAACCTTTAAAGTAATTTTTAAAAAAATTGCGTCCTGGCAAGATTCAAACCCAAATTGATCGCTCGGGCCCCCCTATCCGATCCTAAACTATACTTTTCTATTTTTTATAAATAACCATAAAATTGTGTTCATATTTTTCTTTCACTAAATTCTAACATTTTTCCTATTGTAATCAACCTATCGGTTTATGTAATTGTCGCAGTGATTAGTGCTTTAAAAGAAGTCCTGTATTTAAAGCGATAAGAACCAAATATCTGATAAATCTAATCTAATTCAAAAATATTTTTAGAAACTATTTGATTCAGGCTGGGAATTGCTTTCCACATTTGCTTCGGAATTGGCCTTAAAGCAATAACATTTCCATCTCCAAATGTCAAATTTATTGAACTAGTTTAAACTAGTGTCTAATAACACTAGGACAATGCGGATTGATAGCAAAAGTATTTAAAGTCGCTTACTCATTCAGTATTTATTACTAGATACATTTTTGTATCAGGAACAATTTTGTTTTCATGAATCCAAAAATATAGAGGGTAAAATTTGGAACTTGTCAAAATACTTTAAAAGATTGTACAATGTACATGACATTTCATAAATTAGAATATAAAACAATTTTTTTGAACCCAATCATATTATGGTTTTTTTTTTTTTTTGCTGCTCCGGTTCAGGTTTGGCGTTTTGAGTTTTGAAGTAAAAAAAAGGAATTTTTTTTAAATAATTTAAAGAGTATACAAAGTTTATCACCCATACGTAGTGGCACAGGCAAATAATTTGTCAAAATTATGATGAAAATTTGGGTAAATGGCCTAAATATGGAATGTATTAGAACTTTTTGAGCAACTTTTTAAAAACTTTTAAATTATAATTTAAATTTTAAAAGGGTGCACGTGCCGTATACGTAATGTTTTGTGAAAACTTTCAAGCTAATTCGCAGAGGTTAAAACTCAAATTAAAATTTTTTTTAAATCAATCAAAAAGCCGAGAGTTAAGTTGTCTTAAAGTATTTACTTTATTTGCGTCCACCCTACTTAAGCTGCCCCACGTGGTTAAGATATTTCACTTGAGCAATGAGCAATGATTTTGAATTTAGTTCAGAATGTCAAGCATAAAATGCTGCATAGTTTTTCACGCAAAAAAGTGTGTCTCACATTTAAATGAAAATTCAATTTAATAAATTCCTTTGATGACATTTGGTCGCAAACATTTTTACATCCACAGTTACGCACATTTTGTGTTATGCTGCAATATTTTTTTATTTAATTCGTTTATTGGGGGCATGTCTGGGCAATTGCAGCGCTTAATTTAATTTGATATATGCTAATTTGCTCAACATCTTCTATGCAACAACTAAAAGTCAATGTAATATGTATGCAAATATGCAAGTACACGTATTTACTTGCATGTCCCAAGGCACATTTACACGATATTGTTATATTTGGTATTGCAACACTTTCCACATAAATTGCGATCGGAGCGCTAAGTGTAGGGGTGATTGTATACTTTGTAAATTGTTCAAATTGTTTAACTTCGCTTGCAACATTGTTTATAAGAGAAGCGTGCAGTCAATACATAACTGCCACGTGCCAGTACAAACTCAATTCCAGCTGCAACTAGGGATTATCCAAGATTATGAAACAAGAGAATATTGAAATTCTTAAGTCAATCAATCAGACAAACATTGACAAATCTTACAATGTTAAATTTTTTTATTTTCATTTCATTTGTATTGGTGTGTACGTGTGAATAAAATGCGAGAAAATTTTACATAAAATATTTGACAGGTATGTAAAATATTAATATTTTATTTATTTATTTGTATTGGTACACTTACACTGCAAAAAAAAAGCGAAAACAAATTTTACATTACATATTTTACAGGAATGTAAAATATTTTTATTTTCATTTTATTTGTATTGGTTTGTACGTGTAAAAATTGCAAAAAAAATTTTTTTACATAATGTATTTAACAGGCATGTAAAATATTTTTCTAATTTTTTTCTCATTTAGTTGTATTGGTACACTTACACTGGAAAAAAAAACCGAATCAAATTTTTACATAAAACATTTTACATACAAGCATGTAAAATATTTTTATTTTCATTTTATTTATTTTGGCGTGTACGAGTAAAAAATTGCAAAAAAAATATTTTTTTACAGGCAGGAAAAATATTTATAATTTTTTTTCATTTAACACTGCAAAAAAAAAACTCCGAAAATTTTGTTTACATAAAATATTTTACATAATTGTACATAAAATATTTTACAGGCATGTAAAATATTATTATTTTATTTATTTATTTGTATTGGTACACTTACACTGCAACAAAAAAGCGAAAACAAATTTAACATTACATATTTTACAGGCCTGTAAAATATTTTTATTTCATTTCATTTATATTGGTTTGTACGTGTAAAAAAATGCGAAAAATTTGTACATAATATATTTAACAGGCATGTAAAATATTTTTATATCTTTTTCTCATTTATTTGTATTGGTACACTTACACTGCAAAAAAAAAACCGAATCAAATTTTTACATAAAACATTTTACAGGCATTTTACATACAAGCATGTAAAATATTTTTATTTTCATTTCATTTGTTTTGGTGTACGAGTACGAGTAAAATATTGCAAAATAAATTTTACTTAAAATATTTTACAGTCAGGAAAAATATTTATACTTTTTTTTTTCATTTTACACTGCAAACAAAAACTGCGAAAATTTTGTTTACATAAAATATTTTACAGGGTTGTACAATTTTTTTATTTTCATTTCATTTGTGCGTGTAAAAAATGCGAAAAAAAATTGTACATAATATATTTAACAGGCATGTAAAATATTTTTCTATCTTTTTCTCATTTAGATGTATTGGTACACTTACACTGCAAAAAAAACCGAATCAAATTTTTACATAAAATATTTTACTGACATGTATTTTACAGTCATTTTACATACAAGCATGTAAAATATTTGTATTTTCATTTCATTTGTTTTGGTGTTTACGTGTAAAACAATAAGAAAAAATTTGTACATACAATATTTTACAGGCATATAAAATATTAGAATATTTTTTATTTATTTGTATTGGTTCACTTACACTGCAAAAAAAAGCGAAACAAATTTTAAAATTACATATTTTACAGGCATTTTACAAGCATGTAAAATATTTTTATTTTCATTTCATGTGTGTTGGTGTGTACGCGTAAAAATAAATGTGTACATAAAATATTGTACAGGCAGGTAAAATATTTATAAATTTTTTTGCGAAAAAAATGTGTACATAAAATTTTTTACAAGCAGGAACAAATATTTATACATTTTTTCTTGATTTTACACTGCAAAAAAAACTGCGAAACATTTTTTTACATAAAATATTTTACAGACATGTAAAATATTGTTAAATTTTTTGTATTTCATTTGTATTGGTGTGTACATGACAGTACACAGTGAAGCAAGTGTTATTTATTATGAATTCCAAATAAATGTTGTGCATTTTACGAATCCTAATTGATACTCCTTTCTAAGCTCGCTTGTTTTAGGTATCGATAAGTGATATTTAAATTGCTGAATGGCAAGGTATCATAATTGAAATATATGATTTTCCCCCTTGTAAACAAATTTATACAAATTTGCACACACAATGACAGTTCTCACCCGGTGGCGACCTCTGGTGATGGCCATAAGCCACACCTTACGTAAGTCGTAACGTAATAGCACAATGTTGGGGAGAAGGTGATTAAGAAGGGATGTTGGAGGGGGAAGTACATTTTTATTTTGGACACAATTTATTTATTTAAAACCCAACAATTCCTGCTATACGTAATGCTTGCTTGTGCCAGTCAGATTTATTGTTATTGTTATTGTTTTTTTTTTTTTTTTGCACAATTGTGTTTTTGCTTCTTTCTCTGTGTTCTTTGTTTTCTGCTCAATACAGCCGAAACAATAACAAAAACCACAGTAGAATCAACAATTGGCTGTGAAAGTTAAACAAATGGATAATTTTTTTCAATTTGTGCAATCAATTTGGTATTGAGGGAGGGATAAGCTAAAACAAACTAACGAGATTTGTTTATTAAAAACAATTTCTTTGATAAATGTTTATATTGTTTTGTTATATATCTTTGGTGAACTTGCCGGATCCCATTGGGTACAATTTCAACAGTTTGAAATTATTTAAGCCATTTCTAAACATAAATAAAATGTAATCGTTTACTCTTTGATTTGTTTACACACTTGCACTCTATTGCACACTTGCTTCACTTACGTCACGTAACCAAACTCCGCTTAGCGCTTATCTGGTTGCTCGTGCTCGCGCTCGACCAGCCGGTAGAAATGCAACATTGGCATACTTCTAGCGAATACTCACGAGTAGTTTAAACAAAAAATAAAATAATAAATAAAAGTACTTGACTATGAAATACCCCGTACTCCTCATTTTGTGTGTTGTAATACAAATATATAGACAGACATCCACACGCTGACGACGCTTACGAAGTCGCAGTCGCGACTCTGGCCCCCCAACTGCCTGTTGCAAGGCTTAAAATCCTTTGAAGATATAAATAAGTCTAACATTTGAATTGAACAGACAAGAAGGAGTAAGATGAGAACCAATGAGATCAGATGGTGAACCAATTGTCTCTCGAGCAATCTCGTGTGTTTATTTGCATTTTTTTTTTAATTTTGGGCCTTAAACTAACAACGCTAAAAGCCCTCCTATATTTCGCAAAACATTTTACTTCCAAAAACTTTCGTGTTTTTTAACCGATTTTATTCGGCTGTTGATGCTATCCCTTTTGCAATGGGCACAGGGTATTAAACAAACAAAAAATTACCAAAGTAAGCAAATCGAAAAAAATGACAGATTGGCACGAGCATTTGTAACGCGATCTGGCATTAAGGGTTAAGGCATAGAGAGAGGCCAGATGCAGATGGCGTTCCACCTGTTGCCAAGCAAATCATCCAACTCATAAGGGTTATTCGTCCAAAGTACACACATATCTGAGTCAGCACAAGATGTGCTGACTCAATGCTTAATTAAACTGTATAAAGATTTGTCACACTCCTTTGTCCAGAGGCAAACAAGAGTGGTACCGCTAACGCCATAGGATTAAGGTTGCAAACCAATCTAGAACCTGGAACTTTTGGACATGACCTCTTGAACCTAAACCCCAACCGGCTCAAAGATGGAATTAAGTTATTTGTTTAAGAACTTGCACAATTTTCAGTTTTTTATGTACACTAGCGGTGGTCATAAAATTTGTGTTTGGGAGCAGTCCAACAACAACAGAAAAAAAAATAGAAGGCTAACATCGGCTCCGTCGATGTTTTAAATACCCTTGCAGTTTTCTAAAGACGCTACCATTGACAACAAAAATTTTGAACTAGTTTTTAGACCGATCGTTTATATGGCAGCTATATCTTAGTCATCGATTTTGATCATTTTTCCACAATTTGTGAGCATATAAAACTATATTCGTGTTATTTCTGGCCTAATAATGAAAACGCGAATATTTATGATCAAAAATGGTTTTATTGTTTTTCAAAGTATTCTCCAGCAAGATTTATACACTTTTGCATGTGCTCAAACCAATTGTCGAAGCACTTTTTCCACTCCGATTGAGAAACCTCCAAAACATGGTTTTTGAACTCTTCAACAGCATCTTCTGGCGACGAAAATCGTTGATCACGCATTTTTCCCTTGATGTGCGGGAATAAAAAGAAGTCATTACGGCGGATGACCCATCAATTCGACGTTTTGGACGGTCAAGAAGGCGCTGGTGTGAGCTGATGTGTGAGAGCACGCATTGTCATGGTGCACAATGATCTTCGTGTCTTCTCTTGTTCGTTTTTCGAATTTTCACCGAAGACTTCAGGCAAACAAATTGTGGTGTTGTACCACTCAGAATTGACCGTCCTACGTTGCTCAAGCGGAACAGTCGACACATGACCAGTTTTACCGAAGAAAAAGGCGACTAAGTGCTTCTTCCACGAACGACTATCGTTGTATTTGGCTCGTCTTCGAAGACCCACACGGTTAATTGCTGTTTTGTTTCGGGCTCATAAGCATAGATTCGTGATTCGTCGCCTGTGACGATCTTATAAACGTCTTTTGAAACACCGCGATTATATTTTTTCAAAATTTCTTTGCACCAATCCACACGAGCCTTTTTTTGAGCGATCCAACGAGAACTAACCTTTTTTACGCCCAGGTGTTCATGCAATATCGAATGTATGTGCTGGTGGAAGAAATGCCCAAGTATGCCTCTATCTCACGGTATGTCACATGACGATCTTGCATTATCAGTTCACGCACGGCATCAATGTTTTCTGGCACAACGACTGTTTTTGGACGACCTTCAAGACCTTCGTCTTCGAGCGAGCGTCGCCCGCGATTGAATTCATTTAACCACTTGTTCACAGTGCTTTTATGATGCTGCTTCATCGCCATACAAATATTTAAGTTTATCGTTGCACTCTTATCGTGATAATCCACGTCAAAAGTTGTGAAAAATGATTGCACGAAAATGTTCACGAGTTAATTCCATTTGTCTGACGAAGTAAGTTTTTGATTAATCGTTAATCGATATCAAACGTGGTCGCACATGATAGAGTTGTATGGAGCTTTTATCGATAAAAGTTCTAAACTTTTTTTGGGAAAAGGCCAATTGGTCCTGAAATGGCTAGAAGTGACCTTAAATATTAACCCACGTATGACAAAACCGTAATCTAAGGACAGTTTTATGAAAATTTTCTAAAATAAAAAACTAAGCCCCGGCCAATCGACTTTTGATTCATATGTTACACCGGCCAACAAAATGCAGTCTTGCTGATGTAAAAAAATAATTCATTTAAGTGCACTGATGCCAAAACTGGTTTCGATTTAGCTCCATTATTTTATGTTTCTAAGATGTGGCATAAAAACGAAATTGAGTCCTTGAGTTTGGAGTATTTATTAATGCGGCCCACCAGAAGAAAGTGAAGTTCATTCCATCATGACTTAAAGGTCAATGCCCGCTTCGAACCGGGCCCAAGGTTCCAGGGCTTATTCTCCTCCCCTTTTTTTTTTTTTTTGTTATACCAACCTGTGTGTATTCTGCGATAAGAAAAGACATTTTCCAATTTTCATGTTTGTTTCGTTGGTTTTGTTTTTTTTTATTTGTTTTTTTTTTGTATGAAATTAAGTTGTTCCTCTTTATTCAAATGTACGACAGTGTTTTGTTTTTGTTTTTAAATCGGAAACTAAATTCTTAAATTACAAATTAGATTTTCTACAGCAAAAAATGGCTGTATATATATATATATTTATAAGTAGTACAAAGTTTTTTTCTTATTTTCATTTTCAATATTGCTTTTGAGTCTTTCATTTTTAGAGCTACTTGGCGAAAAATGTTGATAATTCTCTTATCATTGAATAATAATTTAAAAATATATATGATTTGATTTTTCATTTAAAAGGTAAATTGGTAAAAAAAAAAAAAATTGCGCTAAACTAAAATGTCTAACAACTAAATAAATGCTACAAAAATATGACATAAAAAAAAATTGCTGGCGAAAATTGCTTGTTTAAATATATATATTTATTATTATTAGGCATGTGTGTAAAAATTGAAATTATATTTTTTTTTTTTTTGTTTTTGCTTTTTTGCGCTGGCTTTTGTTTAATTATTTAATTAAAACGGCTTAATCAATGATCACAACTCTTAGCATAAATATTACTCGCATGTGGCATTTTGCATAAATATATAAAAATAGTTTTAAATGTTATTTTAAATGTTTTTTTTTTTGTTTTTGCTGTTATTGTGTATTTGTAGTGTATAAAAATGCATGCACTTTGTTGTTGTTGTTTTTTTTTTTTATATAGGGTTGCCCATTGAAAAAATAGAAATTCTCTAACAATAAATTGATTGTCGCTTGGCTTGATTGGACCTGTCTTTTCCCCCTTTTGATGGGGGATGTTGTCTTTTTGTTTGTTTGTTGTATTTTGTAATTGTACGTCTTTTGTTGTAGCAAATGTTTTGCCTAGTGCAAAACTAAAACACAAACGGTTTCTGTTTTTTTTTTTTTTTTTTTTTTTTTTTACCAGGGAATTTCGTTGATATGTGTTTTTCCAACTATTCTTAATTCATCCATCTATTTTAAGCTGCGTGTAACTGTAATTATAACAAATAAAAGGAAAAAGAAAAATATTTAGTTATGGTATAAAAAATGTTCAATATCATGAGAAGGAAAAAGCAAGCTGATCTTATGAAATATCGATGTCAGATTTTTACGGGTCGTATACTTAATATTTACCATAAATTTATATAAAACCATTTTTCATGATTTCTTTTATTTAGAATCGAAACAAAAATACCCCAAGAATCGAAATGAACTGGGAGAGATTGAGCTAAATACATGGTTCGAAACTTTGGTTTTTTTTTAGGGAATTAACTTGATCCATTGTTTGGTTACATCAGATGATAATGATCGAGGTAAGTGTTTGATTAATCGTTAATCGATACCAAACGTGGTCACACATGAAAGAGTTGATGGAGCCTTTATCGATAAAAGTCCAAACTTTTTTTTGGGAAAAGGCAATATATAAATAGAATGATTGTATTTTCTTATCCATTGTTTGGTTACTCAATCAGATGATGAATGCTCAAAGACGTACGATATAGAAGGTGATAAAAGTATAAAATTGGTTGTGCTCAGCAGAAGAACTTGATCCCTGATCCATAAAATTTTTTTTTTTTGGTAATTTACATAGCCTACTTTTTCTCTTGTGTTTATATGATATTTACAAGACCCCCTTAAAGTATGCAAAATTATAAGAGTAGTTTTATTAAGCTGATCAGTGATCAAGTGTCTGCTGAACGCGTCCATTTAATTTACCCAGCTACTTGAAAGTCGAACGGAGCATATTAACTATTGTAATCCTTCATTCGAACTATCCTTAAGTTTGTGGTTTTAAAAATTTAAAGCTTGCCTTTTCTTTAACTTTTCGAACTTGTTATTTAAGCAATAAGAATGATTTTCAAAACGTTCCAAAAATGAAATAAATTGCAGCTAAGACATTTCTTGAGACATTTCTTGAGATCAGAGATCAAAAAATTTTAAAGAATGATCGTTTCGAAGGAACTAAAAGAACTCCTACGTAGTTTGGTTCTGGACCGTTCGATATTTAACTTCTTTTTCCATAACAAAGAAAACGCTTTAAGTTCTGTAAGAGTTACGGTTTCGGACCGTTTTGCAGCTTTAGCTATAATACAATAACTTTTAGCTGCCAGTAAACCTATTATTCCGAGAAGTTATAACTAACCTAACTGACTGACTGGTTACCGCCGTATAGCCCAAACCGTTTTTCACAGTAGTTTTATCTTATGCTAAAAGTGAGTACTAAAACGGGGTTTTGGAAAATTTTGTCGAAAAATTGTGGAAAATATCTAAGATCAGGTTCAAACTCATTCTATTTTTATTTGGAAAGTTCACCCTTAGTTCACCCAAGCTTAGATTCCGTGCGATCAGCTCCAAACTCATTTTCTATAGATCTATATGAAATATCAACAATGACTGCATACCAGGGTGTCAAACCGGAACCGTATACCGAAAAGAACCGATTGAAACTCAGAACCAGAACCGTAACCGGAGCCGTCATTATTTATTTTTTGAGAACCGGTATTTCGGAACCTTTATTTTTCGAACCGAAATGACCGAAAAGAACCAAAACATTGTTCCGGTATCAACCGAATCTTCGGTTTAAAGGATTTTTAAATTATATCGATACATACCGGTATACCGAAATAAAAACCATGGTACCGATACGGAACCGTATACCGAAATAAACTAGAACCTAAACAGAACCTTTTACCGAAACATTAGTTTTGGTACGTACCAGAACCGCAACCGGAACCGAAATTCGATTCGGTTTGATTACCTGCTGCATACCAATCGGAAAATTCACCCCCTGGTTGGAAAAATGGGTATTGTATGGGCGAAAGTTTAATTTCCGAGCGATTTGCTCAAACTTATTTCCAAAGCTTGAAATATAAAAATATTAAATAATTTTCCTTAAAATTTTTAAAACTTTTCTGTTTTTTAACCGATCATCTCCAAATTTTTATTAAATCTGGAAAATGGAAGATTTTCAAAATTACTATATTAATATTAGGTTATAAAAATTATATTTACATTGTTAATATTTTAATATAAAAAGGTTTGGAAATAAGCTTGGAACTGCTCGAATAAAAAACGTATAATGAGCATACAACAGTTTTCCAAATTTTTTCCGACTTTGCAGGCGGATTTTCCCATAATTTAAAACCATTATTTTTAGACAGCGGATTTTGCATATTTTCATATGGAATTTAATCCTAGTTGGCTAAGGGTAAATGTGTTTTTTAAAGAACCTTTTTGTGATTTAAACAGTCCATTTTGAGGTTTTTTTTTGGACACATTTACCCTTAAATTAAATTCTTTTTTTAAATATGCAAAATCTGCTGTCTAAGTATTATACACAAGTGCGAGCGAAGTCTTGGGTATAAGATAGTATATAGGTATATATTAGCATTTCCAAAAAAATATTGAATAATACCCATGTGTTCCAGAAATCGCTTTCGACCCAAAAACGATTCAATTCCCATACGATTTGGGTCGTTTTTGGGTCGAAAGCGATTTGTGGAACACATGGGATAGGCTACATATATAGGGGTAGATGTAAAGGAAACGTTGAAAGAAGCTTGTGTGATGACACTCCATTTCGATTTTTAATGAGACAGTACAGCAAGGTTTAAAGGGGTTGAGAAAAACCTTATGTCTCCCACAATTTTGTAGGTAGAATGTTTCAATTTTTAATATATTAAGTCATCAGCATATTTAATTGATCTTAAAGAACAAGGCGAAAAAGTGAGAGTGCATTGGTGTACGAATATAATGCAACTCAAAGCAGCTGTGACCTACTTCATTGAACGTTTGCCAGCGACTGATTGGTTTTGAGCATTTGTTTACTCTCTGGGCAAAGGGCTCGGCTTGTGTCTGTGTGAATTGCTGAATGTGTTTATACAAAAAATGAATGTGTTCATAAAATATATATAGTCTGGCCCTAAACTAACCAAATGTTGTGGCACTTCAATCACTATTCCATCTCTAGTAAAAAAAAAAAAGAACAACAACTATTCACATTTTTTTTCTTTTTACAGAAAATTTGTTTTCTAATCAGCATTCAGTTGTTGCTCAATGTCTGAAATTGTTGTACATACATACAATGTCCATTTGAAGTTAGGCAATATGTTAAAGACCGACTACGTGACACTTCGAATTGCCTATCTTATCTCGTCTTGCCTCACAAGGGAGATATATAGAGCGACAGAGAGATAGAGAGAGAGGGCGTAAGGAGAGCGAGTGCTAGATATTCCCGAACTGATAACATTTTGTAGATCAAGATGCTCAGATGCCTGATGCCTGATGATGATGATGTTGATGGTGGTGACAAAGTGTTGCAATTAACACACATTCTCACATGACGAATGATCCCCATTCAGTTTAGTTCAGTTCAGTTCAGCTACAGACTGTAGTTTCAATTAATAAAACACACAATTTGTGGTTTGTGTGTTGTGTGAGCTCAGCCTCGACAGCTTTTGATGATAATCAAACAACAACAACAACAAATAAACCCGACTCTACACATGACCGCCAATTTGGAGGTACGTATCAATGGTTGGACCGACTGACCTCTCCCATTCTCTCCCACTCCCTCAACTCTCGAGATCAGCCGCATGAATGAAATGCGAAATAGTAGACACGCGAAAAATGAAAATGAAAACGAATTGTCTTCCTTCTGGCACATACATTTGGGATGTTCATCCCACACTCAACTTTAATTGCATTAATTACTTTCAATTAGCAAAAAAAAAAAATAATAGCGAAGCCAAGGCAATACTCAATAGCCAATTGAACAGTGAAGGCGTTGTTTACTTGATTTAGAACAATATTATATAAACTACTTAATAATGATGATCCGTAAGATCATTAATGAGAAAGAAATTTCGTTCTTAAAATGTTAGAGGAAAAATTCGATCACATTAGTACTCAATATAAGCTCAAAGAGTGTCAAACTTAAATCGAGTTTTCATGCTTAAACCAAGAAAAAGAAAGGCCATTCAACTGGGAACAACAATCATTAAGTGGTTTGATTGAACACATATCTTTGGAAGGGGGGAATGATATTTATAAACGCAAAATATGCTGCATAGGTTGGGACATCGCTGATATACACTTCAAAGACCCCATTAAAAGTTTTCCGTAAATCAACAAATTATACAAAATATTAGTCTGGGATTCGAACTTAAAACAAGAAAGAATTAGCGTGTCTCATCGCTCAGCACCATCGCACACGCTTGTTGGCACACTTTTAGGTTGCTACTTATATTTTTCTGTACGGTGCGTACTGAACTGTGCTCATTTCAAGTACTTTTAGGGCCGTTTTCTTATCTTTATGTTTTTGATATCGAGGTGGATATTAAGAATATGTATTACTAGTAATATTAAGGGCCGATTTCTATAATTTCACATAAACTTACATATACCAGAGTAAATTTTACTTATATCTGACACATAGCACCTATTAAGAGGATGAGAAATCGTTATATAAATGTTAATACTAACATTTTATGTTAAATTTAAATATAGAGAAACAGAAAAACGGTTTAAATTCTTCTGTTCATTTTTTTTAAATCTAGGTGGATAACAAGAAAATTTATGTTGCCCACTTTTAGGCTGCTTTTCGAAGGACCCGCGTATGATTAAACAGATCCACGCTTACTTTTCACTTAGGTTAAATAATTTCCTGGGCCTAAGTTTAATCATACGTGGGTCGATGTAGACACAAGCAAAGATATTTTAAAAGCGGCCTAAAGCAGGCAACTTTAATTTTTAGGTTGGGGATTCTGTTAACAAGAAGATTAATTCTTATTTGTCTCGACGAAATTTTCTATATAATTTTTAATTTTCACCAAGATTTGATCATGACTTGAAAATATTCGGTACTAGTTTTAAATACAGAAGATAAGGAAACGGCCCTTAGTATGACATTTTTCTGAGTGTACCAGATATGGTCCCACGCAAACAAATTCGATTTGAATACTTTTTATGATTGCCTTTTACCCGACGCGTGTTTGCGATTGGTAAATTTGCTTATGACGCTTAACAAAAAAGAATTCAAACCAAAAGTAGGACTGCCGAGAGCTATATCCGATTGCTGAATAGCTAAAATGTTGGCTTAACTACTGTCAGCAGAACAGCTTGATCTCTGATCAATGATATGATATGATACTTAAGCAAATTGAAATGGCCTACTTTAATGCATCGTATGAATAAATTCTCAAGGCATTTCCAGTTTTAATAATATTTAATAATTATTAACATTAAATGTTATAATTAACACAAAATGT
Source organism: Lordiphosa mommai (assembly GCA_018904225.1). Taxonomy (NCBI): domain Eukaryota; kingdom Metazoa; phylum Arthropoda; class Insecta; order Diptera; family Drosophilidae; genus Lordiphosa; species Lordiphosa mommai. Next base: position 156,642 of record JAEIFT010000087.1, read on the forward strand.
TATTATTAACATAAAATGTTATTATTAACATTAAATGTTATAATTAACACAAAATGTTATTATTAACATAAAATGTTATTATTAACATAAAATGTTATTATTAACATAAAATGTTATTATTAACATAAAATGTAATTATTAAGCATAAAATGTTATTATTAACATAAAATGTTATTATATAACATAAAATGTTATATTAACTTAAATGTTATTATTACATAAATTGTTATTATTAACATAGAATGTTATTAATAACATAAAATGTTATTATTAACATAGAATGTAATTATTAGCATAAAATATTATTATTATTATTAACATAAAATGTTATTATTAACATAAAATGTTATTATTAACATAAAATGTTATTATTAACATAAAATGTTATTATTAACATAAAATGTTATTAATATTTACATAAAATGTTATTATTAACATAAAATGTTATTATTAACATAAAATGTTATTATTAGCATAAAATGTTATTATTAACATAAAATGTTATTATTAACGCAAAATGTTATTATTAACATAAAATGTTATTATTAACATAAAATGTTATTATTAACATAGAATGTAATTATTAACATAAAATGTTATTATTAGCATAAAATGTTATTATTAGCATAAAATGTTATTATTAACATAAAATGTTATTAATAACAAATATGTTAATATATATAAATGTTATTATTAACATTATTTGTTATTATTAAATGTTATTATTAACATTATTTTTTTATTAAATTAAATGTTATTATTAACATTAAATGTTATTATTTTTTTATTAACATTAAATGCTATTATTAACATTAAATGTTATTATTAATATTAAATGTTATTATTAACATAAACTGCTATTATTAACATAAAATATTAATAGTAACATAAAAAGTTATTATTAACATTAAATGTTATTACTAATATAAAATGTTAAAAGTTGACATACTCAACGCTTAGTGTTCCAAAATATATGACATAAATTTAATTTGTGTATATCCGCTATATATTTTCCGATCTTTCTTAAAAATTCACAGATTATAGATATTTGTCATATACATTTAAATGGTAAGAAGTAGCTTGATATGCGTTTTACTTATAGAGTAACGGATATAAAAACCTCAAGATATGTACCCTTTAAAGTATGCTACGTTTTTGCTTTACAGCCCCAAAGGGACAAGCCCAGCTTTTCTCAATTTCTCGGCTCGTGTGTCTTTAAATTCAATGAATAGAAAAGGATCTACAATTTAACGGCGAAACCAAATGGCATAGTTTTTGAAAAGCTTTTTCATGGCGCCCATTACTAATAAAGGTGACCTTATGTGTAAAAGTTTTTTTAAGAAAATAACTTTTTAATTAGATGTTTCGAGGCGGGATCGAGAGAAAATCAATTTTGAACAAAATCTAGGAATTTCTAGGAATAATTTAAGCCTACGAAAACTGTTTAGAATCACCAATATTCTTCTTTAAACTAGAAAAAAACTAGGAATTTTGCAGAAATCGATCCATTTTAAAAATTTATATAGAAGGTAAGCTCCCCCCTCCCCACCTTGTTTCAAATTTCAATCAGATAGCACTCACGCACGCAGCCATCGCTGGGCGCAGCTTATCAGAGCCACCATTATATATATATATATATACCAATACCAATGGCACATTGTCAAGATAGTCGCCTCTGAGCACATAAATTTAGTTTCTGTTTAATTAACATACTAAAAGAATTTCTGTTACGGGCCAAAACAGAACCTTTCTGCCTTGTTGGCAGCACAAAAGCCGAGATTCGGTTTCAGATACACGAAGCTGGTCAAACTGGTTATGAGCTCGAGCGAGCGAACGAGCGAGTGTGGTATGTGTGTGTGAGTGGGATGCACGCATGCGCAATGCGCATCTTCCATCTCGCTTACACCGTAGCCCTAGCCGGTGGCTGCTTGCGTTACGCTTAAATGAGCGGCGCGGCGTAAGACCAGTGGAAGTTGCAATGATTTTAAAGCATAATTTTTTTATTAGTTTGTTAAAAAAAAAAAAGCAAAAAAAAAAAAAATTAGATAGATTTGATGACTTAATTAATTTGTTTACAACTAACTTAACTAGAGATCGGCTTAAATCAAAATTGAGGGGTCAACTTACTGGCAACACACGCCCCTTCTTTTCCCCTGCCTCCTTCCCCTGGTGGTGGTGGTGTTGGTGGTATTGGTTAGGCTTCAAATGGCTGCTTGTGAGCGCTCTGTCCATCGCCGCCCATTTCCCGCGAGAGATCGGCTATCACCTCCTTGTAGATCAATGGATCGATATTCTTGCCCAGCTGATAGAGCAGAAACCAATCGCCAATATTACACTTGTTGGCCACCAGCTCCACCTCATCGCTCTCGGCCAGGCGCGAGCGTGCGCGCAGCAACAGGTGACGCAGTTTGGGTCCCACCACAACGGCAATGCGATAGATCAGCGAGATGCCCGACAATATGCTCAAAATGATGAACCAGAACCACAGGAACACATAGATCTTCTCGTTGACAATGTTCAGCGGCAACACACAGAGGCCGTCGAACTTTTGCACGCTGCCGGAGGGACCGTATTTGTGGAATGTACATTTGGTGACTTTGGGAAATACCCGGGCCATGGGATCGATGCGCTCGTCGGGCTCCATTTCGGTAAACTTAAGCACATCGCTGCCATACGTACTAAACTCGCCGTCCAGAAAGAAGTCCACAAAATAAATCTGTCCAATCACATTCACGAAATTCAGGGCCTCGCACACAAAGAAGCGGAACGCATAGAAATTGTGACGATTGAGATTGCCAATGAAGTAGTCGACCAAGATCTTTTTCCGATCATTCTTGCACTCGTCGTTCACGATGGGACTGTTGAGGTCCATGACCAGCATCTTGAGGCGTCCACCTTCCCAGGATTTCCACAAATAGCGCGGCACATAGAACAGAATGGCCTGGAAGAAGAGCACGAAGCATACCCACTGATAGTACTTGTGGTATTTCACCTCATCCTCGCCCTCCACATGCGACCCGACACCGGGTTGCACCACATCGCGTCCCGTTATGCCCGTAAGACGTTCGGGCACCGTGAATGTGGAATAGATCCAACAGTAGGTGTCCATCACGCCCAGCGGTATCTCGTCCACAATACAATCGATGGGATCACCAATATACTGGCGCGATGTCACCAGCAGCGAGAAGGCAATCAGTATGATCACCGTGGCCTTATAATGCATACGGAATACATTGTTATCGATGCAGACCTGATCGATCTTCAGCAGCCCCTTGACGGAGCCGAATACGTCAAACATTTTGGCACCTTAGGCGACGGCGGCGGCGGCGGTTCGTGTACGGATTTGGGATTTTTTTTGGAAAAACGTTCGTTTTAGCTTAGGGTTGACTTAGTCGCTGCTGCTGCTGCTTGAATTAATCTTCACACGTTGCAAGCGTATTCACTTGTCCAACATAACTCTTCAGTTTCTGCCTCAAGAATGCACATGAAAAAAAATGGTTAAACACTAGGCTTGGATTTGGGCAGCGCTCTGGATCTGATCCCCCAGTGAGCTTGGGATCGTCTGCGTCGGTGTCGTTGGCTGGTGTTGGTGGTTTGTTGTGTCTTCGGGGCGCGCGCTCTCAACACGACGACGACGACGACTCGAACTCGCAACAAAAACTCAAGCGGGCGACGGTGGCGTACCCAGGTAGTTTAGTTACTCTATATCAAAAACGCCCGTCACAGCAGCGGGCACTAAGCGCACTCTTCGGATAGAAAATTCAAACTGTTCGGCTTTTGGCTGAGCCCAAAGTTTGGCCTCAAAAAAAAAAAAAAAAAAAATTATACGTATCTGTAACTGCGAGAGAGCGAGCGTCGTTGGCTAAAGAGCGAGCGCATAACCATTTGAGTGGGAGAGATGGAGCGATAGAGAGTGGGAGAGCAAGAGCAAGCGAGTCAGTCAGGGGCAGGTAAACTCATTGGGCAATAATAAGGTGAGTCAGGGCTTGAAAAGTGCTGCTGCTTAGCTGAGAGAGAGTGTAGGAGGATTGTTGAGCACAAAGATTCGATACGAATTGATAAAAATTTGTATTCACTCAGAAAAAAAATCAAGAATTACATGAAAAATTATTTCGGCACAAAACTTCATATGAATAGAAACACTTTTGAAAGCTCTAAAGCTGCTGAATGCTTTCAAAAAGCATGAAGCATAGTGCCAAAATAAAAGTTTATGACATCTGGAATGAGGCCTTTAAAGCTGAAAAACCTGAAACTTCTACACTCAGAAAAAAATATAAAAATTCAGTACTTAAACAGAGAAAATTCATGTATTTTTGAACAAACGATACCAAAATCTGACTAAGTTCACAGAACAAAATTCTCATTTTAAGTTCGACTCTAAATAAAAAGAATTAATTACTCAAAATAAGGATGCACTTTTTTTGAGTGTATAAAAATGTATACCAATATAATATAATTACTAAATTTTAGAATCACAGTCCCACTATGGACTTCACCTGATAATTTCTGTAGTTAGTATGTACTTATTTATCGTAAAATAATAATAGATTTTTTTTTTGAGTGTATGAAATATTATTATTGGTAAATTGAAAAGAAAATACAAAAAACTATCTTAAAATTTGTAGTAGCACAGTTGATTAATTTTATAAAATTAAAAAAACTGCTCTAAAATTAGGATACACTTTTTTTTGAGTGTATGAAATTTTATACCAAATATATTGAAATTAGAAAACCTCTTTAATTCTATCACAGTCCTACTATACTTCACATGATCATTTCTGTAGTCAGTCTTCATTTATTTATTTAAAATAAGAAATTTTTTGTACAATTATTTTTGTAAATTGAAAATTAGAAAACTTTCTTAAAATTTTAGTAGCAAGTTCATTAATTTTATAAAATAAAAATACCCAAAATTAGGATAGTTTTTTTTGTGTACGAAATATTTTTATTGGAAATTAGACATCTTAATAATTTTACAATCATAGACCTACTTGACTACATAATTATTTCTTTAGTCAGTCATTCATTTAATTACCCAAAATTAGGATGGCATTTTTTTTTGAGTGTATAAAAATGTATAAATTTTAGTATTGAAATTAGAAAATCTTATAAAAATTTAGAAACTACAGTCATCCTATAGGATTCACATGATCATTAGTCAGTTTTTAAAATTTATTTTAAATAAGAATGCCATTTTTTTGAGTGTATGAAATATTATTATTGTAAAATTGGAAATTAGAAAACTATCTTAAAATTTTTAGAATAACAGTCCTAGTTTACTTTATAAAATTATTCTATAATAAGTCAACATTAAACTACCCAAAATTAGGATGGATTTTTTTTGAGTGTATGAAATTTTATACCAAAATATTGAAATTAGAAAACCTTCTTATTATTTTTAAAATCACAGTCCTACTATACTTCACATGAATATTTTTGTAGTCAGTCTTCATTTATTTATCTAAAATAAGGATGAAATTTTTTTGAGTGTATGAAATATTATTATTGGTAAATTGAAAATTAGAAAACTATCTTAAAATTTTTAGAATCACAGTCCTACTTTACTTCACATGAACATTGCCATAGCCAGTCTTCATTTAATTACCTAAAATTGGGATAGTATTTTTTTGAGTGTATGAAATTTTATTTTAGGTATTGAAACTAGAAAACCATTTCAAACAATTTTAAACCACAGTCTTACCATACTTCACATGATCATTTCTTTAGTCATTCTTTATTAAATTAGCTAAAATTAGGATGGACATTATTTGAGTGTATACAGTTTTAATATTGATATTGAAATTGGACAAATCAACATAAAGTTCAAAACGAAAGCCCTTAGATTCAGATTTAGGTTCAAATTTATTGCATATTCCAAGACGGACCACGAATCGAACCATATAATTTAATTACTTCCCGAATTGGCCCTTCATTTTCCAAAGTTCAGCTCAAAAAAATACTTTATCATCTGCTTTAAGAACTTTATTACTTTTCTCAACTATTTCACCGTCAAAATAGTTCTAAAGTATTAAATCGGTGCCTCATTAAGTAAAGTTTCGCAAATGATATTAAGATTCGGCATATTTTATTTTACGAAATGTTAAATATTGACTCGCAGATTTATGTAGAAAGCTAACATTTATTGTCGACAAAATTCCTACTATTCTTACTAAATTAGCAAAAAAATATTTTTTTGAAAAAATAACCGAAATTTTCCACCTTAAGCTTAACGAACTGTTCGAAACCTATCTTTAGAATTTCCAGGGTTTACAGAGTTGATTTTTATACATTTTAACTCAAAATAAGCATCAATATTAGCTCAACATTTTTCTAAATGTATAATAAAATAATATAAAACAAATATTGCAACTAAAGGGTGGCTGATGAATAATGCTACATTAATAAACTTTTTTTAAATGGAATTCCGTTGCCTGAAATATCTTTACGCCATTTTTTCGGAATTAAAAAATCAGTCAGTAAAATCAAAACACAGAAAGTTAACCGATTAACTACACAGAAAAAAACCATTACTATTTTTTTTTTGTAGCAAAATTCATAAGCCACCCTATATGGCATAAGCTGCAAATGTGTAAATTTTATCAAATTTTTTTATGCTCAAAAGAGATCGCTCTTTCATTTTGCCTCACCTTGTTATTTTGCTTCTTGGGTAAACTTGCTTTGGGGTGGATCTTGTTTGAGTTTTGAGTGCAGGGTCTCTCTCTCATACACACACACACACACACAGGCGCACGCACAATTCACTCACTCATACACTCGCGCAAAAGCAGCCTTTGTGTCTGCAGCAGACCCGTTTTTTTTTTTTTTTGTATGCTCCTCGCTGGTGGAGAGAAGCTAAACATGATTTAGGTGGACGCATCACAGAGGCCAGAAGCTGCGTTCTCAAATAAATAAAAAAAATAAAGGGGTATCCAGCAGGAAGAAGATGGAACAGTGGGTGGCTGATGGAGCAGGGGCAGGGGAAAGGGGGCGCACATAACCATGAGTCAGTGTTGCCACTTTTGTAATTTCGCCATTTTGCGGGCAGGTACGTAAGTGTTGTATGTATGTTTACTTAGTACTCAAAAACTGTTGGACTCCTCATTAACTGTTGGACTTCTTCTCAAACTATTGAAAAAAGACCTAGAAACAAAATCCATTTAATATATTGAAATGGTACGGAACCTTTTTTTATTTAGGTTTTGATGTAGAAAAATTAATTACAAATGTGAGACAGGATTTCCACTGTACCGAGAATTTCATATGGTTAGGGAACGGGCAAGATTTCACAGTTTTCTAAATGGAACGGTGGATCAATTTATGATACCGAAATTTTTGTCGGATTTTGAATTTGTTTTTCATTTGTAGTATACAAATTCCTTAAGAAGATTTAGAAACAAATAAAATTGTCACATTTTTTTTACCGATCTATAGGATATAGTCTTTCGATTCTGACCAAATTTTGCAAATCTTTTCGAAAGCATTTAATTTTTGTTATTGATGAGTTTAAAAACGCTCATAAAAAAATAAAAATATTTTTCTTACTAATTTCTAACCGATCGGTTATTTGACAGCTTTAGGATATAGTCAACCGATCTTAACCAAATTTGGTAGAACTGTTTGAAAGCATATAATATGCCTGATTTCTGATTTTAAGAACGCTATCATGAAAAACAAAACAAAAAATTCTTACTAAGACCAATTTTCCGACCGTTCGGCTATAGGATATAGTCAACCGATCTTAACCAAATTTGGTAGAACTGTTTGAAAGCTATATAACATGATTTTTGTTTTAAGATATCATGAAAAACAAAAAAATACTAAAATTTTCCGACCGTTCGGCTATAGGATATAGTCAACCGATCTTAACCAAATTTGGTAGAACTGTTTGAAAGCGTATAATAATCATGATTTTTGATTTTAAGAACGCTATCATGAAAAAAAAAAAAAAGGTTCTTACTAAGAACCATTTTCCGACCGTTCGGCTATAGGATATAGTCAACCGATCTTAACCAAATTTGGTAGAACTGTTTGAAAGCGTAAAATATTCATGATTTTTGATTTTAAGAACGCTATCATGAAAAACAAAAAGTTCTTACTAAGAACCATTTTCCGACCGTTCGGCTATAGGATATAGTCAACCGATCTTAACCAAATAATTCATATATATATTATTCATGATTTCTGAGTTTCAGAACTATATCATGAAAAACAAAACAAAAATTTCTACTAAGACCCATTTTCTGACTGTTCGGTCCTATGGCAGCTATAGGATATAGTCATCCGATTTTGACCGCAAATTTTTACACTTAAATTACCAAATCAATTTCAAAACAAATTTTATTAGCTTTTTATCTTAATTCTGTTATCCAATCCCCCAGGCATTTGCTCTGTACTTGTATAAAAACTTTTGGGTTAACCCAAATATTTTGTATAATCGAAACCACATGAGAACAATATTTTATAAATGGTACGATAAGCCACTGAAGTGCGAGTATATTGGCTTGTATAGTGTATAGTTTTTTGGTTTACAATGGAGATATACTTAGTTGAAATAGCCTGAAAGCAGGTCTTAATTTATGGTCTTCCATATGTGACAACAATAGCCAACCCAACAACAAGATGCCGAAGCCGAAGTCGAACCTGCAAAACAAGCAAGAGATAAGTGGGAAGCCAGCGCAGACGAGAAACAGAAACGAAAACGAGTGTAACAGGTAGTCAAGTCAGTCGTCTGTCTTGGCAGGCTTTTATGGTACACACATATATATATATATATCCATCCATCCATCCATGTATATAAAGCATATATATGTATGTATTGGTGGGCATTTGTGTATACCCTTATGCGATAATAAGCGATGTTGAGGAGGAGCAGGAAAACCCGCTGCTGATTGAGCGCTAAATGTATCGATGGCATAGATTGAAAGCATAACGAAATGTTGGCTCTAGGTAGATGCAGGCACTGCTTTTGGTCAGGTAGATAGCTAGGTGGTTAGGTAGACAGCGACGGTCAGGTAAATATGTGTGTGTGTGTGTCTGGTGTGGCATTTTGTAATTGTAGAAAATTATCAGCCAGTGTGTGTGTGTGGACTTCACCAAAAAATGCAGTGAAAGCAGCCAGCGATAAGAGGCAATTTCTTGAAACTATGTGTCTTGGAACGAGTGAGTAAATACGCAATGTACGAGCAAGTATCTCTCTTTGCTTTTTTTTTTGGTATACCCTTTGACAAAGGGTATTATAAAATTAGTCTCATGTTTGTAGAAAGTCCCTTTGACGGTCTGTTTTTAAGATTTTAGTTTTACAAAATTTGATCAGAATCGGTTGACTATATCCTATAGCTGGCTTAGCTACAATCGGTTTGATAAACGGTTCTAGTAAGAAATTTTTTTTTTTATCATAGCCTTCTTAAACTGAAGAATTATGAATATTTTATGATTTCGAATAGTTTTTGAAAATTTGGTCAGAATCGGTTGACTATATCTTATAGAATCGGTCGGAAAATGAGTTTGATAAACGTTTTAGTAAAAAAACTTTTTGTTTCTACTTCTTAAACACAGGAATTATAATATTTTTGTTTCAAATATTTTACAAAATTTGGTCAATCGTTGACTATATCTTATAGCGTCGAAAATAGTTTAAATCGATAAAAATTTTTGTTTACAATAATAGCCTTCTAAATCTCTAGAATTATGAATATTTTATGATTTCAAATAGTTTTTAAAAATTAGGTCAGAATCGGTTGACTATATCTTATAGCATCGGTCGGAAAATGAGTTTGATAAACGGTTTTAGTATGAAAAACTTGTTTGTTTTTCATGATAGCGTTCTTAAACACAGGAATTATGAATATTTTATAATTTCAAATAGTTTTACAAAATTTGGTCAGAATCGGTTGTCTATATCTTATAGCAGCGGTCGAAAAATCAGTTTTAGTGCGACAAACATTTTAATTTATATAATAATAGCCTTCTTACACTCAAGAATAATGAATATTTTATGATTTCAAATAGTTTTACAAAATTTGGTCAGAATCGGTTGACTATATCTTATAGGATCGGTCGGAAAATGAGTTTGATAAACGGTTCTAGTATGAAAAACTTTTTTGTTTAAAATGATAGCCTTCTTAAAACAAAGGAATTATGAATATTTTATGCTTTCAAATAGTTTTACAAAATTTGGTCCAAATCGGTTGACTATATCTTATAGCATCGGTCGGAAAATCAGTTTTAGTGCGTTAAAAAATTTTTGTTAACAATAATTGTCTTCTTAAACTCAAGAATTATGAATATTTTATGATTTCAAATAGTTTTAAAAAATTTGGCCAGAATCGGTTGACTATATCCTATAGCTGTCATAGCAACAAACGGTTTGATAAACGTTTCTAGTAAGAACAACTTTGTTGTTTTCAATCATAGCGTCTTGAACTATGCCAATTATGCATTTAATACAATTTTGAGAATGAATATAACAATTAAAGAAACTGCAAGGGTATTTAGCTAGTTAGTAAGCCTGCCTCTAATTTTTGTTGTTTTTATTTTTTGTATCTGTTTTGGGTACTTGTTTCTTTGTTGACGGCCACGGCATATGCAGCTTCCCCAACTCCAGAGTTCTGAGCTCCATCTTTCATATACAGCACACTCAATTGACATAAGCACACAGGCGGCACAACGAGTTCCAAGAAGTACAAGTCGTCGCCTTTTGAACAAGAGGAGAGCATCGCCAGAAGAGAGTAACTCCTCCATAAAAAAAAGATGCATTTGGTGGTCTTTGTTTGCTTACGGTGGTGGGGAATGACGAAGGATGGAGGAGTAGAGGGGTCGTCTCATGACTGCAATGTCAGAATTATGTGCAATGGTTTAAGTGCTGCAAGGTTGCTAGAGTTAGCCATTAAAAAGAGTCCGCAAAAACTTTGTGTTTCAAATTTTGTCCCTATATTTCACTTTTCGTAACCGATTTCCGTGTGTTGTCTATTATTTGACACTATCCTTAAAAACCCAGTTTTAAGTCAATCGGTTGATAAATAGTTAGAATTTTCTAGGCATTTTCCTTGAGAATGGATTTTCCACAATCGAAATATCATATGACTAATTATTTTGTATACTATACTTACAAACAGAGTTTGAAGCTAATTGATGCAAATAGTTTTTCCATATAATTTTCGGGCATTTCCCGACTTTTCGAGGATTTTCCAACATCGAATATCTTAATGATTTTGTTTATATCCTACAAACCGAGTTTGAAGTCAATCGGACGAAATAATTTTTCCATATTGAATTTTCCGGGCTTTCCCGACCTTTCGCGATTTTTACATGGGAAAATTTTATGTCTAAATATTTTGCATACTATTCTTACAAACCGAGTTTGAAGTCAATCGGATGAAAAATATTTTTTTGGGATAGAATTTTCCGGCCATTTTCCGAAATTGGGAAAACAAGTGTCCAATTATTTCGCTTACTTTACTTACAAACCAAATTTAAAGTCAATCGGATGAAAAATAGATTTTTCAATAAAGAGTTTTCCGGGCATTTTCCTTGTGGGCGGATTTTCCAGCATTTGAAAATCACATGCCCAATTATTTTGCTTACTATCTTTATAAACCGAGTTTGAAGCCAATCGAATGAAAAATAGTGTTTTTTTATATAGAATTTTCCAGGCATTTCCCCACTTTTGGGGTGAATTTCCCAACATCGGAAAATCTCATGTCAACTTATTTTGTATACTATCCCTAAAAACCGAGTTTAAAGTCAATCGGATGAAACACAGTTTTTTTGCATATAGAATTTTCCGGGAAATTCTCGACGGATTTTCCAACACCGGAAAATCACATGAGCAATTTTTTTGCATACTATCCTTACAAACCGAGTTTTAAGGCCATTGGAGGAAAAATGCTTTTTCCATACAGAAAAAAAAAAATTTCTCCATAGTAGCTTTTCCGGGACTTTTCCACCCCTTGGAAATGGAATTTACCAAAACCCACTTTCAAGTCATATGGATACTTCTGTGAAAGTTTTAGCTTTCTATCTCTTACCGTTCAGGCTCTGCGTAGATTGCCAATCAGTCAGTGAATCAGTCAGTCAGTGAGGACAAACTTCTTTTATATATATAGACTCTATATTATAGAGATCGTTTGTGCTCATTTATTCATTTCTTCGCAGTCTACGTGCAGTCTTTAAGGTAAGAGATCGAAAGCTGCAATTTAGACGGTAGTTTTAATAGTTTTAAGAGATAGTGTTCCAGAGAAGATTTTTTTTTCGATTGTCTTCAAACTTGGTTTGTAAGCAAATTATGTAATATAGTTGTACAGGTATATTTCCGATTTCGAAAATTCCTGATAAATTTGGTATGGGAATAGTTATTTTTCATTCGATTGACATGAACAACATAAGAAAAAACGTTATTTTTGCAAGAATGATCTGCAAGAATTTCGGTTTTTAAGCCAAAAAAATCGTAAAATAGTTTTCTTTTTAAAGAAAATCCACCACCAGGTCGAACCCAAACATTGGGTATTATGCTAATACATTTAAATCTCCATATAACGCATATTCGAAGACCAAAAAACTTTGATATAAAAAAAAAATTTGTTTTAGATATTTCAGTGATCTGAAAATGAATTCCCTATATAGAAAACTTTGTTAAACGGAAGTTCGTCTGTAGTTTAATACATTATCCTATACTAAATGCGACAGTTTCGTCGGTGCTTGCAGTTACACTTAAGTTCCTTTACTTCCTTCAACTTTTACTCTTTTTTTAAAAGACAACCAACTTTTTCAATAATGATATCAGATTTGATATATGCGTAACTCAAAGACTAGCAAATTGATTAATTTATTGCTGCCCCAAGTTATTTAGATTAAACATAAATCAATTTGCTGAAAAATTAATTTGATTTAATAGACCAATAAATGGAATTATATTAATATCAAAAAAAAAAAAAAAAACCCCAAACATTTTGAGCAATCGAAAATCATTAAGTCAATTCATTACCTGAGAAACATGGACAATAAAAATCCATTATAAAACCATTAAAATTATACTTATACATATGTACGAAGTGTGTGTATATGAGAATAGTGTGCCTCACAGTAGCTCAACTGACTCCATTAACTGTTTGCTATAAATAACCAGCGACCATAATTGACTATCTTTCATACATACATATTGTATCTATATACATATGATGTGGGCATAAATCAAATCAACGCCCCAACGACTCAATTTGTTATACCCCTGCCAAACACTCTCAAATTTCGCACAAGTGTACAAATTTTCGTTTAAACAAATCTTTCAACCTGATAAGACAGACAAAACGTCAAGTCGTAAATATTTATACACAAATTGTAGATCATCATCAATAAATATGATTTAATATTTGGCAATTTGATTTGGTGCGGCGGGGGGGGGGGCGGGGATCGAACTTAGTCACCGTTTCAGCAAAACTGTCATTCCTCGAATTTGGTCTGCGTCACAGGCCGTTGCGCATGCGTCTTGTCTCGTTTGTTGGCTTTTGACTCTCTTTGAGCTTTTGCTCTTGAGAGCTTTGCTGTCTCTGGTTATGCAATTCAAACTCAAATTAATGATCCATTTTAGGTCTCTCTCTGTCTCTGTGTGTGTGTGTGTGTGTGTGCAAGTATGTCACTGGCCTAGCTATCTTATAGATACTTTATGTTTGTTTAATCAATTGCTTAACGGCGCCCCCTTTGATGTGCAATTGCTGTGTCGCCAAGCATCAAAGGGGAAAGGGGGGGAACTTTATTTTTATTTTAAAATTCACCTGTCGAATTGTCGTTTTATGGGTAGCTTTACAATATATATATATATACTTTCTCCAATTTTGCTTTGTCTTGCAAAGACAATAAATTATTTTGTTTTTGAAGTTTTCATTATGGATTTAGCTTTGTGCTTTGTTTTGTTTTCAAATTTTAATAACTTGATCACGGTATCTCTAAAATAATCTTGGGATTGGAATCTATTTTCGAGCAAAATTTTAGAGAAAAATTGTAAAAAAAAATTATAATAATAATTATTGGAAAAATTGTAAAAAAAAAAAATTATAATAATAATTATTGGAAAAAAATAAAAAATATATTGTAAATCTAATTAAAACTTGGCTGAGGGCAAATTGCCTTTGTCAAAACTAAATACTTTTAAAAATTATATATGTAATTAATATGTGGAAAAATTTTGAATGTATGAATAAACCACTCACTATACTTATGGGAAATCTTATTCCCTCAATCAATCCCTGAGAAATAAATATATCTAAAAAAATTTTAACAAATTTCAGATCGAACGGATGAAGCGTTTTTGAGATCTAGTGATGATGAAGTTTACAGATGTGAAATTTTTTGTTTTTCAACTTAAGTGGGTCTTCTACCTTTGAACAGGGTTTTATGAGTGTTTTTTTTATTCTGGAGAGAAAACCAAGAGAGCTTTTTCAATTTGTTTTTTTGTTATGTGTTATTAATTAATTAAATAAAAAAGTAAAAAAAAAAAAATGTTGGATTTCGAGGGCTGTTCAAAAAGTAAACGACTAGGCGATTAAGGTCTAAAAAAAAGGTGTAGAGGTGGTAGCCATGATTCCGGGACTTCAGGTTATCGAAAATGAAAACGGTAAATAGGGGTAACGATCAGAATTGATTCAATTCTGGCCCGTACCTCAATCATATTTCTCAATATTTTTTTTTAAATTGGCGGACATTTAAATAAAAAAAATTCCGATATTTTAAGTTTTCTTTTGTAGTTTAGTGTAAAAAAATAGTAAAAAAAAAATAGAAGGCTAACATAGGCTACGCCGATGTTTAAGATAGCCTTGCAGTTTTGAAAGACGCTACCATTGATGTCAGAAAAAATTTTCTCACTAGAACCAGTTTTTACACCGATCGTTCCTATGGCATCTATATGCTATAGTCATCCTATTTCGATCAATTTTTCCAGAATTGTGTGGAAGTATATGAAACTAATATAAACCACGATTGGTGACGCTACGATGGAAAACAAAAAAGTTTTTCTCACTAGAACTAGTTTTTGGACCGACCGTTTATATGGCAGCTATATGCTATAGTCATCCGATTTTTATAAATTTTTCCAGAATTGTGTGGAAGCATATAAAACTAACATATACCACGATTGGTGACGCTACGATGGAAAACAAAAAAGTTTTTCTCATTAGAACTAGTTTTTGGACCGATCGTTCCTATGGCAGCTATATGATATAGTCATCCGATCCGGCCGATTCCGACAATAGAATAGATAGCATAGAAACAGACGGCCAGACGGACGGACGGAGAGACGGACAGACGGAAATGAACTCAACTCGTCATGCTGATCAAGAATATATATACTTTATGTGGTTCACTGCGCTACAAACATCGTGACAATTTTAATATACCCTCTGCAAGGGTATAAAAAAGTATTTTCCCTTCATTGGGGTACAGGACAAAGGTAGAAGACCCCCTGGAATAGACGAAAATTCCAGGACCAAAGGATGATACCCTCTGCAGCATCAGCAGCTTCCAAAAGGTCGAGTTGATGTTGTCGAATATCTATGCTTTCTTCGCGAAATAATTTTCGAAGTTATCTGATTAAAACTTTCATTATTGTTATGTGTAAAACGATGAAATGCTTAGATCTTCATAAATTTGAAATACGACTTAGGCAACATCAGTTTGTTAAAAGTAAGACAAACTCTGGTGCATATTTATAGCCGCACCCAATTTTTTTTTGTGTACAAATATTCACAGAGCAACAAGTGGTGAATGCAGATAAAAAGAGAATCAATAATAATATAAGCAAGAATCAAAACAAATGCAAAATGTAGCGTTAAGATTTAATTATCGCTTTATGCTTGGTGCATAACTATGGCCGCACTTCGACAAGATCGACAAACAAAACTTAATTATTGCCATTATAAGCTTTTGGACATCTTGATATGTTTTGTTAAGGGCATATATTTTTCGAATTCATAAAGCCCAAAAGTTATCCATCGGATTCATTGACGTTTTATTGCTGAAAAATTCGACTTTTGCGTCCACGCCTGCGCAAAAGATTTAGCAGCTTTGCTTTAATTTTTTGTAAAACAATGTATCTAGAGTTCTTTTTTTTTTTAGCCACATTGAGCTCCTAACTGATTAGCGCTCAGCAACGAAATGCTTGCTCACTAATCGGTGCTGATCTCGTTTACTCAGCTTTGGCTTGGGTCCATCTGTTTTTGTCCGTCCATAATCATCTTGATTCTTCCAAAAATTGCAGATCAGCTTGTCGGAGAGACCAAGTTTGTTAACCAATTTGCCGAAATGAGCAATTTTCATGTCTTAGGGCAATAATTTGTCCTTTTTCGACGTCGGAAAGCATATTATTATTACATTATTTTATTCCACAAAAAAAAGGTCAATTTTAATTATCGAAAAAATATTGTGACAACCGAAATGCTCGCTAACCAAACACAGAATGAGAGATTATACAGTGCGGCTATATATATGCACCAAGCATAAAACGATAATTAAATCTTAACGGTGCATTTTGCATTGCTAGTGTCGTTATATATCTTATTTTTGATTCTCTTTTTATCTGCCTTCACCAATTGTAGCTCTCTCCTCTCTGAGTACTCATACACTAAAAAAATTGGTTGCGGCCATAGTTACGTACTAGAGTTTAGTGTTGTTTGTTTCTGGCTCAACTTTATTTTTGATTCTCTTCTTATGTGCATTCACCAATTGTTGCTCTCCCCTCTCTGAGTACTCGTATACTGAAAAAATTGGGTGCGGCTATAAATATGCACCAGAGTTTAGTAGATGAGCTCGTATATTTTAGTATAATTTACAAAGAGCAAATCTATTTCTGAAAGAAGGGTAATAAATACTAATACAAACACTTTCTAGCTAAGGGTAATATTTTGGGAGTTCTAACCCTTTAATGCAGCTTTTAAACCCTAAACATTATTCTTATTATTCAACAAAAAAACTGGCGCTTCGATTGTGCAATTTGGTTGCCTTCGATTGCGCAAACATTTTTCGTTTACTTTCACTTTTGATTTCAACAGAACATGTTGCAAAAGTAATGCAAAGTTTGAATGTGCTTACGTTCTCCTCTAGTTGTTGTTGTTGTTGGTGTTATACGTAATTGTATCTGTATCTGAGGGCGACGCTTTTTTTTTGTCGATATCTTTATGCGCGCCTTGCATGAGTGGTTCGAATTTCGATTTTACTGCGGTTTGCAGTATTTAAATTTCACATGTAATTCAATGCGAATTGGTAAGGATAGAGAAGGGGGCGGGGTGTGCGGTAGTGGACTACATTTAGATATAGATATTGTTGATGGAGCAATCGATTTCATTGAACTTTGCCAAACGGAAGCCCTAGAGTTAATAATTTCGCACCTGCACATTTTGTCAACCAGCTAAAAATGTACAAATTACTAATGCAAAATTCAACGTCTTAGTTATGTGACGGAAACGAACCGCCGAAACCTTACGCATGTCTCGTATCTTTAGCTATGTACTTATGTAGCACCTGCAATCTTATCCGGCAACGGTACGCCACTTAAGCCCCCCCACCCCAAATAAGAATATACGCCGGCCAGGCTATTTAGATAGGCGTCAGAGATACAGATACAGATAGCGCAGATGTCAGGCAAACGGGACAGCCATCAAGCTAGACCAAATATTGACGGATTGCATTCTATAGAACCTTCATCATATACTTAATCGTGATAAGATACTCACTCACTCACTCCAATTTGTTGGAAAAAAACCTTAATACAAGTTTCTAGAGTAACATGAATCAGTCATGACGTTGGTTGAAATGGATGTTCTATTAAAAAGTTAACTAGTCACAAAGTAAAACAATTGATATCGTTTGCCAAAAAGGTAAACAGTTGAGTAAGCTACAATACTATTGATCTAGGTCACTAAATATAGAAAGTGTTGTACCAAAGACGTTTTACCTAATTTACAATGGGACAAGAGATAAACCGATTAGATAAACAAATATTTAGAATCAGGCAAAATCTGAAGATTTAGTGCTAAATTATTCTAAATTCTAAAATATTGTTCAGACTGACTGATTGTTAATCTACGCACAGCCTAAACGGTAAAAGTTAAAAGTGATTAGATTACATACTTCTGTTAATCTTATTCAATAACTTATTTTCTAGAGTTTATTGTAAGGTCTAGAAAGCGGAAACTTTAACAGTATTTTCCACTAGGTCCGACTTTTTATAAAAATTTCACCTCAAGGGGAAAAAGTAAATGACTAGGAAATCATTTAGATATCTAAAAAATAGTACAGGAACTTCTTTGAACGCTATTGCAGACACGGCTTTAATATCAACAAAAGATCTTCTGCAGGATTTATTGCAATGCTAATATCCGGTTCTGAAGTCACACTATTATTCTATAAGACTAAGCCCACGACAAGGTACGTGCAATTAACGTCCCTCTAATAAGTTCGCCAGCTAAGCTATATGAGGCCTACCTGGTTCATTCTTCCTAACCATTGAAATCCTTATTGCCAACCAAATATGACTCTTCAGAAGCACCTACATTATTGCTCGGCTGTTATGAATTGTTACCAATTATTGCTTTTTTAACTATTCGGCGCAAAAAGCAATAAAAAGCATGTATCATCTCAGTGTAAGACAAAGTTCTGTTCCTCTTTTGTTAAATAATCATTCCACCCACTTTTTAAACATCTTTCATTATTAGTTCTGCTTGTTGTGTATAAACTGACGCACATTCTGTATATTGATAGATAAATTATTTAAAAGTTTTAATTAACTTTTTTTGTTTAATGATTATCTTTAAAGAAGACTACTTTGCTGTTGATATTGTCCTATCATTTATTTGATTTACTCAACCATTTAAAATTAAAACAGTTTCATTACCTAAACAAATCAATTTATATTCTTTCTGTATGTCCGAATGAGCTGTCATCGCTTGAAAAGATTTGCGACAGAGATCGTATACGAAGGTTTGACTATCAGAGAAAATGCTTGTGCATAACTGACTGAATATATTTTAGATAGAAAACTTAAGGTCACTTTTCTGTAGAAGGGATAAAGATCTGCAAAGGCTAGAGAGACAGACAAACAGACAATTTGACAAACAGACAAACAGACAAACAGACAAACAGACAAACAGACAAACAACAAACAACAACAAAAAACAAACCAAAACAAAAACAAAAAAACACAACAAACAGCAACGACAACACAAAAACAAACAGACAAACAAAAGACAAACAGACAAACAGACAAACAGACAAACAGACAAACAGACAAACAGACAAACAGACAAACAGACAAACAGACAAACAGACAAACAGACAAACAGACAAACAGACAAACAGACAAACAGACAAACAGACAAACAGACAAACAGACAAACAGACAAACAGACAAACAGACAAACAGACAAACAGACAAACAGACAAACAGACAAACAGACAAACAGACAAACAGACAAACAGACAAACAGACAAACAGACAAACAGACAAACAGACAAACAGACAAACAGACAAACAGACAAACAGACAAACAGACAAACAGACAAACAGACAAACAGACAAACAGACAAACAGACAAACAGACAAACAGACAAACAGACAAACAGACAAACAGACAAACAGACAAACAGACAAACAGACAAACAGACAAACAGACAAACAGACAAACAGACAAACAGACAAACAGACAAACAGACAAACGGACAAACAGACAAACAGACAAACAGACAAACAGACAAACAGACAAACAGACAAACAGACAAAAAAAAACAATATTAAACAAAACGAAACAAACACAACAAAACAAACACAAACACACACAAACACAAACAAAACAAACTGACAAACAAAAACAGACAACAGCAAACAGACAATTAGACAAACTGACAAACGACAAACAGACCACACACTACAACAACACAAAGACAAAAAACGACAACAGACAATGACAAACAGAATAGACCAACACAGACAATTAATTAACAGACAACACGGACAAACGAGCAAAACTGACAAACAGACAAACTAACAAACTGACAAACAGGCAACCAGACAATTAGACAAACAGAGAGTTAGACCAACGGACAAACGGAAAAACAAACAAACCGACAAACGGACAAACAGACAAACCGATAAACCGACAAACGGACAAACAGACAATTAGACAAACAGACGGAAGGACCGACAGACATGGCTAAATCGGCTCGGCTGTTGACGCTGATCAATGGAAATGTTTCCTGCTATCTGTAAAATAAATTTGCACAACTTCATGATACCCTGTTAACGCATTTTAATGGGTACTAGGCAGGTAATAATAACGTTACCGGAACCGTTAATCGAAATAAACCGTTTAAAGCCACGTACCGGTATCGAAACCGGAACCAATATTAAAAATTTTTCAAAACCGAAAACCGTTATAATAGAAACTGAAAAACCCGTAACCATACCAAAACGCTTATGCCGGTATAGTTTCGGTTTCTTATTATTTATTTGATTGATTTATGATTATTTCAATTATATATATCAACTGGTAAAATGGCAATATATACACTTAGAAAAAAGTCTTACATTTTAGAAATTCGCCCTTAAAGAATAACCAGAATCAAATTCTCTTTTTAAGATTTATAAGATATAGAAAAAAATTTCTAAAAAGGCGGAAAACTTTTCTTTGGTAAATACCAACCCTCAAATTAAATTTAAAGGATTTCTAAGTCTAAAAAATGTTAGAAAAATGATATTAGAGGGATTCCTGAAATTGATTTGCTTTTGATTGTGATTTGATTTTGATTTCGTCGAACAGCTGTTCACAGCTGCTCTATACAAATTGTGCAGTGTGACCAGAAAACGTAAGGATTTTAAGGTCATACTAATAGATTTAACGAAATCAATTCTGGTTAAGTATTTCGAAAAATGTAATGTGTGAAAAAACTAAGGCAGATTTTATGTTTTAATCTGTTTTTGTGTCTTATAGTTAGGGTTAAAATCTATTGAAATCGCTAACGATCTACATTTTTAAAGGAGATACGGCAGACTTTAGAGCGAGTATTTCGAACCAATATTAGGAAATAATCCTCTTACGGATTTCAGTAGGGCTTAGAAATGGTTTACTTCCCTGCAAAAATAATATTCTATACAGTGATAATGTCAAATAAAAACTGGTCACACTGAAAACTAAATAGAAAGGGATAAAGGAAAACCCTTGTAAACTTTTCTCAAAAAATTAAATAGTACAATTTCTGGCCAAAAATGCCTTAAATTAATGAATGAGAGTTTCTTTTTTTTGCACTCAAATCGAGTAACTAACTTTTACTTAGCCAAATTATCGCTCCCCTCTCTTTTGCACAAAACTCAATTGATAACGTCTTAAGAAAAAGGGGGAGGTATTTCTTTGGCTTCTCTCGCTCTTTTGATACTCCCCTACTAATACCAAGTAAAGTATGACAAATGTTTAACTCAATTCAATTGTGTTGTTCCAATTTCTTATTTGTATTTTGTCTTGCATTATCTTATCGTCAGCGGTTTTTTTTTTTGGCGCTGTCTCGACTCTGGTTACTCCAAAGAGAGCTTTATGATAAGACGGCGATCATTCCGGCACAGGCCCAGTTGGCCATAACCGTGAGCCTTGCAGTGCGCGGACAATAGCAACGCTATGAGGAGCTAACCCAACGAATTACGCACACAGAGAAGAAAAACAACATGCTAAACACATTCAGTTCGGTGAGGCAGTACCTCAAATTCGATTTGACGCGAGTGATCATTGACAATATTGTGTTCAAATTTCATTATCGTTGGACTTTTGTTATTTTGCTAGTGGCCACACTATTGATAACATCGCGTCAGTATATAGGCGAGCATATACAATGCATTTCGGATGGAGTGATAGCACCTGTGATCAATACCTTTTGCTTTTTCACGCCCACATTTACGGTGGTAAGTGGACAATCAATCCAGTCCAGCCCATAGAAACCCATTTAAGTTTTTTTTTTTTTTTGGTGCAGGTGCGTCACATGAACAATACGGCCCTTAAATCGGGTTCGATCTTTCAACCCGGCATTGGACCATATAATCGCAATGAGGATACCATTAAGCGTCATGCCTACTATCAGTGGGTGCCCTTTGTATTGTTCGCCCAAGCCTTGTGCTTCTATATGCCGCATGTTTTGTGGAAGAAATGGGAGGGCGGTCGCATCAAGGCCTTGGTCTATGGCCTACGTATGGTGGGTCTGACCAAATATCTAAAACATGATAGTCTGCGCATAGGCAAACTGAATATACCCTCCATGGCGGAGGCTGAGGAGCGTGTGGGTGCCATTCGACGCACCATGATTGATCGCATGCGTTTGAATCAATCCTGGGGTGCCCATTTGGTGTTTGCCGAATTCCTAAATTTGGTCAATTTGTTACTGCAAATTATGTGGACTCAACGCTTTTTGGGCGGTGAATTCCTAACGCTGGGCATTAAAGTTCTACGCGAACGTTGGGTGGATAAAATGGATGCGTTGGATATAGTCTTTCCCAAGGTGACGAAATGTACGTTCTATAAATATGGTGCAGCCGGTTCGCTGCAGGAACACGACACATTGTGTGTCATGGCATTGAATATTATGAATGAGAAAATTTATACGATATTGTGGTTCTGGTATGCATTTTTGCTAACCTTCACTGTGCTGGGACTCTTGTGGCGTCTACTGACGTTGATATTCTACAGAAAGTGAGTACCTAAAGTTTAAGAAATTATGGATCATTGATCATTGTACATGTGTACCTTAGAGCAGTATAAATATTTCAGGGTCAAAGTCTTAGCCTTCTAATTTTGACATTTTTGGTGTTTACTAAGCGGAAGAGAAAATAGGGTAAAATAAAGTTTATACAGGCTTAAGGAGGCTCAAAAAATGTTCAATATTACTCATACGCAGTGTGGCCTTTTTTAAAATATTTCATTTTTAAGCAGTTGATGTAGATTTAATTTTAAATTTGATTCAAATTTAAGGCTAAATAGTTGACTTTTTGAATTTTAAAACGTGACAATTAGATACATAAGATATTTTCATCCGGTGTACGTGTCGTATGAGTAATTTTTTTTTTTTTTTTTTTTTTTTTTTAGTGTACTTTGTTAGTATTAAAACCTTTAGTCACTGATTAAACCCAAAACAAATTTTTGTTCCATTACGTTGCGAAATGAGTGTTTCGGTAAACCATTGCGAGGGCTGTTAAAAAGTTAACGGCCTGACATGGTGGTAGCCATGATTTCGGGACTCCAAATAATTGGAAATTAAAACAGCAAATGAGGTTATGATCAAAATTGATGTACAACTGGCCCTTACCTCAATCATAAAAAAAAAAAAAAAAAAAAAAAAATTTTTTTCACAATTTTTTTTGGTAAAAAAAAATATTAAAACAAAATAGAAGGCTAACATCGGCTTAGCCGATGTTTTAAATACCCTTTTTTCAGTTTATTTAAGACTCAACCATTGAAAACAAAAAAGTTTTTCTCACTAGAAATAGTTTTTGAACCGACTGTTTCTATGGCAGCTATATGCCATAGTCATCCGATTTTCATAAATTTTTCCAGAATTATGTTAAAACATATAAAACTAATATATACCAAGATTGGTGACGCTTCGACGGAAAACAAAAAAAGTTTTTTCCACTAGAACTGTTTTTTGACCGACCGTTCTATGGCGCTAGTCCCCTTTGATAATTTTAGATTATTAGGATATAAACTACGTTGTGACCTCTATGGAAAACAAAAAGTTTTTCCCAAGACATTTTCACCGATCGCCCTAGCAGCTATGAAGCATATAAAACTAATATGTACCAAGATTAATGACGCTACGATGGAAAACAAAAAAGTTTTTCTCACTAAAACTAGTTTTTTGACCGATCGTTCCTATGGCAGCTATATGCTATAGTCATCCGATTTTGATAAATTTTTCCAGAATTATGTAAAAGCATATAAAACTAATATATACCACGATTGGTGACGCTACAATGGAAAACAAAAAAGTTTTTCTCACTAGAACTAGTTTTTTGACCGATCGTTCCTATGGCAGCTATATGCTATAGTGATCCGATTTTGATACATTTTTCCAGAATTATGTGGAAGCATATAAAACTAACGATTACCAAGATAAGTGACGCTACGATGAAAAACAAAAAAGTTTTTCTAACTAGAACTAGTTCTTAGACCGATCGTTCTTATGGCAGCTATATGATATAGTCGTCCGATCCGGCCGGTTCCGACATATTAGTTGCGTTCAGTAAAAAGAAGACTCTGTGCAAAATTTCATAGAGCTCCATAGCTTTAAAACTGAGGGACTAGTTCGCGTAGAAACAGACAGACGAAATTGAACTCAGCTCGTCGTCCTGATCAAGAATATATATAGTTTATGGGGTCGGAAATCTATATCTATATCTATGCGTTACAAACTTCTGGGCAATATTAATATACACTTTTCAAGTGTATAAAAATAAAGTGCAAAGGTCACATGGTCAGGGTTAGAGATGGGCGCGTGTCGAATATATTGAACACGACACGACTGTAACACGAATGGGTCATTTCAAACACGCACGGTCAAAAATGTCGTAAACACGACTCGCATGACTTTATTAATAATAAAAAAAAAAAAATTACGACGAATCGTGTATATTCTTTTTGATTTTTATTTGAGCGAGTCGACTTTAAATAAGTGTGACCATCAGCCGAAAAAAAATTTATAGATATTTATACGGTAAATTGTGTTCGGTTGACTTATTGATTTAGTATTTTATCACAGTTTTGAATCAAGTGTCGTGTTAGTCGTGTTCGACCGTGTTCGTGTTTAAAGGTAAAGGCCTCTGGGTGAACTCGGCCTCCATCGAGAGCAGCCTTTTTGACAGCAGCGCTCTTACTTGTTATGAATAGAGACAAGCTATTTACATAAACGGCGGCGCTTGGCTCCTAATTACGAAATTCTTCGATTACGAAAAAGTTTATAATCAATTTTGAACTTATAAAAATGGGTTCTGAACCCGGGAAAACCATCTAATGCCTTATTACCAACCTAAACACCAAATTTCAAATACATAACTTAACTGAACCGAACTAGTTCACAGCCTTTATAGCTATGGAAATTTCATTAAGTTGTATTGACATACATTCACTTTTATTTTTTTTCTTAGTTTGACCTTCACCAGGTGGTCACTGTACTGGGCCAAGCCCGGCAAACTGGACGATTCCGAAGTGGCCGCTGTCATTGAGAAATGCAATTTCTCCAACTGGATGTTCCTGTTCTTTTTGCGCACCAATTTATCTGAATTCCTGTTCAAAAAGGTCATTTATCATTTGGCCAGCGAATTCCCCGATCCGGTCAATGATAACGATATCAATGCGTATCGTGATCGTGGGCATGATTTAGCCGGCGGTAGCATCGGTGCCGGAGCGGCTAAATATCCGAACCTAAGTAGGCTGGACACAGTGGATGCGCCTTTGCTGCATCATCGGGCGGCAGCAACTGTTAGCGCAACAGCACCCTCAGAGGCCAGTACGCTGCCCGTTTAAATTTAGTTAATTAATTATTAAAGCCTTTTTTGTTCTTTTTTTTTTTACTGGTTTTTTTTTTAATGCATATTTTTGTATTTTGCTTAAAATATATTTATTCTTAAGTTGGTTTTAATTTGTTTGTTTGACAGCTGGAAACTGGTTTCATTTGGTTTCAAAGTGTTTGAAATTTTTCACCTTTCACGTCTCCAATGGGTGTGGGCAGACGCAGACACTTAAAAAAAAAACCAGCTGAAACCTCCATTTGTGTCAAGTCTTGAGCTTGACTTGGCCTTTTGTTTGGCGACTGTGGTTGGCTGACCCAGTTAAGTGGGCTTGGCTATGCGGTTGCGGTCAAAGATCTGCTCTGAATAGCTCATATTTTTAACCATATGTCTGGCCTGGGTTAAATGATATTTTCATTGAATTTTTTTTTATGTCATAAAGGGGAAGATTCTGGGGGAGAGTGATTCGAAGTTTGTAGCAACCGAAGATACCTTGTCTACACATATCAAACGACGATCAACCTACAGAAATAGAACGACAGCTGCATTTAATGTGTAAAGGATGTTTCATCCATTTCTCTCGGCCCCCTTAACTATGCTATACATTTGGAAATAGGTCTAAGAACACTGAAAGAAAATATGCCACCTTAATCCAATTTTTGGAAACTTGTTAAAAAAAATTTAAAATTCGAGTTTTTAATATAAAATCGGAATCCTAAAAGTAGGCAACCGAAAAAATATTTCTTATTGGAGTTTCTTGAAGAGGAATTAAATTTAGGAATTGGTTTCTAATATATTTAAAAATTGTATCAAAATTTTTATTGAAAAAAATGGTATAAAAACACAAAAAAAAATTAGAAGTCTATTTTAAATACCTTGCGTTTTTATTTTAAGTTTTTGAAAGGCGCTACCATCGATAAAAAAAAATGTTTCTCATTACAATTAGTTTTTAGACCGATCGTTCCTATGGCAGCTATATGCTATAGTCATCCGATTTTCATAAATTTTTCCAGAATTGTGTGGAAGCATATAAAACTAATATATACCACGATTGGTGATGCTACGATGGAAAACAAAAAAGTTTTTCTCACTAGAACTAGTTTTTTGACCGACCGTTTATATGGCAGCTATATGCTATAGTCATCCGATTTTGATAAGTTTTCCCAGAATTGTGCGGAAGCATATGAAACTAATATATACCACGATTGATGATGCTGCGATGGAAAAAAAAAAGTTTTTCTCACTAGAACTAGTTTTTGGACCGACAGTTTATATGGCAGCTATATGCTATAGTCATCCGATTTTGATGAAATTTTTCAGAATTGTGTGGAAGCATATAAAACTAATATATACTACGATTGGTGACGCTACGATGGAAAACAAAAAAGTTTTTCTCACTAGAACTAGTTTTTGGACCGATTTTTCCTATGGCAGCTATATGATATAGTCATCCGATCCGGCCGATTCCGACAAATGTGCAGCTGTGTTTGTATTTAAAGACTTTTTGCAAAATTTGGTCAAAATAGTTTAAAGTTTAATAAATCAAGCTCGTCATGCAAATTCATGTGGTCGATTTGGAAATGCTTTGCCTTCTCACGAGTTACAATTCACATCGTAACTGGGTTTTTATATTGCCTTTTATATGTTTTTTTGTCATAATTAGGGCCGCATATGTAACTTAAAAAGCTCACACAAAAGCTACATTTTTTGACATAGTGACATTTTGTGACAAGGTAAATTGATACATGGTGTGAAGGTGACGGAAATGTAATTTTAGTTTAGAGCTTTTTTCAAATGCGCAAGAGTGAGACAGATAACGTTACGCTTAAATTGCACACTGACAATATGCAAGGTATGAAATGAAAGCTTTTGAATGATCGCCACACCATATAATATTAAACCTTGGTGTAGTTATGCAACGATCCAATATTTTTACAACTAGTAAACTTAGTAAAAATACCAAGAAATTAATATAATTATACTCTGTTTTTGAGCGGAACCTTTCACCGAAAATGGACTCTCTGGTTAGGGCTAAAGAGAGACTTGAAAAAACTCAAACGGAACCGGTTCGGTTTGAGCTAAGAAGTAATGTAAAGTGAAATTTTTGTTGTAAGAAACTTTGACATTACTTTACAAATTTTCTAAGTATTGTAAAGATTTAAACCAAAAAATGGACTTTCGAAACAGTTGTCACGCTTATTCAATAGTTTCGCTGTCTCGTTAAAAATGACAAAACGGCTTAATTTTTTTTATATATATGTCAATTGTATGTTGTAGAGAACGCGCCTCTTTAAATATCTTACCCTAGATCTAATGCTCAATTTCATTTCGTGTAGGCTTCAAAATCCTACAAAACATCAAACACCGACAACTCAATACAAAAAACTTGTCATACCCAAAAAAAAAAAAAAATCAAATCTACGATCATTTTAACCGATCTCCAAAATGTTAACGGTCATTCACCAACAATCAAACCAACAACAACAAAAAACCGAAAACAAAGCGAAAAAAAAACGTGAGCACATTATTTATTGTATGTATTTCAAAAGAGCCGTTTTCGGTGATTCGAGGGCTGTTTTTTTTTGTATTTGTTTTTTGTTTTTGGATTTGTTGCTGCGTCAGAACTTTTGAAAGAAAGAAATCACTTGATATGCCAGCCAACAACCACAATTTGCCTATGTGACATATTTATGCTTTGATTTCAAATACAACAACAACAATCACCGAAAAGAACCTGATCAGCTCTCTAAAGTTGGCGTTTTTTTTTTTTTGAAAGTCTAAACTAACATTTTAATGGCAATGACAGACGCGAGAGGGGCGGAAAGGCGGAGGAGGGGGGGCGTCTCGTTAGCTCGTTGGCAATGACCGCAAAAACTAAAAATCTAAAGATTTCTGTGATTGTGATTGCCAAGTTGTGAGATGTCTGTCTTGTCTAATTCATAAACTAAAAAGTCAACGTTTGTGTCTAGCGATTGTGTGTGTGTGTATATATGGTGCTAAGCAGGTGTCATAACTAGCTTGTAATTACATGTTGGACAAATATGGTGAAAATATTCTATATATTTGACTTGATGTGTTTCTTTTTTTGTTTCTTGTAGACTTTGTCAACGGCTGACTACAAATTGATAGATAGCCAAGTTGTCAAACATAATCAAAAATGGGTAATAACTTTAATAAACAACTCAACCAGATGGCAGTTGCTCCAAAAAAAACTATGTATGTTGAAATCTTTGAGCATTGCCCAAATACTCAATGCCTAAGAGAATTCGTTCCCATTTAACTTTAAATAAAAAAGTAAGTATAAATATTGTTACATACAGACAGGCACACACATGTAAAATCAAAAATACTCGCTTATAATTCTCTGACATTCAGTCTTATGTCCGTTGGTTTGAAAAGTCTTTGTTTAAAAGGAGGAGATAAGCTCTTATGTGACCTTTTTCGAATTAATTTATTGATTTCTGTATTTTTGTTTCTATTCATTCTTTATTTGTTTTTTAGTTAAACCTGTGTTTCATTCCTCTATTTAATATTCCATTCATTACTTTATTTATTCTCCAACTTATCCTGAATTATGTCCTCAATTCATTTCTTAACTGAGGAGTTCATTTCTCAATTCAATCCTCAATTCATTATTCATTTCACTTCTAAATTCATTTATTCATTCAAAAACTCGTTCATTCATTCCATAATTCATTTAATTCAATCCTCAATTCATTCCTCCATTCATTTCTAAATTCATTCCTTAATTCATTTCTAAATTCATTTATCAATTCATTCCTCAATTTAATTCTCAATTTATTTCTAAATTCATTTGTTCATTCCTGAATTCATTCACTCATTCCGTAATTCATTCTTCAAATTTTCCTCAATTCATTTATTTATTTCAAAATTCATTCATTCATTCCATAATTCATTCCTCAATTCATTTCGCAATTCATACCACAATTCAATTCTCAATTCATTCCTCAATGCATTTCTCAATTCATTCCTCATTTAATTTCTTAATTCATTCCTAAATTTATTCCTCAATTCTTTTCTAAATTCATTTCTTATTTAATTTCTTAGTTCATTCTTGAATTCATTTCTTAATATATTCCTGAAACTATTTCTAAATTCATTACTCAATTCAATCCTAAATTCATTCTTCATTTCTATATAAATTAATTTATTCCCAAATTCATTCACTCATCCTATAATTCATTTCTCAATTCATTTCCTAATTCATTCCTTATTTTATTCCTAAATTAATTTCTAAATTCATTACTCAATTCAATCCTCAATTCATTCCTCAATTCATTTCTCAATTCATTCCTAAATTCATTTATTTATTCCGAAATTCATTCAATCATTTTATAATTCATTCCTAAATTCATTTCTTATTTAATTCCTAAATTCATTACTCAATTCAATCCTCAATTCATTTCTCAATTTATTACTCAATTCAATCCTAATACCATTCTTCATTTCTGAATAAATTAATTTATTCCCAAATTCATTCAATCATCCAATAATTCATTCCTCAATTCATTTCTAAATTCATTTCTTATTTAATTCCTTAATTATTTTCTAAATTCAATCCTAAATTCATTACTCAATTCATTCCTCGATTCATTTCTCAATTCATTCCTTAATTCATTTATTTATTCCCAAATTCATTCAATCATTTTATAATTCATTTCAAAATTCATTTCTTATTTAATTCCTACATTTATTTCTAAATTCATTACTCAATCAGATTTTTAAATCTCATTTGAGGAGTCAGGACTAACTCCAAGGTATTTGTATTTCCCCTTTTCTAAACACCATAACCGCAGATTTCGTTTCCAGTTGATTGATGTTAGATGTTCTCAAAGTGAATAACTTATAATTAACAATTTGTATAGCCAACAATTAGCCTAAATGCATATCTAGGGAGGAGTTTCTCCAGCCCGCCAAATCAGAATCACGTGGCTACAAAATTAAAAGCACAAATTCAAATGAGGCTCGACTTCTAAATTGCCAATAATAAATCGTAATAAATGCAGCATGCCATAGAAATTAGACACTCCACCCTGCTCATCGCACATCCCTCTCTCCGCTTACCATTTCAGATTCCTTGCCCATTTCGCGACAAATACAAACATTTTGCTAATCCGCACAAATTAAATGCAATTGAAATAAATTTGCATGCCAAGAAATTGGCCGACCAAAAGTGAAAAAAAAAACATGCAACAAGTGTGCCAATTGCATAAATTTTTATTGGCAACGAATTCAACCACTAAACAGATCCGACTCTACTCGTACTTGCTATAGGTACATTTGTATAGGTACATATAGCGTGTAGGTACTTACTATTCTCCCAGTCTGAGAGAAAGAAAACGAGACGACCCGCATCGTTTGGCAAAAGTTCAAAGTGTTAATTGTTGCATAAATTTCGATAATTGTAGGTAGAAATTTATGAGACAGCAGCATTTAAGAATTTACATGATTTATATGATTTATATGGCAGAGGGAACTGGAATGATATTCGTTTTAGGTATGTGTCTCTGAGCATGGGAAGGGTGAAATAAGTCATGTGATACGATTCAAAACTAAAGTTTAATTGCCAGTTGCTACTGTACTGCTAGATTGGACTGAAAGGAATGGACAAATTTTTCAAGGATTGACATAAGAATGACATAAATAACGAGAAGGCAAAGCTAACTTCCAGTCTATGGGCTTTGCCGAATAGTTGGGAGCCTGGATGAGTCACGAACTTACTGAAAACAGGAAAGAAAATTGTCTTCAAATTGCTACTCAACATACTCAATTCATTCCACAATTAATTCCTCAATTCATTCCTAAATTCATTCAATCATTCTATAATTCATTTCTCAATTCATTCAATCATTCTACAATTCATTTCAAAATTCATTCAATCATTATATAATTCATTTCCAAATTCATTAATCATTCTATAATTCATTTCTCAATTTATGCCTCTTTTAATTCCTTAATTCATCCTCATTTCATTCCTCAATTCATTCCTTAATTCATTCCTCAATTCATTCCTCAATTCATTTCTCAATTTATTCCTTATTTCATTAATCATTTCATTCCTTAATTCATTCATTCATTGTACAATTAATTTCTCAATTCATTCCTCAATCATTTCTCAATTTATTAATCATTTCATTCCTGAATTAATTTACATATTCATTCATTCCTCAATTAATTCCCTAATTCATTTTCCAATTCATTTCTCAATTCATTCCTAATCATTCCTCACTTCGTAATTCATTCCTCAATTCATTTCTCAATTCATTCTTAATTCATTCCTCAATTCATTCCGTAATTCATTCCTCAATTCATTTCTCAATTTATTCCTCATTTCATTAATCATTTCATTCCTTAATTCATTCATTCATTGTACAATTAATTTCTCAATTTATTCCTCAATTCATTTCTCAATTTATTAATCATTTCATTCCTGAATTAATTTATTCATTCCTAAATTCATTCATTCCTCAATTAATTCCCTAATTCATTCTTCAATTCATTCCATAATTCATTCCGTAATTCATTCCTCAATTCATTCCTCAATTCATTCCTCAATTTATTTCTCAATTTTTTCTTCATTTCATTCCTTAATTCATTCATTCACTCTATAATTCATTCCTCAATTCATTCCTTAATTTGTTTTTAAATTTATTCCTCAATTCATTAATCATTTTCCTTAATTTAAGTATTAATTTCTTAATTTAATTATTAATTTCTTAATTTATTTATTCATTCCACAATTCAATTCTCAATTCATTACTTATTTCATTCCAAAATTAATTTATATTTAGGAATTCATTCCGTAATTCATTTCTCAATTTTTCCACAATTCATTCATTCATTCCGTAATTCATTTCTCAATTTTTCCTCAATTCATTCCTAAAATCAATCCTCAATTTATTGCCCTCTGTTTGTAGCGAATAGAGGCCCCATCTATTGTCCAGTCATAGGACCCATTTCATTTCCAATTATAATTCTCTAATCATATTAAAACTTTGATACAGACGAATATAGCTTGGCTTTCTAGTTTTTATATCCTGTACCCATACCGCTTATGACGTTGCCTGTTGGATGACTTCTAAAACTTCCGTGTTTTTTAACCGATCTTATTGTGGTTTGAGGAATAAGTTTGAAGAGTTTGTATTTAAACAATTTGTCGTGAATTAGCCAACCAAATGAAGTGCAATCAAAAGACAATTCTCAATAATTTCCAGTCTATGGAATTTGCAGAATAGTTGGGAGCCTGGATGAGTCACGAACTTACGGAAAACAGGAAAGAAAATTGTCTTCAAATTGCTACTCAACATTTCGTCTGGCATTGAGCAACACGTGGAACGTACCGCAACGTACCAATTTTCGGTCAAATGATTTGATTTACACCATAATTAACTTAAGAAGGATTTGTTTTAACCTCTATAAATAATAAATGAATTTTATACTTATAAAATGAAATATGATATTCTGTTTAACATTATTATTACTTCTTGAATTTATTTGCAAATATTATTTACCAAAACAAAACTTGTCTCATTTTAAACAGAGAAAGTCATTAACCCGCATAGCTGAATGCATTTCCATTCGATTGCTTCAATGTTCTTTGTTCTAACGCGAATTTGTTTCCTGGTTTCGCAATGTTAAAATTTCATCCACAAATGACTCCTAGGTCAGGTTCACCTAATCTCTCTCTCACTGTCTCTCTATTTAGAAATTCACTCAACATTTGCTTTGTGTGTGTACAGTCCACCCTGATGCTCTCTCACAGGATCAACCCCCTGTGGAAATGACATTGCTGTCGCAGCAGCCCGTTGTTAACAGG
>JAEIFT010000870.1:0-51652 GCA_018904225.1 Lordiphosa mommai
GCAGAATTACAGATTTACTTTGAAAAAAAAAAACAGGGAGTTTGTATTGCTCTATTTTATTGAAAGCGCAACCTGTTTTTGGTTTAAGACAAGAATCATCAAATACTTTCTTTAGAAAAAATAATAGTTAAATCCCAAGCTGTAAATCCAATTATTTTATGCGGAGGTCCGGTTTGAGGGTTTGCGCTTCAAATCACAATTTACCAAAGGATTTTTTTCGAACCTTGATTCGTCCCATGTTTTACCAAATTTTTATAGAAAATAAATTGCTTAAAATATAAAAAAATATTCACAGATTCTGTATTTTATTAA
Source organism: Lordiphosa mommai (assembly GCA_018904225.1). Taxonomy (NCBI): domain Eukaryota; kingdom Metazoa; phylum Arthropoda; class Insecta; order Diptera; family Drosophilidae; genus Lordiphosa; species Lordiphosa mommai. The sequence continues at coordinate 313 of JAEIFT010000870.1, forward strand.
TTAAGCAAACGATATAATTTATTTTCAATTTAAATTTATTGTAAGTATTTAATCGAGTAATTGTTGATCTATTTTTCCTTTTTAATCAGACAAAATAAATTTTAGGGTTGTCAAACCCGCTTAACTAAGACTTGTAACTTTTCCAAACCGAATCGAAAGTTTTGGTTCGGATCAGGTTTAGGTTCAACTATTTTTTTCACAAGAGGTTTGGTTCAAGGTTCATTTCACAACAAAAGAAAATTCGGAATTCCGGGTTCGAACCGGTTCCGTTCAAAACCGGTTTACAGCCCTGGTAAAATTTCACAATAAGCAATTGGGAATCCATTAGTCAAGATATTGATAGAAAACTAAAAGCGATCAAAAACTCTGGGTACAAAATCTGTATCTGTAAGGGAAAAATGTTTTATTTGAACTATAGTTCGTTTTTTGAACTATAGCTCATTTAACAATCTACTCCTTATTTAAACTATTCAGATTTTAAACTAGAGCTAATTTGTATATATAATTCATATTCCAATGCCTTGCACAAAGTTGATTCTTTTTTCAGTAAAGTAACTGAATGTTTCTTATATATATATTCTATAGTTCAAAAAATTAATAGTTCAACTGAACTATATAGTTCATAAAATGAAAATATAAATTAAACACTACTCAGTACAACAAAAAATTAATTTTGTCCCAATATTTGGGCAAGTATTTTTATCGATTTTGGAAAAGAAAATTGACTAAAATTTTTTAATGGATATTAATATTTTTTATCCGATTGTCTTTAAAATCGGTTTGTGAGCTGAGAAAGCGAATTAATAAGACGTACATGTTCCCAATTTAAAAAAAATCCAACCACAAGGTAGAAAAATGTGAGTGAGCGGGTGAATTTAAGGCGGATCTTAAGAGCGGATCTGTATCGAATTCGGCTTGTAATCTTTCAAATACAAATTTGAAAAATTGCCAAACGTGATTTTTGAACCGATCAGAAAGAAATCAAACATTATTCCTTCCATATTCGAAAATCCACATCAAGGTTGGAAAATCGTAAGCTCCATGGGTCAATTAAAATTACAAATAATATTCTAATTACGTAAAATCCACCTTCAAGGTCGGAAAATGGGGCGGCAGTGGCCGTTAGTTTTGATTAGCTGATTTGAAATAGATTTAGTTTGTGAGATCTGAGGGCCTAATTTTGCGCATAAATGGAAAAATAATTTTTTTATATTGTAACATCCACAACCTAAAGTTAAAGTTAAAATTGGCTGTTACTGCCCCCCAATGGGGCCAAGCCGAGCTTCTCTCAATCTCTTGGCTCGTGTGTCTTTAAAATTTCGCTCAACATTTAAATTTGGTTTGAAAGCTTTTTTGGCCAAACAAATGAAAAAAATTTTGCGTTCTCGGAAAAAGGTTGAACAAATAAATGAAAAAACAATTTAAAAATTGGAAAATCAAATCGAAATTCAGAAAATGGAGTTAAAGACTATGTATTAAAAACGGGGGGTTGGGGTTTTAGGGTAAAACGTTGTTTTGATCCGAACATCGTAAAATTCAGTATGTGAACGCTACTTGAGAAGAAAATTTAACAATTTCACAAGGCAACATGGTCTGTTCGGCAAAATGCTCTGGATTGTATGTTCTAAAGTTGGTAAAAGTGAGTATTTTGACCATCTTATGACATGATTTGTGGGCAACCTATATTTTGATTCCCACTTAATATTTTTTCGTAAAGTTATAGTCCTTAGTTTTAAATTGTCTCAAGCAATTCAGCGATTTTTTAAACAAAGATATTCCATTTGGAACACAAGTATTCAAATGGATCTAATAATCTATCGCCCACAAGTATGCAATGAATGCTGTTGAGAATTTTATAATTAGATATAGAAAGAATATAAAGTGTTTCTAATCATATGGTGTTATATTTTGGTATCATGACAAATTTAAAAACTTATTAGGTTTTACCGTGTAATTTGCACATATTCAAGTAATTAAATCTTTGGGATGAAGTTAAAATGAATCGTTTATTTAATCACAATTCATCGCTTATTAAAATTTTAGCTTTCGACTGTATTGAAGTGGCATCACATATTTATAACCTTAGGTCTCTAGCTTCAGAATTTATTGGTTGCATTTATCTGTAGCTAATATAATTCATTTGTTGCCCACCCAAAATTATTACTGTGCTTTGCATTTTGATATCCGATTTCTTTTCGATAAATGATATTCTACAGCGATCAGCTATTTTCAGCGGCTTATTAATAGCGTTATGTTAAAGACTTCTACAAGATCAGTCCCAATATTTTATTTCAATTTTGGAAATTCGTTGGTTTATTTTGCGAATTTTCAAAGGTTCAGTAATAATAAGAGTACCGCTAATTATTCACAATTTATTATTAAAGTGTTTATACTTTTCATTTTCCCCAGGAAAGCACCTTTAAATATATCAAAGGTGTCTTTTCCCCTCTTCAAAAACATAACAGATGTTTGATTGAAGTATGATTTTAAATTTAAGACTAGCTTGCTTAAAAAATATTTTTTTCTTTAATTTTAATACCCAAAAATAAATATTATGTGTATTATTTTTTTTTTTCTGAATAACTCATTATGGTCTCATAATATTATCTTCACATATTTCAGTCCCATTCTTCATTATATAACACGGCTTTCAACATTGCCTTGTGCCAACAGCCACTCAACTTCAAGTGTATAGACCACAAAATTGAAGCAAAAAGTACAAAAAAAAGAAACAACACACACAAAACCCTCCTCCAACTCAATAGTCATAGGAGCAAAAAAAAAAATATCTATTCACGATTCGGGCAAATAACAAAAGAAAGCTTCGCACGGGCCGCAGACAAAACACTATATATATATATTTTTTTTTTTTGCACTCCACAAACAAATCTACTTATTTTCGCATACAAAAATCATTAAAGGCGATCATTGAACCTCATACCCAAAATCCAGCATCAGCGTTTATAAATAAAAAATTATGCTACACAGATTAGAAACTCAATAAATGAAAATTAATCAAAAGGCTGCGTAAATTTGTCACACAATTCAAATAAATTACTTAAGATTCCAAACAGAAAAATAAAAAGGCCAAAATAAAAACCATTAATTTCAATTTATGTGCCGAAAAAAATATTGTGTGAGTAAATTTCAATTGGCATTTAATTGCGATGACGGGGAGAGACTTGAGGCTTGAGAAGTCAACCAATCGATACAATTTCGATTTCAATTTCAATTTCTGGCTGTCTTCAGTTTTGATTAAAGCCTTTTTTTGTTAAAGCATTCTGACCTTCAGCATTCATTGAGATTTCGTTGTATTTATTTATTATGATTATTATTGAATTCGAATTGGATGATTTTTTTGGTTTTGGTTTTGAATGAGGAATGTGCCTATTAAGCAGCGGCAAAAAGCAGCAGAGTTCAACAGTTTAATTATAGATGATGCGAGGGCTGCCTTTTTAAGAACTTAGTGTGACCAGACAGGATTTTGAAATTTCAAGAGGGCAAAAGATTTTTAAAGAAAAATTAACACTTCCACATAATTTTCTTACCCAGATTACTATTGTTTGATTTCTGGTTCAACTATAAAGACCTGATAATCTCTATCCCTTTGTTATTGCACTGTCACTCAGAAATATTAAAGGCAACCCTCGTATTGCTGAAATGTTGCAGCTGGCTAGCAATGCCATAGTAGCATATGGCAGATGTTCATGTGCGACTTGAACCAGAGAGTCAGGCTATTTCTTAGAATTATATTCTGCCCTATTTATTTTGTAGAATTCTTATTTCTCTTTAATAGCTTCATTAAATTCCTTTACTCCAAAATGTAGGCCAAATCACTTGTAATGATCTCTTATTTTATCATAGGCGTTAAATCCAATACCAACACCAACAACCATAATTCCATACAATTTGCTGGAACTCATCCAACGATTAGAATCTACAACATTTGTACTCCAGTTCAATAAACTTTTGATTAGATCACAAAAACAAATTCATGACCACAAACATTAAGTTGTTAATTTTCAAGAATCGTAAGTGACTGAAACTGACTCTGCATATATCGCATCCCAAAGAATCTAAAAAAAAAAAACCCACAATTGGGTCAAAGTTTGCAGGCAAAAGCAATTTATTTTTTGGTGGTATTTCGCTACCAAAACAAAAAACATCGAAATTTACATGCCAAACTTGTTGCGTGAAGAAGATTTACTACATGAGCGATAAAGATCTCAAATCTACCTATAAATATGTTCTCACGCTTTATGGTTAAGTTGTCAAGTCAAGTTTCAACTTTGTTGTCCATTTTGTGCCTCATTATAAGGGCAATCAAAGTTGTGCTATCTATTTTTATTGAACTATCAAATCGGACTTTATGACGATCACGCCTTTATGAGCCATTTGGACGTGAAAAGGGGGAGACCTTTAGGGTCTAATTTTTATGCCTCGTTTACACGCTACGCACTTTATCAATGCCTCCACCCTAAATTGATTTCCAAATGCCAATGCAATGCAAAAAAAAATAAAAATCAAATCATTTTATGTGTTAAATTTTACAGTCCTCTGACTTTATAATTGGATAAAATAGTCGCCCTAAGTTGGAAGGAGGGGAGTCATTAAAATGCTGTTGGGACTCTGTAGCTCTTCTTCAGGTACTTAAACAGTAGTTGTAGTTTCATTGACTGGCCAAAGCATTTTGTTTATGATTTTGATGTGGCTTTTAATAAGCAAAAAGTTTATGATAACAGACGTCATATGAGTAGAGCTGGCTAAGGAGAAGAATTTCTATAAAGGAATAAAAGAAAAATATGTGTTTTTTTTTAGCATACATGAAAACGTTCTGAATAAGAACAAATAATTTGCGTACAAACGCTCTTTAAAAAAATTATTTCTTTTTGGATTCTTAAGAACTTGGTACTTAAAGTCGAGCTAATTCGGTAATTCCTTTCAAACTCGTTTTTAAAAGGAATTAAGCCAATAAATCTATTGGATCAAGAAATTCGGAATAAAAACTGTTCTAGAACTAACGGAATAGAATTTATTACGTTTTGTACTTAAAATTTCAAGTATATTCCGTACTTGATTAAATTTAAACTAAGTAAGAATGTTCCTGAAATGAGAACAAAAATCTGAAATCATGTACGAAATACTTAAGTCAAGAATTTTTTGTACTCAAACATTCTAGAACGAACGGAATAGAATTTAAAACTTTTGGTACTTAAAATTTCAAGTATATTTCGTAATTGATTGTACTTATAATAAGTACGAATGTTCCTAAAAATGAGAACAAAAATCTTAAATCAAGTGTGAAATACTTTAATCAAGAGTTTTTGGTATTCAAACGTTCTGGAACGAACGGGATAGTTTTGTTCTTTGATTGTACTTAAACAAAGTTCGAATCAGTCTTAAGTTTTAAATTTAGCGAAAATGTTTCTGAAATGAGAACAAAATTCTTAAATCAAGTACGAAATACTAAAATCAATAATTTTTTTTATTTAAACGTTCAAAAACGAACGGTTTAGAATTTATATCGTTTGTACTCCAAATTTCAAGTATATTTCGTACTTTATTTTTCGTAATTTATTGTACTTAAACAAAGTTCGAATCAGTCTTTAGTTTCAAATTTACCCAAAATATTCCTGAATTGAGAACAAAATTCTTAAATCAAGTACAAAATACTTTAATCAATTTTTTGTACTCAAAAGTTTTAGAGCGAACGGGCTAGAATTTATACCGTTTTGTACTTTAAATATAGGGTATGATAAGTTCTTGAGTATACTTAAACTAAGTAGGAGTCAATTTAATAAGATCGAATTGGGATCGTGTTAAGACCATTTCGTTCTAAGAATAAGGTTTAAAAAACCTTGGAATAGCCCAAAATGCACTTAATGCATCCCGGATCTGTCTAAAATAAAGTATTTCGGGATTGAAAAAATCGTACTTTTTTTTTTTTACTTGTATCAAGTATTTTTGATTTTATCATACTAATGACACCGTTTGTACTTGATTTAAGTACAAAGTTCTCGGTTATTTTTTCTGAGTTTACATACTCGGATCAAAAAATTTAATTTAGGATCAACAATTTTTATTATAACGGTACTTTTAACTTCCAAAACTCTTGATCCAAGTATGGAATTCTCTTTTTTAATGCACTTGCAAAATGTTTATTAATTTTGTCCAGCAGTGCAACTTATATTCATTTCCGACCCCATAAACTATATATATTCTTGATCAGAACGACGAGCTGAGTCAATTGAGCTTTATCCGTCCGTCCGCCTGTCTGCTTCTACGCAAACTAGCCTCACTGCTATAAAAAATCGTGCCGAAATTTTGCTAAAATGTCGGCATCGCCCGGATCGGAAGACTATATCTTATAGCTGCCATGGGAACGATCGTTCTAAATAAAGGTCTTAGTGGGAAAAACCTGTTTGTTTTTTGAATGATTGCGTTCTAAAACTTATCAATTATCAATTTTATATGCTGTCAAACAATATCAATATCTTATAGCTGTCATAGGAACGATAGGTCGGAATAAAAGTTTCAGGAAGAAAAACTTGTTTGGTTTAATGATAGAGTTTTTAAACTCAGCAATTATTAATTTTATATGCTGTAAAACAGTTTTCCAAAATATGGTCAAAATCGGATGACTATATTATATACATGCCATTGGACCGACCGTTCAGAAAATGAGTTTTAGTGGGAAAAACTATTTTGTTTTCAATGAATGCGTTCCTAAACTCATTAATTTGAATACTATATACATTCATACAGTTCTGCAAAATTTGGTCAAAATCGGAGGACTGTATCCTATAGCTGTCATAGAACCGATCGGTCGGAGAATCGGTCTTAGTAAGGAAAACTTCGATTTTTTCCATGATAACGTTCTTAAACTTTGGAATTATGAATATAATGTGCTTTCAAACAGTTGTACGCAATTCGGTTAAGATCGGCTGACTATAACCTATAGCTGATTTGGTAAAAAGTGAAGTTTAAGAATAATATTTTTGATTTTTTTATGATAGCTTTATTAAACTCTGCAACAACGAAAATAAAATGCTTTTGAATATATTTGCGAAAATCAGTGGGAGTCGGGAGACTATATCCTATAGCTGTCATAGAACCCATCGGACGGAAATGTGTCTTACTAAGAAAACTTATGTTTTTGATGGTAGCGTGCTTAAAATATTAAATCAACAATAAGATTCTTAATGATTGGAGCGAGCTTTTGCTAGTGTACTAAAAATTCCGAACGGGATTTAACTTTTGTCCTATGCCCATCTCTACTACCGATGTTTAGTCTTAATTATTTGTATGTACTTAAATCGAAACCCTTATAAATAGGTCGGCTTGGCTTTCACGAATGATGAATCGAATCATGAAGCGAACTAATTCCCAAGGCCCAAGCAGAACTTAACCTGTAGTAGGTAGGACTTTGAGTCTTGCATTTGATGCATCTGGAATTCAAAATAAAATATGATCAAAGTTTTAGACAAAAACCCATTTTGATCCCTAATCCCGACTTGGAATACGACGTTGCAGATTTTGTCAAACATTTAATTTCATCAGGAAATAATTCTTAAAATTAGAATCCTTCATCTTTTATTATAGAAATGATTCGTAATACAATACTTAAGTTTCTCATTTGGTATCAAAACACTGCCACAGTTCATACTCATCTTCAAGTCTTCCAATCACAACTAACGCTTTACAATCTCAAGATCAACCTCTCGCACTCAGTCCAAGTTCACTGTCAAACAATTGCAACTGTGTAACTTTTCTATCGAACAAGTTTGCTTCCAAACCACAACAGTTACTCTTTCTCTTTCATTTTCGCTCTCTTCAAAAAAAAAGTACCTCTCTTAAGCCCCAAACACTTTGTAATGCCTGTTCCAACTCCAACTATGGACAATGAAAACAAGTTCTTCTTTTTTTCCGTAGACATGGCCCACAGTGTTTTTGTTGCTTTTAGCAAGTTTTGTTTACCTTATGCCTTCTCGTCGTCGGCATTTACTTAACTTTTTTTTTGTTGCGAAAAGTTCTCTCTCTCTCTCACTCTTTCTCTTAGAGATCAGGCCAAACAAGTTGCAGTTGTTGAGGTTGAGTTCTGGACAAGACTCCTACACGAGGCTCTGGTCTTGAAGATCATGGAGATCTGTTTCTTGTTTTTTTTTTTTTGTTTTTTTTTTGCAAGCAGCCAGGAAGTTCAAAATTCAGTTCAGTTGAATTTTGCACGTCATCTCAAGCGGTTCACGTTCTTTTCTTGCTGATCTTACAGAATTTTTTGTGTGTGGCTTAGAACGCGAGTGGAGTGAATTACATACACATGTGTAAACAGTAACAATGAACTGTTTTTAGTGAAGTTTCAATAAAGTGAAATATTTAACAGAATTTGCTAAAAAAAAAAAAAATTTAAAAAATCCACAAAAATGTATCGCCTGCAAAGACGCGCTGCTTTGATAGCCAACCAAGGTATAATTGACAACCCCCCTTTCAATTTTGTAATCAATTCTTTTCATTTCACGTTGACTCATTGAGGGAACATTTGTTGCTATTGACATTACTCATACGCAACGTTGACCATTCAGAAACACACAAAGTTTTTGAGAGCATTTAAATGTATGTGGTGCGGTTACATTAAATAAATGTTTGGTTTTTGCGGTTGAAAGTGAAGTGAAGTGTGTGTATGAATTTATATTTGTTGTATGTATAGATGGCATGGATGCGTCTAGGTGCGGTCCAGTTATGAGCAGGTGACAAAATGTGTGGTTAGTAATCAACGATGAGGTAATTGGCAAGCTGTTGTTAGGCTAGTGTGTGTTTAATTACAGAAATTGTTATTTGAGTAAGTTGCTAAAAAAAATTATCATTTGCAGATTTTATGACTCGGTCAAAAGTGTCTTTAGACTTTATTGTTACTTTTAATGATTTTCCAGCATTTCTTTAATTACCACAATTATTTAGACTCAAAAAGTAATTTATGTATTTTCTTGAATTAAAATTGCTTGATATTGAAAATAAATGGTAGATAAATTGAAGTTGCTATAAAAATTAAATTAAACTACAGTTAATATTGGTGATATGCAAATGATATAATGCAGCTTTTTTATTATGGCACTTGACCTTTGCGATGTCTAAAAAAAGAGATTCGAAATGACCAATTAATCATTCTTGTTAATCATTTTAACTAATTACTGCTCGTTTGACGTTTATTTTTTTATAAGTGTGTCAACAATGATCAGCTAACTTATTGTAATAAACAAGATAGGTTTACAGGCATGATGAATCAATTTGCTAATAAATTTAACTTGAGATAACATTTAATGATTTTTCAAATGACAGAATTAAAAAATAAAATTATAATAAAAAGTTCATGTTGGGCGTTGTTAAACCTGCAGAGTGACAATCGCAGTGGCCGAAATGTTCTACTGAACCTCGAGGGAACTGAAAAATCAATAAAAGTGATGGAGCGTTTCGGAATCAACCATTCCGAGAAGGAGATCACTAGCTTTATTCACTTATTTATTCACTAACCCCATTGCATATTCTGCTTTCATGTAGACATCGTAAATTAATTTATCAATTTAATAAATTTATCTTCATGATCTCGTATTTTTCGAATTTTTCGGAGCTTTAGTTGAATTTTGAAATTGTGCTTGAAGTTTCATTTTTTTGTAATAATTATACAGCGGAATTTGCATATTTTTAAATCCATTTTAATCCTGGAAGGGGCCAGGTTGAAGGTGTGGAAGAGGCAGAAAAATACACAAAATGGACTGCTCAAATCATAAAACGGTTGAAAAAAAAAAATAATTACCCTGGTCTCCCAGGATGAACTTCAATCTACAAATATATCAAATCCGCTGTCTGGTAATAATAACTTTCACTCTATTAAAAAATGTTTAAAGTATGTGTTAATGATCCCGTATTTTTCGAATTTACGGAGCTATAGTAGTCAGCATTTTAAAATTATGCTCGAAAAAAAATTTTTTTTTTAATAATTAGACTGTGGGCTTTACATATTTTCAAACCAAATTAAATCCTGGAAGGGGCCAGGGTAAAGGTGTTGAAGAGGCAGAAAAATACGAAAATACATACGGTTCTTTAAAAAAAAAACTTATCCAGGCCTACTATGATAAATATATCAAATCCGCTGTCTATCAATAAATAACTTTCACTTTATTTCAAAAAAATATGTAAAGTATGTGTTAATAAGTATACCAATATATATATTTATTCATACGATAATACAGCATATTTTATCACAGAAACGTACCATAAAAAAAACTTCACACCTTTTAATTATTATCTATTTGAATGCAACTATTTATAGTCAGGTATGGCAGAGTCAATAAGACAGCAAAATATATTCACTTATTATTTATAAACATAGTACTTTAAGATGCCATTTCTAATGCTAAAGCTTGCTTGTAAAAACATAGTGAATTTATCTTTGCAATTCTTTAAATAAAATCTGTTATCCAAAAAAATATGCAGCCATCTATAGTACGATGTTAAGCTTCTACTCAAACTCATGTGCCTTAGCGACCCAAGACTGCTTAGCTACCAGTTCCATTGTGAGATCAGCGTTAATTAAGACAGGACTAAAGGTTATTTCTCCATTTCTATTTGGGATTTATTTAATTAGTATAATACTCCAAATCGTAGTTACGCTCACTTCAATCCAAAAATCAAGCTTCTAATGAATTTTTTTTAATAAAATCATTTAAAAAATTAAATTAATTATATGACTGGACATTTTAGCAGAATACCCACCTATAAGAGGTAAATTTAATGAACAAGTTTAGTGTTAAAGGTGTAGAGAAATTAAGCACCCAGAAAAATCGATTTCAAACAAAAATGTTCCTAATGATTTATTTAGATACATAGGTACTTACCTAGATACAAATGTTGTGTAACTTTTACCTCACCTCGGTATTTAAAAATTTTAGTACCTTTTACCTTACCTAGGTCAAAATTTTCATTTACCTTCTCAAAAGGTAAGCACTAGGTACTTATTTATTATTTGGAACGTGCGAGGGGCGATAAAATTAGACTTGCTAGTCGTTTGTTAAGAAGACGAAGGAGAAGAGGCGTTATTATGAGAAGACGTCTGAAGAGAATTCAAATATATGATCTTCCTACCAGATCCATTTGTTGTTCTCTGGATTCATACGGAGAATCATACATTTAGACCAGCAGTGGATCCCTTTATAAAAGTACTTTTTCCCAATTTACCTAGCGCAACTTATTTTTTATCTCGAATAAGTTTATTTTTGTTTTTTGTTCCTTCCTCCCATTCAATGTAAGTTGCCCTTAGGTAACAATAAAATTGCAAATAAAATGTATCATCAAAACAAAAAATAAAAAAAATAGGTACTTAATTATAAATGAGAATTCAGGACTCACTTTCACCAGCCAAGAGCTTTTGAAAAAAAGTTACAGGTTCAGAGACGGGAGTAATATTCTAGATTTGGTAGAACCAGCGAAGTATATAACTGTCCCACTTCTCGTCTTTAACAGTGGGAACAGAAATGTGGCTAGCTCAACTTAGTTTTGAACAAAAGAAACAAACCGTAAACTACAAAAACTAACGGTTCTAATAGATGGAGTATTCTTAGAAATACGACCGGATACTATGAAAGCTCATGATTTTACACTTATCAATATTTTTGGTAATAAAATTCAGTTATCACTAAGCGCTAACGAGTGTAAGTAATTTTGTACTGGAAGCGGTGAAAGGGGAGGCAGGAGCATGTCAAAAATTCAATATAAACTTGATCTGCTAGCAAGTATAAGAATCTTTCGTCAAATTCTCTTCAAACCTCTACTTCTTACCATTTCTGAGATCTGTTAGTTCATACGGACAGTCAGACGAACAGTCGGACGGACAGAGACAGTTCACCGCACATATTCTTATTTTTTAATCTTCCTTAGTTTGTGGCTCTAATCACAGCTAAATAATGTTGCATTTTAAAAATGATATTATGATCTTCAATTGGTTCTACCCCCTTTCTCTTTTTGAAACCACAAAAAGGCCCTACCCAAACATCAAGCAACCACTCACCAACCTCAATTCTTCCGTCTAAGTCGCATCTTCCTTTACTTTCTTTACCACAAAAAAAAAAAAACTATAAAAATATCAACCTCACAACTGGGTCATCCTTGAGCAAAAAACCTAGACCCCAAACACGAAGTGGCAATCATTTTACTTTTGATTATAAAACAAAATAAAAACCACAAATTTATGTACCAACCTCTAATCGTTGGCTAAAGGCGACCTAGAAAGGCATCTTCTTTCTATTTCATTTCAAACACCCCAAAAGGGACAGGAGTGAAAGAAACCCTATTTCTTTTTGATTTTATTTCTGTTGTATTTTTCTTTTTCTTTCTTATTTTGGGAAGCGTGTCAATTCAAGATTCGTGCCTGGCCAGCATATAATTTCATTTAGAGAGTCCAAGTCAGTCAGTCAGTCAAGTTAGAGTTTTGCATGCCAAATTGTCCCTCATCTGCCAGCTGCAGCACTAAACCAAAGCAAAACCCAAGTTCAAAGTCGTGCCCAAGTAAGCGAAGAAAAAAAGAAGGAAAAAAATCTTTCATTATTAGCAGAGAACTCTGCTACGACGAAACTAACCAAAGAAGGTCATGGACGGATTTTAGGTTTTTCTTTTCTAAGCCACCACCACCCCCCACCACGCCAAACGATGTTGTCTGGTCTCCTGTCTGCACTTGGGCAATTGGCAAAAGAGATTTATTATTGAAATGCATAAAAATATGGCCATGGCAACATCGTTGTTGTCGGCATTTGCTTATAAGATTGGCATACATTCTCACATATAAAATATATGGATTAGATTGGCGCCGAAGGAGAAGGAGGTGTAGGTAAAGGCGGAGGTGGACGTGCTGGAGAAAGAGGACAAAAGAGAGGCAAGTTTTCTAGGAAATTGTTGAGAGCAGCTTGCTGGCAAAAATTTATATACCTTTCCAACGTGGTGTCCTAATTAGGTTTCTTGGAAAGAAAATCCATAAATTAAACATATGTTTAGTGGGTAGGCAGTTGCGATTATATTTAAGGAATCATTTTAAAGTCCCTGCACAGAACTGGTAAAGAATTGTTTTTTTTTTTTGTTAATTACTGGAATCGGAACTTGTGCAAAACTTCTGAACCTCTATTTTTAAAAAGGTAATGTTAAGAAGATATATAATTATTTTCAATATTTTTTGTAATGTATTTGGCGAACTTTCTAATGGTTATTTGAAAATTTGCCGGTTCGAGGTCAGGTAGTTGCGTTTACTCACAACTCAATATTTATAGTAAACTCTTTGTACCTTTGGTACAGAAATCTATTTAACTTAAGCTCCGCCCGATTTTATATTTGCTCGAAGTTCCTATAATCTATTTGAATCAGGGATGCAAACCGGTTCTGAACCGAGTCAATCTAAATCGAAACGAAACTCTTATTCGTATTCGTAAACCGATCCGAACTATTTCGCATCCTTGGAAGAGAGACACTGTGGTAACCATAAGGGATTAGGTGGTGGGCAGTAACTCATAACTCCAAACAATCGGCTAAATAGGGTACCTGGAACCACTGGTTCATTCCAGTAATTCCGAAGTAATTCCACGTTATACTTGGAACACGAAAAAGAAAACTTTGCGGAAGTGATACGGATTTACTTTTTAAAAGAGGAATTGAGAACAGAATGTATATTAAGATCTTCTAGGAATTTAATTTGTAAATTAAATGCAGAAAGTCGAAATTCTCTGAACTAAAAAGGTAATGTTCAGATACATGGCCTGATCCAAGCCATTGAACCGAGCCGAATCCGCGGTTCAGTTAGCTCTTAAAACCATTTTAAAACCGAACTGGTGGTTTAAGAACTCTGTAAACCTTTGAAAGGAACCAAAGGATATTAATCCAGATTTATTCAACTTCTTAGGTGAGGTTAGGTTGGGGTGGTTTCAAAAAAGTTGAAGAGCACACTAAGGCTATTATATTTGTCCGTTGTGATGCTATTTGCGGAATTGTGTGCCCTTCATTCTTCCTATTTACCAAATGAGTTTTTAATTTCATAAGTTCCTTTGTGGAAGGAACCTTCTAGGGACTTGGTTTAGCCAGTTACCTTTATGAATCCTGAGATTAGTTTGGAAGATATAACCGATAGCTCGGCGATATCCGTTAAAAGATATGAGCCGAGGAATTTCCTTCTTCGACGAACCAGAGCAGGACACGAGTAGAAGAAATATGAGAGGAATTCAACTTCTTCCTAGTCTTTGCAGCTTCTGCATTGTTATTGTAAAGTAAACCTATTCCGACCTGTAATAGTCCTTAGCTCTGCGAGTCGGCCAGGTCAGTCGCGCTGACCTGCAGGAGCTTACTGAGTAGCTTTCTGCTCGTATAAATTTGTTATGATGAGCCTGCACGTCTCCACGGGCATACCTACGGTTTCCTTATCGGGAAGGTTGTTGGTGGTGATGCCTTGTCTCGACAGTTTGTCTGCTTTGCAATTACCCCCAATATCCCTGTGCCCTGGGCTAATGTCAGACTGTTCTGCTATCTTTTGAAGAGATTTTGGACAATCAGACACCGATACGGATTTATTTGCGGCTTGGCTGTCAGAGAGAATGCTTATTGTTCATAGCTTCTGAGTTAAGTACTATTTATGCACATATGAAAGCTTCCTTGATTGCAAGGGTTTCCGCTTAAAAGACACTACAGTGAGCTCATTCACTCAATAATCGAGTTTCGAGGCAGGAGTATTGATTTTTATAGACCCTGATTCCTCTCTTGTCTAGAAGGAATAAAGATGTGAAAGGTGGTTGGTAGTCTGAAAGAATGACTGATGCCGAGAAAAAAACGCCACATCTTCTTTAGAATATAACATTTTCGCTTTAATCAATGCTTGTTTTGCCCAAGCTGACTAATAAATGGCGCCTCTTCTTTCAACATTTAGCTGGCAAAGCCAAAAGACTCTGTACGATATATGCTTTAGATTTTGATCAAATAATTTTGATGAAAATCAATTCTGGACAAAGTCAGTAGTAGATCGATCCCTGTATTTCCGAAACCAAAAACGAAAGAATTGACTTGAGTACGCATTAACCAATACCAAAAATCTGGAACTTGATTTATAAGTAGGATCCGAACTTGAAATAAGCCTTTTCGGATTGAATCAAAAATTCTGGAATTGTTCCAAGTCTTTCGTAATTGAAACTTCATCCGAAGGTTGGGATAAAATCAATTTTTTAAACTCGAATATAGCTCCCCATTTTAATTTTTTCGGTGTAGAAGCTTGAATTTGTCAGATAGAAGAATGCTTAAGGCCAGATGGGTGCCGCATTTTATTGACAAAGCTTCTGACGAAGGGTATAATAATTTGCGAGGAACTAGGACTTTACATATGATGCCCTGTGTCCCTCGAAGATGTCTTAATAATCATTCCACCAAGTCTTAAAATCCTTCATTAACCTTCTTAAAAGACTGCCTTCTAGCAACAAGTTAAGCGCTTATTCCATTCATTTTATTGACACCTTCTATGGCCAATGAACAGTAGCCTGTCCACGTCCCTAACTAAATACACCTCTTCTTCTCCACCTCCTCACTCACTCATCATGTTGTCTAGCGCCAAACGCCGACATTGTTAACTGTAAAACTACAAACTTGTACCTCCCCTCTCCTTCTTTCTCACTCGCTCTCTCTCCCTTACTTCAGTCTGGGAGTCTCATTTAATGCATTTCCTTAAGACGACAACGATGTCTTAGACTGGACACTTGACTGGACTTGGTCTTGGTTCTTGGTCTTGTGTCAGCTAAATTATTTCCACGGCTCGATGTTTGCTGTTGTTGCTCTTTTATGGCCAAGTTGCACGCATCAGTCAGAGTTAGACGTAGCCTCTCTCGCCCTCATCAGCCAGACTTGTATTTGGTGGCTATTTTTATGACCTCAGCCGGTCCAAAGTTATCTTAATGCAAGCCAAACTAACTAAGTATCGAGCAATTCTAATCTAATCACAAGAGGATGACGCTTGAGGGGGGGAGGGAGCAGTAGATTTTACCGTAATACTCGTACTCGCCTCTAACGATGGCAACGGTTGTTTTCCCTTTCTGGTCAGAGTCATCCGAAAATAGCCAGAAACCCAAACAGAACTTGGCATTGCCTTCTACTGAGTCTGCGCATGCGTGACTGCCCCACGCTATTGCAACGAAAAAAGTCTTCCTGTTTCTGTTTTGCTGTTTGCTTCATCTTCATCTGCATTTTATGGGTACGTCGTCGTTTCTCCTCACTCTTTGGCGCGTCTGTTGCAGTTAATCAATTATAACGACTCTTGATTTCCTTCCTGATCTAGATCAAGATTCTGTTTATTATGTATGCATGAGAGTGTGTGTGTGGGTTCATCAGCTTGTGTGTTTGGCTTTGCGGTGATGTGGACGCCGCTTTTACAGCTCTCTGACTTTTGTAAATTAAGTTCTTATGCTTTTTTGACGTTATTAAGACACTTGAAGTGCGTGATTTGTTGATGACTCTATTAGTTGGTGTTATAGAGTTTATGGTTGTTTGGAATTGCTCTGTAATTAGATTTTATGTGCGGTTGAGAATGATGGAAAATCTATTATTAAGTATCTGGGCTTTGTTTTTATATGTTTGATGTTGTAGAAGGGTAGCTAAAATCCTATTTCATTTAAAATTTAATTTTATGATCAAATGAGCTGGAAAAGTTAGGATCCATGTGCTCTTTTACAGAAATATAAAAAAATCGAACACTCTAATAAGCGAGGCTCGAGTCGAAGCAGCGATCTACTTGCTGTGTGTGTTTGTTTTTGTATTTTTACAGCCGTGTGTCAACTCAAGTCTGTGTAAAGCACTCTGCGTGTATTTTGTTTTTACTGCCGTCTGCTTGTGCTAGCTGGCGCAGACACTGCATACATTTTGTTATTGTTATTCACTTCAAAGCGAAGCTAATGCTTTTGCAAATAACTCTCAGAGCTGTGGGAGCAACTGGAAGCAAGGGCTTGCCCACCGCTGGTTTAAAGTAATGACATTTTCGTATATTTAAGACTATGAAGAATTTTTTTTAAATATCATCAACTCTTCCAAAAAATGTCCGTGATTTAGTTATTCATTTAGAAAAATGTTCAGATAATATTTTAATTTTTATTTCAGGAATTCTCCCTCATTTCCTTACTAAAAACAGTCTATGTAAACTCAAATCTTTCTTAAAAACTTTCATTTAATTTATGATTTGCCTTCTTCAACCTTGTCCAGTGCAAATTAATTGAGCAAAAGTTCAACCAAAAGTTTACATAACTGGCAGCATCAAATGCAATAGAAACCGCTATAACAACAACAACAACTACAACTTGTTGGACAAGTGAAAAGCATCTGCAAAGCACTTCACCAGCACACCTCCTAGTACTTTTCATCATTTTTATGGTCCAAACATTGTGGCAACAGCAGCTTCGCTTTGGCAACATGTTGACAACACACACACACACGCACTCGCTTCCCTCAATTTCAACTTGCGCTTTAAGCTAAGAAAATATATATATATTTTTTTTTTTGGCATTCCTATTCCTGCTGCACTCTTGCCTTTGCCATTTGTCAACATTTGGTTTTGGTATCAAATATCTGTGGGACACCGACCGTCTGTTCCTACTACTTACTTACTTTGTTACCATGACAAATTTGTTGTAATCAAAAAACAACAACTGCTACCCAGCCAGCTAGGAGGACCACAGTGTGTCGTTAAAAGATGGCACAAATTCTTTTTCAAATAAAAATGTATTCATCTGCAAGCTGCCTTTGTATAGCATATTTGTAAAGGGAATTGGTAAATGTTTGGTCAAGAGATGGTAAACAATTTGTGTTATAATTGTGTTGGTAAATAAGACAGGCAGGCAGGTTGAGCATTAAATTTCAAAATCGGCATTAGATTTACATATACTACAGACGTTGTCCTGTCCGCACTTTGGCTTGCCTGCTCAAATATGTATGATGCAAATTTTGATTAGATTCAACCCACAAATGTACAGTGTTTGGTCTTTTCACTTATTAATAGTCATTGAAATGGACCCTTCTGAAGGGATCTTTGGGATCCGTGGTAGAAGAATAACTTCACCATGAAACTTGACATTAAAAATGACAGCTTGATATTATTAATATATCTAAGTTACCGACAACAGCATCAATAGCAACTTTCTAACTTCATAAAACTAACCTACACACTAAATTTCATGTTTATAGTTAAATTTTAAATGTCAATTCTTAGCTCAAATCAGGGCTGCAAACCGATCCGAAACCGATGTCTGTGATGCCTGAACCGAACCGGGAACCAAACCCCGTTGAAAATATTCACGAGAATCCGAACCGTACCCGTTTTTCTTATTTATGGAGGTCGGTTCTAAAAGCAAAGTTGCAAGCACAGAATATAGTTTTGAACTCTGATGTTTAAAAATATTTCATAATTATAAAGTGAGTTTAGTTAGTTAGTTCTATTTTTTTGAACAACAAATGTACCAACACCAAAAACCGAGCAGGTTCCTCGTACATCGCTGCTTCGGAAAACTGAACAATTCCTCTTAAAATTGCGTTCAATGAGCTTGTATAGTCGAAAACACTTTTTCCAGTCCGCTACAAAAGACTAGACAAAATTAACACAACCTCAAGCAAGGGAATAACATCGTAACTTTAACCGTACTTCTGGGTAAATTATTGTTCGAATGAAGATGCAAAGGCACGGTAAATACAGAGGAAAATTGCACGTCATTTAAATTTCATAATTTTTTAAAATTAAAATACTTTTATAATTTTTCCTTTCACAATATGCCAATATGTACATTGTACAATCACCGCAACACTATAAGTTAGAGATAAGATATACCGGCGTAACTGTGAATGAGTCAAATAACACTGTTAGGTTGGGTTCACACTGTTTGACGCATGAGACATGATAATCTAGTAGGCCCTTGTGTTTTCTTGTTTTTAGTGTGAAAATATTGTCATTTGACATTAAAAACAAGACAACATGAAGGCCTACTAGATTATCATGTCTTAAACAGTGTGAACCCAGGCAAACTTTAAATATCAGTAATTAATCGTGGGTATGCCAATATAGGTCATCTCTTATTTATAGGCCATAAGTGTCTATATTTACTGCTTGACTACCAAAAATTGCAGACAATTATGAGGCATTTCGTCGGAATCACCATCTCCTATAAATATGTGGGCTGGGGAATGCGATGGAGATGTTGTTCCATTAAAACACTCTCCAGTTTTCACAAATAATATTATAATTGTTGATTTTGATGAATATTTTAAACTTTAATGAAAATTACATTAGGGCGAACTTAAATGACGTGCGACTTCTTAGGCTTGCTGCAATCGACTCTCGAACTTAAGTAACATACAAATGAAGATGAAATGGAAATGGAACACAGGGATGCCATAGGCCTTAGCACCAATAATCTTATTCCTACAAATATATAAAATGCAATCTGAAACCCGAGCCCGAACCGGAACCCCGGTTCTCAATATGAAGGGAACCGGTTGTGGAACCGAACCCCGTCGAAACTGCAGGGCTTTGCAGACCTGGCTCAAATGCACTTTTTTAAACAGTTTCAAACTGATCCGGAACCAGTTTTGAATAGGTATATTTAAAATGATTTTCTCAACAAAATGCAAGATCATGGCTTAAGTAAGTTTTAATATATAGCTCTGAACCATTTTTGTTATACGGTTCAATCTGGTTCGGATCCGTGTTTGATTCGTAAAAATATCTAGCTTCATATAACCCATCATCATACCAAACTTAAGGTTAATAGCTTAAATAATTTTTGAGAAATTACCCTGAGGCTCATTTGAACCTGTTCGACGATTTCCTCGGTAACAATATCTTATCCTAGCTTCGCCTTATCAAAAATGGATTATATTTTCTTTCCTTCTGTTGTCAAAAAAGGGGACCCTTTGGTTTGAGTTAAATTGTACACCAAATACGCTTTGCGAACATTTCCGTATATCAGTTTCCGCTGGCATTTACCTACATACCTTATTAGCTGTTTGTATCGGACTAAAATTGCTGTAAGCTATATATTAAAATGTAAAAAGGATTCATTGATTCTAACGCTTATAATCTTTAAATATTTGAAATTTTTGCCTTGTAATTTTTTTTTGGGGTACAAATGTACCCCAAGGACGGTTCTAAGGTTTAAAAGATGTTACCTTGCAGTCAATTGAAGGTTGTTCCACAAAAAGTCTTAAAAACTTTGAGCAATTATAATACTTGCTTGTTTTCTTATCTCCCACATAGCACTATCTGTTACATAAACTTACAAATAACAGAGTAAAATGTAGCATACATAGCAGCGATCTAGAAGATAAGAAATCGGCCCTTATTCTGTACTAGTTTTGAATCTAACAAGACATTTTAAAACCTTAATGGCCATTTTTTTTTGGCAAAACGGTAAAAACAAGTGAAAGAACTCAAATTTGTGACTCAATGAAGTGACGTTTTCAAAAAATCGTTTATATTTTATAAATCGAATCTATAATAGGTATAAATAGTTGGTTAAAGAGACTTTTGATATGCAGTGTACTTTGTCGCAGCTCGGAATTTTTTACAATTCAGAATATAAATATTAAAATGTTTGATTTCTTAGAATATTAGAACAAAACTGTTGGGCATTATAAAAGGTCCTAGTTTAACAATAGAAGTAATGAAAGACAATAAAAAGATATTGGTTATCTATTTCAGCACACAATACCTTAAAAAATTGCCTCAGTCTCTGGCACAATCAAACAAATTGCTTTGGCTAAACTAGACAGTTCTTTGAATCCTTTCAAAAGCTCAATTAAAACTTGAGTCTGGCAAGCAGCATACATTTTCCATTTTCCATCAAGTCAACAATTCTTTTTCAGTTTTTTTTTTTTAATTTTATGTCTAGCCTTTCCCTTTGCCATTATTATGCCCATTTAATTATATGTTTTTGCACGGCAACAACAACAAATTTCCAAATAAATCACTCAATCAAAAAAATAAAATGCTTGAAGACTACATTTTGCTGCTGCTGCTGCGGCTGCGGCTGCTGCACATGACAGGACAGTTTCCCACAAATCGCTCAAAGCGCCAAGACCAAGAGACAGAGAGATAGGAGGGAGAGAGAGAGGGAGACTCTAGAACCCGAACCCAAACCTAGACCACATAAATACATCAGATGTCAAAAAATGAACTTGGCCTGCAGACCAAACACAGCAGGAAGATGAGGAAAGGCATTTTGCTTACTTGGGGGCTGGCCACATTAAATAGCAAATAATAAATTAATATGCCGTAAGTTAATAATTACAAGTTGAAGATGTAACAGATTGTGCCGAGATTGCCGGCTACTGTGTGTGTTTGGTGCTTCTCAACCAACTGTGGCTATCTCATGTGCATCTGTTTGGGGCCTGGCGCCCTCAAGGAATCTCATTAATCGAGTAGATCTGGCAGGGAAGGTGTTGGGTTTGTGGAGGCAAGGAATTTTGGTAGGTGCTGTAAGGCAGTAAATATTTTTATAATCATTAAACTTCCAATTCTTTTAAGCCTTTAACTTTTAATACTTTTAAAATAACATACAAATGTTATGTAATTTCTAACCCATTGTTCTTTCCACAACTTTATTGATTTTTCATATTTATTGTCGTCATTTCCCATACCTGACCCATTACCAACTTCCTCAAATTCACATAGCCCCCCTCCTGCTGTTTCCCTGTTTTTATGGCATTTAGTAAAAATAAATAAAATAAAATTATTTCTTTGTTTATCCCGAATAACACCGCGAAAAGGAAGTCATTGAATTGAACCTGCTAAAGTTCTATAAATAAATGCATTGCTTCTAGACAAAATAAAACAAATCCCTGAACTTGGCTGTCCTAACGAATGGTGTTTCTTTTATTTTTGTTTAGCTCTTTGCTTCCGGCGACATAAAACTGCCGTTTTGTTATTTTCCCCATTTGCTGCAGTTTGACCAAAATGCCAGCTGCCTATTGACGTTTACTACGCTTGAGTAATGCTCCTTCAAGCTCGCATTGGACTTCTTGCTGCTGTGTTATTGCGCTGCTCTTCCTTTATTTGTTGTTGCAGTTGCTCCGCTCAATTCAGTTCAGTTCAGTTCTTCCACTTCTTTGGTCAGTTTTGCAGTGTACAAAGCAGATGTTGGTCTTGAAGTTTGTGATTTTTGTTTTGTTTTGAAAGTAATTCGTCTGGTCGCCATTGGTTGATGGTGGCCTGTAATTGTGGGGCATTCACATGGACAATGAGAGGTCCAAGTTCAAGCCGCCCACCCACATTTTATTGTTATCGTAACAATGGCAGAAGCGTAGCACAGCTGCCTCTCGTTGGTAATGGAAACTCTTTCAATAATGGAACAAAAATTGAAGCGGGAAGAAGAATTGTGGTAAAGGATTAAGCTGAGCATGTATGGGAATTAATTTCAAAAAATTATTTAAAAAGAAACCAATAAGTTCCTTAAAAAAATTCCTCTAATGCTTCCTTTTTAAGGCCTCTTTCCAGATGACTTAAAAATTAATTTCGGCACTATACTTCAAATGAATAGAAACACTTTTGAAATGCTGTCTTATTTATATGAAGTATAGTACCAAAAAAAAATTTGAACGAGGCTTTATTAAATTAATTAAAATTTTTACAAACTAAAAAATTGTTTTTGAATATAAACAAACAACAAATAATATCAAAAATAAAAAAACAATCGCATTTAAATTATGACTTAAACTAGTTCAGAATGGAAACCTTTAGAATCTGTTTGTCTAAGGTTTTATGTGTGTCTTAAACCAGACCATGAACCCTACATTTTGAATTATTGTTATCCCGAAACTAAACCCGAATCGGATCAACTCATTCGGTTCATAAAATAAGCCTAACTCATCTTCTTTTAAACAATTTCATAGGCAAAAACGAGCAAAACATTGGATCGGTGCTTTATTTGGTCAATTCACGTATCGAAAATAATATTTTATCTCGTCATAGTCTGTTTCACGACTTTAAGACGTTTCGAAAAGCAGCAGAAAAAGTCTATTAGTACTTTTAGTATACAATCCTCGCAGAGTTAGGTAGAAAATACTCCTAATCCCGTTTCAACGTCTAATTATTTGTGGTAGCCTTGGAATATGACTAAAAATTTATAATAATAATGATCGAAGTCTAACATATCCTACTGTACAAATTATTTCAACGATCCAATTAGTTATGAACCAGAGCTCCAAACAAATTGATCATTTTAAAAACCATTCCGCGAGCCGAACGTCGTGTTCAAAGCTTCAGACTAAAACTTCTTTGGAACATCGGTTTGGAGACTTCATTTAATTCCAAAAATCATATTTCCAAAAATTGTTTACTTGTTTACCGAACTATCAGAGAAGTCACGTATACCAAATTCCAATACAAACCCAATGCTAGGTATTGGCCTCTTTCCAGACGACAAAAATATTTATTTTGGTACAATTATTCATATGAATAAAGGCCGCAAATGAATTGCTATTCTTTAAAAATTTGGTAAAACTTGGGACGAACCAAAACCTTGGCACAAAAACCATGAACCTAAACCATTGATAAATTTTGTTTCGAACCCGCGAACCGGATCTCAGCAAGTATTATTTGGGCTTGCAGCGCTGCTAAAAATGTTAAATGGCTGTGATCAGCAGAATAACTTGTTCCCTGATCAATTATACATTTTCAATAATCTTTATGCTAACTTGAGTGATTGGGTATCATGATGATAATGGGTGAGCATGTATAAAAGAAAAAGTACACTCCTTTGATACCACCAGCAGTCATTGGGCGCGTTCAGCAGATATACTTGATTACTGATCAACTTAATAAAACTACTCTTATTATTAAGTATTCTTTTAAGGGGTCTTGTTAAATTTACATTTGGCAATGCTTCAAGTAAATATCATATTAAACACCAGAGAAAAGGTAGGCTACGTAAATAATCAAGAAATATATCATTGATCAGTGAGCAAGTTCTTCTGCTGAACACAGCCAATGTATCAATAGGCTTGTATTATTCGCATTTTGTGCACTGATTGCAAAACATAGCTTTTCTATCGGCTGTATATAATTATAATGATAAAGGAGCATGTATCAAAAAAAAAGTTTGAGCCTTGGAACTTATCTTAATACAGTCAGTCGCAATTGTATATCGACAGGATTGTTATCAAACCATTTTGCACATTTGTGCTAATTTTGTACACTTATTTAAAAAAATGTGTTACTTTTATTAGCTGTGATTAATTAAAATAATTTAGAAAAAATATACTAAAACTTAATTTTGACTACTTACATGCAATTTATAGCGCTTAATCTTACTGCTGAACAAGCCCCTTTCATTTACTGACCTACCAAGTCAATTAAGCATAATTATATTGGTAATTAATACAGTAAAGAATCTAAAGCAGATCGGGGATTATTAATTAAATTGATGGACCATTTGTAATATCTATGGGCGAATTATCTATTTTACTGTGTGCTACTATCGTTCACAGTGAATTGGACATGGCATTACCCACATTAATAAAATCAAAGCAATAATTATATTTTTGATTTAAAAATTTTAAATATCTGGGGAAATCACCAACTAATAATTACTCTTTAAGACACAAACAATTAAAACGAGAAGGCAAAGCTAACTTCGACTGTGCCGAAGTTTTAATACACTTGAAAAACTTTACACCAACTGATTTAACCAGTAAAATATATAGATATCAGATATTGAAAAATTTTAAATCATTGATAATAAAAATAGGATACCATAAAAAAACTTTTCTTAGTAAAACACATTTTCCGACCGATCGGTCCTATGGCAGTTATATGCTATAGTCATCCGATTTTTATAAATTTTTTAAAAAATTTGTAAAAGCATATAAAACTAATATCTACCAAGATTGGTGACGATACGATGGAAAACAAAAAAGTTTTCCTCACTAGAACTTGTTTTTTGACCGACCGTTCGTATGGCAGCTATATGTTATAGTCATCCGGTCCGGCCGGTTCCGACATATTAGTTGCGTGCAGTAAAAAGAAGATTCTGTGCAAAATTTCAGCTCGATAGCTTTAAAACTGAGGGACTAGTTCGCGTAGAAACAGACAGACAGACGGACTGACAGACGGACAGACAGACGGACGGACGGACAGACGGAATTGAACTCAGCTCGTCGTCCTGATCAAGAATATATATAGTTTATGTGGTCGGAAATGAATATATCTATGCGTTACAAACTTCTGGGCAAAATTAATATACACTTTTCAAGTGTATAAATATAATTTATTTGGAGACCTTTCTAATATTACTTAGCGTTTCGGGGTCACGAAGTTATGTTTTTCAACTATTTCATGAACCAACTTATGCATTTCTGCACAAAAAGACCAGACTCCCTCTCGTTCACATCATCAGTAGGCTTTTTCCTGAAGACTATAAGTTTGCCAACCGTCTCTCCTTGTACTCAATAATTGCTTATCCCCGTACTTGAATACACTTTCATAGCAAATGGAAAATACCATCCAAGTTTCAGCCTTTTAGCTTCTGCCGTTTAGGCTGTGCGTAAAAACAAAATCAGTCAGTCAGTAGGTGAAACAGGACAAACTCTTTTATATACAAGGACACCAGAATACTTTCTTAAATATTTTTTTAATCTGAGAGCTAAAGTCAAGAGGTGTACCGTTATTGAGTAACAAAACCTTAAAATTTAAAAGTCAAGTAAAAATTTAGTTTAAATTATTTGAAAAGCAGAAAATGTGGAAAATGTAAAAAAATATTTTGATATTTCAAAGAAAATTAATTGAAACATTCAGAAATTTGTAGAATATTGAAATCGCATTTAAAAAAATTCACTTTAAAGCTTGATAACGGTATCACTTAGACCAGTGGTCTTAGAACTAAACATATATAGCCATGTTCTCAATTCCACTTCCACAAAAGTTTTGTGATTTGAAGACCAAATTTGGTGCAAAAACCGGTTTGAAATCACAAAACTTTTGTGGAAGTGGAATTCAGAACATGACTGATAAATCTGGTATTGAGTTTCACATTTGCTTTTTTCCTTGCTATGACAATAGAACTAAAGCGTCTGTAAAATTTTTTTTAGCTAATTGCATTTGATAATTTTACAATTTGTTAAAAATTGGTCTGATAAATATTCAAAAATTGTTTCCCAAATTTTATAACTCAGTATATCTATCCCTATTTTTATTTCTTTGAAATAAATGTTCTCCCCGACACCCAGAACCCATCTATTGTAACTCATTGGCCCTTGGTTCAAATACATTCAACAAAATTTCTTTCGAACTGTCCAACCAATCCACCATGCTTCCAGTTAGAGCAAACGTTACTCACTTCACTTGAAGATAAAAGCAAATAAAAAATTGCATAAAATGCCAATGGCAAGCAAAATGCATGTAGAGCTCTCCTCTATAGAGTCCGGTGCATTGAACCCCCCAATGGATGACGGTCCACGGTCCATGGTCTCTCTGGCCATACCACAAAACTAGAAACGAACGTATTCTGTTCTAAACATGGCTACAACACAATGCGAATACATGGAGACGGAGCTAGGACGGACTTTCGCACGAATAGGCAGGCGGTGGTGGTGGTCGTGGGGAGCGGTGGGGATCGGTGGGGTGGGGAGCGTCAGCGGTTTGAGGTTGAGTCAGCAAGCAAAGCGATTAGAAGCCTAAAAGGAAGTAATGTTGCAGAAAATGCAAAAGACAGAGAGGATAAAGAAAGAGAGAGAGATCAGATTTCTGCGTGGACGGACCGGACTTCAAAAAGCCAGAGAGTCTTTTTGGGGTCTCTCCCTCTCTCTTACTGCCTGGCACTGACCATTTTTTATGATGGCTAAAATTGAAAAACGTAGCTTAAGACCCCCGATCTTTCCCCTCCTCTTTCTCTGGTTGTTGTTGTTGTTGTTGCTGTTATTATTATGTGCTGTGGTCTGGGGTCTCTTCGTCTCTCTGCCGGCGTGTGTGTAATTATCCAAGGACGCCGCTGAGTAATGAAACGACCTTGAGTGCAGCTACACACACACACACACACACACACATATGCACACTCACTCATGCAAACTAAAGTTACATATATAATCTCGCCTCGTTGCTGGGGCCTTTTGTGTTTGGGCGTGTTTGGAGCTTTGGTCAGGGCATCTCATTTGTTACACATGGACAAAGAGAATAAATAAATAAAATGCTGGATATGGCAAACAATTTGTCAGAGTCACAAACAAAAGTCGAATGGAAGATAAAGAACTGGACAAAGCGGCAGACTCTCCTAGAATATCGATCTAGACTAGAGACACAAAAAAAAGTGACGCCCACCTAACTGAGACCGGGAATTGTTACAAATTGTGGTTACATTTGTTCTTTTTGTCGAAAACAGAAGTTGAATTAAAGCATTCGCTTTCGAGGGAAAAATTCCGAATTGTGATGGAGCAAAATAAAGAAACTGCAAGACTGAACTGTGATTTTCATACTTTTGATATCTTTAAAATTTTTCAACTTCCTTTTATTTGGAATGGTTATACATTTATTAACAATATTTGGCTTGAACAGCTAAAAACGCCTACGGCGAGCTTCTCTAATCCTCTTGGGTTGTGTGCAAGAGAAAGAGACCTAACGCCTTCTCCGAATTGCTTAGTTAATGGCTACTTACTTCACAACTGGCGCCAAACGAATTTTTGTTAATTCTTTTTATTTGATGTTCTGTAGACAGGCTGCACCCAGGCCTCCCGCACATTAGTCGCAAACCTCTAGCACTGCACCACAGTGATAATTGGAGAAGATTTTCGTGTGCTAAACATAAAACTGTTTGGGAAGGTCGCTTCTTGATTTTGGTAACATAAGCTCAAAGTTGCAAAAATGCCTTTTTTTGACCATTTTAAGGCATGTTTTGTGCGGAACCCCTAGGTTTTTTTGGAGCAACGGTAGGCATGAAATTTAAGTTTGGGAGCAGTCCAACAACAACATGAAAAAGTCTTGATCGCGCAAAATGTGGATATTTTGTTTGTGCTCTTATCTTTTTGTTGTGACTGGCGCAGGCAGTGCCAGTATTTTGTTTTTGTTATTCTATTCGAAGAGATTGTGAGGCTAAAGGCTGTAAATTTAGTAATGATTTTTTTTTATATTATGCTTTCCGAAGCGTTGCAACTGTCTGGAGACTTTAAGGCGTCAAAATAATCGCTGGCTTCGAGAAAAAACTTATTGATAATAAATAAGATGGGTGAGCCAAAAAGGATCACGGGCTGCCCATCGTTGGTTTTAAGTTTCGGTGTAATCATAGTATGGTTATATATCTTTAAAATGAATTATGCCAACAACTCTGAAATGTTTTTAACTAAAATTTACCATTTCAAATACAAGTGTTAGAATTGACCCAACTTTAGGGACTAAAAGTATGCAATGCTTACGGCAATACAGAAGTCTAGTCAATTGTATTGAATTGTAATGAAAACTCTCAACAATATCCGTTGCCTACTCATGGGCATAAAACAGTTTATTAATTCAAACGCAGTTATTCGAAATGGTATATCTTCCTTTTAAAAAAATCGTAGAATTATTTATTATTATTTTTTTTATAGCTGATAAATCGAATTATTCCTAATTAGCGCACGAAAATCTTCAAGAATCATTACTACCTCTTCTTCTTTAAACTGGACCTTAGTGCCAAGTGGAACTTATGGTTTTTGGTTGGTGAATTCTCAAATTAATAACACAAAAAAAACAGTTCGTTTTTTAACATTTGTTATAACTCGACATTGGACTTTAGGTAATATTATATTTAAAATTAGACGGTCCAATTAAATTTCTGATTGCATACAAATTTGTTTCATGAAAAGTAGATTATTTAAAATCCTCATGCGTTTTGCATATTTGACATATTTACATTTCTTCGACCTAAATATTCAAAATATGGCAAAAAAAAAATATAAACCTATTTTGAAATATGCTTTTACATATTCAGAGAAAAAAAAAACATGCTGCTTTTCAAAGCCTTCTAAGTTAAATATAGTCAGTTATTTGTTGTGTGTTTCATAAAGGAATATGTGCAATATGTTAAGATCAACATTTATTGATGAACCTTTGAAACTGACTGCGTGGGGCATATTTTATTTAATTGAATAGTTCTAGGTGTTGTAAAGAAAGTATTTTAAAAAACTCCTGAATGCTGCACTCAAAGGATTAGTTGATATTGATATCGACCAGAAGGAGTCTGACTTTCATCAAATGTTTTTATTGAAACAGTCTGAACCTCCAACCAATTGTCGTCTTGCTATTGAGCAAGCTCCCATGTGAGTTTATCTGCAATTTTCCAACTTGAGGCCTCAATCTACCAACCAAAATAGCCCCATATGTTTCACTAGAAACTTTCTTAGGGCCGATTTCTCATCTTCTATATAAGTGCTATATCTAAGATAAACTTACATTTTTCTCTGTTATTTACAAGTTTACGAGGAGATGAGAAATCGGGCCTTACAGCATTAAAATGAAAAATGTTCTTTGAAAATAAAAAAAAATTGTTTATGAAAAGTATAATCTGACATATTTAATCCCATTTTAGCATAAAAAACATATTTTTGATATGATTATTATGAAAAATTTTAAATATTATTAGTTCCAACAAAAAAAAACCTAAAATCTAATGTCTAGTTATAACTCTTCCAAAATGTTCCAAAAGTTGGGCCTCGTTCGGGGAAACAAGAAGAAAAAACGAGAAGGCAAATCTAACTTCGACTGTGCCGAAGTTTTAATACACTTGAAAAACTTTACTCCAACTGATTTATCCGGTAAAATAAATATAGGATATAGATATCAGATATTTAAAATTTTTAAATCATGGATAATAACAATTTGATACCATAAAAAAACTTTTCTAAGTAAAACACATTTTCCGACCGATCGGTCCCATGGCAGCTATATGCTATAGTCATCCGATTTTGATAAATTTTTTCAAAATTATGTGAAAGCATATAAAACTAATATATACCAAGATTGGGGTCGCTACGATAGAAAACAAAAAAGTTTTTCTTACTAGAACTAGTTTTTTGACCGACCGTTTCTATGGGAGCTATATAATATAGTGATCCGATTTTGATCAATTTTTTCTGTATTATATAAAAGCATATAAAACTAATATATACCAAGATTAGTGACGGTACAATAGAAAACAAAAAAGTTTTTCTCATTAGAACTAGTTTTTTCTTCGACCGTTTATATGGCAGCTATATGCTATAGTGATTTAATTTTGATACATTTTTCCAAAATTATGTGGAAACATATAAAACTAATATATACCAAGATTGGTGACTATACGAAGGAAAACAAAAAAGTTTTCCTCACTAGAACTTGTTTTTTTGACCGACCGTATCTATTGCAGCTATATGATATAGTCGTCCGATTTTAATAATTTTTTTCAATATTATGTGGATGCTTGTAAAACTAATATATACTAAGATTGGTGACGCTACAATGGAAAACAAAAAAATTTTTCCCACTAAGACTTATTTTCCGACCGATCGTTCCTATGGTAGCTATAAGATATAGTCGTCTGATCCGGCCGGTTCCGACATATTAGTTGCGTGCAGCAAAAAAAGACTCTGTGCAAAATTTCAGCCCGATAGCTTCAAAACTGAGGGACTAGTTTGCGTAAAAACAGACAGACAGACGGATAGACGGACGGACGGACAGACGGACGGACGGACAGGCGGAAATGAACTCAGCTCGTCCTCCTGATCAAGAATATGTATAGTTTATGGGGTCGGAAATGAATATTTCTATGCGTTACAAAATTCTGGGCAAAATTAATATACACTTTTCAAGTGTATAAATAGGATTTTAAATTTGAACATGTTGCTAAGCCCTTCCTTTAGATTTTTCTCCCCACCATTTGTCTATTTTTTAATTTTTACAATTTTTTTTTTGTTCCCTCTACTTTTACTGCTTCTGAAACACGTTTCCTGCTGTTTCCTACCTTCTTTCCTTAATTAAGAAAGGTCCAAAAAGCTATCGAGAAGTATTGCAAATTTATGTCACAGGCAAAAGAAAACATTTCCGATCCTATATGTTACTCTTGTACAGCGCCAACAGCCGATACAATATATATATATAATTTTACCATTACCAGATTTTGTTTGTTTTACATTTATAAAATTTATCCCCCTTCACCATCACAGCAACTATTTTGAAGTCCGAGTCCCTAACTTAACAATATGCTTGCTTAAGTCTTTTATATTTGTTTTCTAAAAACTTAAACTCTTCTTAAGAGCGGACAGAAAACACTGAAGCTATATATGATATTTTAGCATGGGGAAAGGGATTGCGACGGCTAAGGATGTGTGTGCATGAGTGAATGATGTAGTATTTATGCAATTTTAATTTTTAATAAATAGGAAAAATTATAAAATCAAATGAAACATTTATTATAGAATACCAGGTATAACATATGTTGTTTTTCAATCTTTCACTTCACTGCTGTGCTCTTACTTGTTAGTTTCTGCTACTTTTTTACTGTCTTCCTAGTTGACTTTTTCTTACCCACCATTTGATCTTTTTCTATTTATATTCATTCACTTTCTTTCTTTCCTCTTACGTCTTTTTTTCTATTTTATTGTGGGTTATAGAATAAAGACAATAAAGAAATGAAAATATGATATTAAAATGGAATGTAAATTGCAAAAAATTTAAATGTACTTAACATTTTGGGAATATTTTTATTTAAGAGTGTTCCACAGTCAAATAAAATCCCATCTATTTCTTTAAAAATTTCTTCGAGTGCATCCCTCTCCGATTCCATTCCCGTGGCTTTATCTTTGCAACATTTTTGTTTTGTGCCTTAGCATCAACTAATCAGCCAGAGCGCAAAAATTATTTGCCATTTTTTACGCGCTGCTTCAAACGCGGCGCATAGCCACAACAACAACAACTGGAGGCCATCGACAGAGTCGTCTACCTCCGATGTTGTTTCTGTTGTTATCTGAGCGGTGTGTTGTTGTGGCATGCCAACAGGCTCCTCCACCATTAGGCCATAATCATCATCACACACGCCTCAGCCTAAGCCACAGCCAAGGCTGTTTGTTGTGCATCCATCCCCAACCCCAAACCCAATCCCTCTCCAAATGAAGGAGAGGTGTGCCAAATGTGTGTGTGCGCGCGCGCTTTTGTCTATGATGGAGCAGCAAAGTTAGCTATTTTTAAGTATAGGTTTCGGTTTCATTGTTGCATTTCTTTCTCTGCGTTTATGAAATTAATGAGCAGCTTGACTTGGAGTTGCCTCCTCTGAATCGTTTTTTTCGTATTTTTTTGCTGCTTGCCAAAATGCTTGCATAATTTTTATTGACCCGCATATTTTGCTAGAGAAAAAAAAAGCATGCGTTTAACCCTGAGGCTCTGCTTCAACCTTTTACAATTGAAATGTAAACATCTTCAATCATTTTTGGTATCCAAGCGGGTGTCAAAATGTCTTGTTTGTTGTTTCACACATCTGAATTATCTTTGGGGGGACAGAGAAATCACTTCCCAGTTTATTTATTTATTATTTGTTTTAACAAAAGGCACTTTCAATTTTTGTGTCGAGGCATTGAAGCGAAATTTAATTTTAATGACAGATTTTTACCAAATGCTTAATTTGTCTTCCTCTTTCTCTTTACAGGTATGTGCCAACATGAAAATATGCAAATTTATGTCAATAATATTTTAGGCTTTAACTAAGGTGAGTTGAAGTTGTAGCCTTATGTAGCGTCGCGACTGCGGCGTCGCGGCTTACCTGTTTTTTTTCTTATTTTGTTTCGGCGTCTTCAAAGCCAACTCCAAATCCTTTTTATTCTTATCAGTAATTATATTTATATTTTTTGCCAACTTATCTGCAAGTCCATTAAGCTTGTACCTCCCACCTCTTTGGCTTTCAAGTGCATTAAGTATAATCTGTGACTTTCTAAAACACACCCAAAATAAAAAGCTGGCCACAAGCATTACACATCATTACATTCAGCTACCCACCAACCCATCCTAGAGGCAAAGATGCTTCCCGTTACCATTTCCCTGTGCATAAGAAAACCCCAACCCATATATTTAAATTTATTATTATTTGCTTTCAGCAGACCGACTACTGTCCATAATTTTTCCACAAATCGTCGCTCAGCTGTCACACTAATCTTTTTCTGGTGTTTTTGTTTTTTGTGAAGGAGTATTTGCATATGAACCTGGACGGACGGTTGGGGTTGGGTTTCCTTTTGTTTCCTATGTCGTTTTGGTGGTCAGTGAAGCGCAGAGGGAAAATCAAACACGCCTAAAACAATTGTGGGAAAAATATCTAGTATGTTTGTTGTTGTTTGTTGTTACTTATTAACAAGTTTCAAAATTGTTTTTACCACATTTGGTTAATGCCATTTATTGGCTTAAGGTAGGAAAACCGAATGTGTGGGCTGCCGTCACGCCCACCATCATCAGCCACCGCGGCAGCCACTACTACTGCAATTTGACAGCGGCAGCAGCTGGAAACTGGACTGCATCCAACTCCAAAAATGGTGCCCACTCTTGAGTCATGTTATTTCCCTCATATATGATTCAAATGTCAGTTTGTTATTATGTGGATTCTAATTGTTTTTTGCTCAAAGCATTGGAGGTTACTGGGTGAACACAAAAGCAATTAATCCCGCTAATTGCTGAACAAAAACGTCAGCCCGTAAGATCTAATGTGCCAGCCCCCATCAAAAGATTTATTTTATGATCGCTTGAAAAGGTCAATGGTTGTTTCGGTAATTAAAAGATGAAGATTAACTAAAATTTAACAGTTTTGCAAAAAATATCACATATGTGTGGGAATGGGAAACTAATCATATTTGAAAATAAACAAATGAAGACAAATACATTAATTTTATATTGAACACTAAAAAAAAAACATAATTCTGTGACCGAACAAGGTCACACTAATTTGCACTTTAGGCATAATATTTTATATATTTATCTGCCCCTTAATGTATGCCACGAAAAGACAGGACTCAAGAGTGTAAATGGGTGACATAAAGTCCATATCAGAATATATCTTAGTCTGAAACATCACTTACTTTTCATATAGGCAATAAATCCACATAGAATTCGGACATAATGCCCCGATTTTCTAAGATTTAAAGCCCATTTAAAATTTGGATTCAGTGTCAGTTTACACTACACCCGCGTTTATCAACAAGAGCGAAACCCAGGGATTAATCCCGAAACGAATATCGGTTCCGGTACCGGTTTCGGTACGTACCGGAATTAGCATATCGGTTAAAGGTTCTATTACGGTTTTCAATTTATTTCGGTTTTCGGTTCCGATACGGTACTCGGATTTTTTTTTCGGTATACCGGTACGTACCGGTACAAGTATAATTTTTTTAACATTTAACATTTTTAATTATTTCAAGATATCCAAAAAATTAATGAATGTAATAGAACTAAAAAATTGTTTTCTTAGAATATGCCATTCAAAAAAGTGTGTTTATTTTTTTAAATATACCGATTTTTCTTACATTTCTATATTTGAGGGAGGATTTTTTAAGACATAGAAATCCTTTACATTTAACTAGAGGGTTAATATTTACCAAAGAAAAGTTTTCCGTTTTTAAAATTTTTTTTCTATATCTTATGTATCCTAAAAAGATAATATGATTCTGGAAAATCTAAAAGGGCGAATTTCTTAAATGTAAGACTCTTTTCTGAGTGTATATATTGCTTTTTTACCAGTTGAAACATATATTTGTAATAATCATAAATCAATCAAATAAATAATAAGAAATCGAAACAATACCGGAATTAGCGTTTCGGTATGGTTCCGGGTTTTTTCGGTTCCTATTACAACGGTTAACGGTTTTCGGTTCTGAAATAATAATATCGGTTTCGGTCTCGATACCGGTACCTGGCTTTAAACGGTTTATATCGGTTAACGGTTCCGGTTCCGGTTGCGGTATTATTCCCTGGCGAAACCACAAAGTAAAAGTGTATTGGTGTGATTTGCACAACGCAACAAGAAAGAAAACTTTTTTATTTCTTGACAGAATTTACTATTTGTTCATAGATACTTTTCATACCAATTACACAGGGCAACAGTGTTTTTGGCGCAGCCCTATCTATAACTGATTATATAAGAATGGAGTGCACTAAAGCAAACTGCATCATCGGTTTTGTTCCATCAACTCTTGTGTCCATGATATGACCGAAAAACGGATTTTTAGTAAATTTTGCCCTTTCGAATTTCTTGTGGTCACAATAGGCGTGAATTTCTGAATTTATGTGACCTATTCGACAGAAAAAATAAAAATAAAAAATCAAACGCGCAATATTCGATCATGCAAAAGGCTCCAAATTGGTCTATGAAGTCAGACGTTTCTCGATTTATGGCTATTTTTACAAAATAAATCGTCTCCCTTAAGCTAGAACGGTTGTTGGATTTCTATTTGATCCATTTTAGCATATAGCCCAACATCTATTCTAATTATGTGAATTTGTTTGCATTTGTACCAGTTTATTTGGCGAAGCTATGCCTGCTTAAGCCAAAAACACATATTTTATTTTATGGGAGGCCAACTAGATTCTTACCCCAAATTTGTATAGGAACTGTGAAGAGGCTACTTGATTCATCATACAATTTTATTTATTTACAAGCAGATGTACATTTTTTATAAATTCTGTGTGGAATCAAGTAGCCTTTCAATAGTTCCTATACAAATATGGTGTAGGAATCTAGAAGTCCTCCCATAAATTTAAATGTGTCCTACTTCATCGAACGCTGGCCAGAGACTGAACATTTTTTTGCTCTCTTGGCATAAGCCTCGGCATTCGTTTGGCAGGGACAACGAGTGAAGATCGTGCAAGATAAGAATTCGATTCTTCCAGTAGCTATATCGCATTCTGCTCATTACAGATTTATGATTATTTCAAATTCGTTTTTTTAAGATATATAAGTTATAGAAAAATGTTCTAAAAACGAAAAAACTTTTCTTTTGTAAATATAACGAGAAGGCAAAGCTAACTTCGACTGTGCCGAAGTTTTAATACACTTGAAAAACTTTACTCCAACTGATTTAACTGGAAAAATATATATAGTATATAGATATCAGATAATTAAAATTTTTAAATCATTGATACCATAAAAAAAACTTTTCTTAGTAAATCACATTTTCCGACCGATCGATCCTATGGCAGCTATAAGCTATAGTCATCCGATTTTGATAATTTTTTTCAAAATTATTTGAAAGCATATAAAACTAATATAAACCAAGATTGGAGACGCTACGATAAATAACAAAAAAGTTTTTCTCACTAGAAGTAGTTTTTTGACCGACCGTTTATATGGCAGCTATATGCTATAGTCATCCGATTTTGATAAATTTTTTCAGAATTGTGTGGAAACATATAAAACAAATATATACTACGATTGGAGACGCTACGATAGAAATCAAAAAAGTTTTTCTCACAAAGACTTATTTTTCGACCGATCGTTCCTATGGCAGCTATATGCTATAGTGATCCGATTTTGATAAATTTTTCCCGAAATATGTGGAAGCATATAAAACTAAAATATACCAAGATTAGTGACGCTACGATGGAAAACAAAAAGTTTTTCTAACTAGAACTAGTTCTTAGACCGATCGTTCCTATGGCAGCTATATGATATAGTCATCCGATCCGGCCGGTTCCGACATATTAGTTGCGTGCAGTAAAAAGAAGACTCTGTGCAAAATTTCAGCTCGATAGCTTTAAAACTGAGAGACTAGTTCGCGTAGAAACAGACAGACGGACAGACAGACGGACGGACGGACAAGCGGAAATGAACTCAGCTCGTCGTCCTGATCAAGAATATATATAGTTTATGGGGTCGGAAATGAATATTTCTATGCGTTACAAACTTCTGGGCAAAATTAATATACACTTTTCAAGTGTATAAAAATCTTAGAAAAATCCTCCTTTAAATATTGAAATGTTAGAAAAATGTTATTATAAATTTAGAAATGAAGTTTCTTAATTTTAATTAAATTTCTCCCTCAAATTTAAAAATATTATTTCCAATTTTGAAAAATATGTCGTTTTAATATTTAGAAAAATGTAATGTAAGGAAAAGAGAGAGCTGCTATACACTTTGAGTATTTTACCAGCGTTTTATGGGTTATATTATATCGTAGTCTTATAGTAAGTGTTCAAATTATAAATGGAGTCTTACCGGGGCACTGCACCATAGCTTAAATGGCCGCCAGAATGCACGCTTCCACAATGAATGAGAAAGAGATTGAAAGCATTTGACACCTTCTAAGCGACTGCCCTGCTTTTTTAAGAAATGGCACCCAGTAGCTGATAAAACCATTCTATGATGATTTTGGTTGTCACTAAGGGACCTAGCTCTTTTTATCGACTCCTCAAATTGGTTTTTATATACATTGATAGAGTTTTGTGTATAAACCGGTTTTCAATATTGCTTACACCGGTACGTACCGGTATACCGAAATAAAAATCTGGGTACGAAACATTCACCCTGGCCAACTAGAATTAAATTCAATTTGAAAATATGCAAAATGTTTAAGGATCCATGACTTGGTGGGCATTGATTTGTTTTCAATGTATCCCGGTGATTTGCTTACCTTGATGCGCGGAAAGCGCAGTTGCCACGAATTCGGAAATAATTTGGCTCGTGTCTGTGTAAGTTTATTTATTTAAGGTAAAAAGTGATTTTAAATTGAAATAAAATAGTGCCCACTTATCAGCCTAAAATACTTAGTCTAAATTTCCACAACCTCCTTTTTTCCAGCCAAATAATCATCTTATCATCTGCTAGAAAAACCAAAAAAAAAAAAATCTTCTACCATAAATTGTGCCTTGTGCAAATTTCAACAAAAGGAAGCGCCACAACAGAAAAAAGAATTTAGAGCAGATTGCTTATCACAAAGGCCGCAAAAAAAAAAATAGAAATAAAAAAGCAAATGCCTCCAACTCCTCCAGACTCTAAATGCCACAGACTAAGCCTAGTTAGAAGCGCTTTTTGGCCCCAGAGCTTGGCCTCTCTGATTGTGTCAGAGCGATAACGAGCGGAACTCTCAGCCTCCCTCGTCCCCCAGCCGCCCGCTGTCGCACGCCCCTTTTGGCGTGTGAAAGCGCAAATTCTGATTATAAACCCAACTGAGGAGAACTGACTAGCAACTGTAATTTATAGACTCAAAGCAGACTTTTTGTGCTTTTCGTTTTCACTTCCCAAAAAAAAACAGGAAAAAAAAATCAAAATATTTTATGTGTTGCAGTTTCTTTGCTGTTGTTTCTCATGATAAATTTGCGTGGTTTATCCTGCGGCTAAGGCCACAAATTATGGTTCTTAGTTGCTTTTTTGGACTGTGTTGATAATGTTTGGCAAACACGAAAAATGGAATGGGCATAAAACCGTTTTGTAGTAGGCAAGAGACTTAACGGAAATAAATTGCTGAACCAATTGAGCTGAATCTATTGTACGGTACAAGTATATCGTTTCAAGGCAATTGAAGGTGAAATAAAATAGTTTAAGGCATACAATTTGAGAGGGCTAATCATATGGTTATCAGATGGCCTAAGGGGGTTAAGAGTTTGAATAGGAAAAGCTTATGGAAGCTTTTTTTTTGCAAAAATCTTAATCATTAGCCTTACTGTGTATAGCTTGTCATTTGACATTAAAAACATGACAACATAAAGGCATACTAGTAGAGTGTAAGCCAAGTCTAACCAACAAATTTTGTATGGATCTTTTCTTTTAACTTACCTAGAAATGTTATGTTTGATTAGATATACCTAGCGATTTCATTAGAGAAATGGGGCTAGCAATTTCCATAGCTTAATAATAATTGTCTAATTTCTCTACTTAAAAAGGCAAATAAAATGTGTAAGCACCTCGTTGCATTAACGTTAGCTAGCGATTTCCCTAACGAACAGTAGTAAGGGAAATCGCCAGTATATTATATATTACCCCTTCATTTTATCAAATACTAGAACGACTCTTGCCAAACAACTAAATATTTTCGGCCATTTGAAAGCAAGTTTCCTTCTCGGTCACAGCAACCTCATACCTCACACTTCCATTGACAATCTCCCTGTTGATCTCCTAACATTTGGTTGCCCTTTCCAAAATCCTTTCGCTTAATTGTTTTTAATTTTTTTGTGTTTTTCTGCTGTGTTAATCCATCCAAATGATGCTTCACAAATTGAACTGTGAACAAAAAAAACAGCCACGCCTCCTCCACACTCAAAAGCTCAATTTGGAATGGGCCATTAAAACAAATGCATCGTAAATCCGTTAAATTTCGCGCCCACAGAATATCAACACATTTATTTATAACATTTTCCACAGACTTTCCAACCAAAAACTGTGCAACGAAATTGCACATAAACAAAAGGCACAAATAATCTAGAGCTTGGCCAAGTCCTTTCACTCTGGGCTTCTGCATTCAATATTTATTTGTATTTGTATTAATAGCAACGTGTTTATAACTTAATAATGGCTCAATAAAAAACCATAGCAAAGTCGAAGAAGTCCAAAACAGAAAAAAAAAATCAAAACTTTCCTTTCCTTTCCTGCTGCAGGCTCCACACACAGTAGTCGCCATCGTGTCCAAGTCATGTCTCTTTTTTTTCGGACAACTTAAACGTGAGCGAATTTCCACAGGGAAAGAGATGATCGAGAGGGGTGGCTGGCCACGGTTTAGAAAGGCTAATGGGGCGTTTAGTTGCTTTTGTTGTTTTTTTTTTTGTTTCTGCAAGTTAATCAAATGAATTATTATTACAATAAATAAGCAATAGTTTTGACAGTATGGTTGTTAGTTAAATGGCATATCAACTGCTAATGGCTGAAAACCAATTGAGATAGCCTGTCAGTTATTCCCAAAATTAAATGAATTTGAAATTGGAATTGGTGGCGGTTGGGAGGGTAAGTGTTATGGGAAACCTTTACAACGAGAGGAAATCTGTGTCAATGCTTGTGGGAATCTTTTGAAGAAGTTGACACCCCTCTGATCATATCTCGGTTAAAGTTAAAGAGATTTATGTTAATTTGGAGGTTTAAGAAGCGTTGTAAAAATTGATTCTCGCCAGGCCCTATTTATATGCAGATTTAAATTAATTAATTAGAAAAAAAACTTATTCATTTGACTGACTGATTAATCAACACCCAGGTCAAACGGTTGAGCCCAGAGAAATTCAGTTATTCCTATCATAATACCCGATAAAGATTTTGTTAAATACGGAAAAATTCAAGCATGTTAAAGTGCTTTTTTTTAGCGAAAAAGAAATTTTATTTCACCAGTTTTTGTCATTTTTCTAGGGACTAAGGGACTACCTCAATTTTTGTCATGACTTTTCTCCGATCGACTTAAATTTTTTGACAACAAATCTAACAGCCTAAGCATGGCCTTCACAAAATGTGAAGTCCTCGATATAATATGGTTTGACTGTTCCTCTGGATACACCTTTTCTCAACGGTGACCATGTTGAGGACAAAAGGTCAGGAGACCTTTCCTAATGAAAAACTAATGTACGGCCACTTTTTAACTCTATTGATGAATTACTTATAGTTGTACTAAAAGGAGAAGGATCCTCAAGATAGAATCCAACTTTGCATTTATTTTGTCGCAGATTTTTTCGTTAAAAGATTAATTTAAATTATAGACCGATATTTAGATTTTTTATTTATTAATAAATGCGAAACACAAGGAGCAGAAATTATCGTTTAAAAATCTATCCGTTGAATTTGTCTATCATTTACTATAGTTCAGTCGAAGTTAATATTTCTAAGCCGGGTACTTTATAATCCACCCACCTAAACTCATAGTGATCACGCATTTTCCCAAATTTTCCCAAATTTTTGAATTAAAAATTAAGTAAAAAATTTAGAAAATCATAAAATATTATTTCTTTAATGCAAAATTTTAAAACTCTTAAAGGCCGTTTTCATATCTGGCCTTTGCCGGTAAGAGAGTTGTCATAGGTAAGTTTAAACTTGTAACTGGATGATAACTAAGGGGGCAGATCATCTTGCCTTTAAGTTGATGACACCAAGTTACCTTTTTATATATTTTATTATTTTTAATTTTATTTGAAGTTCCAAAGTGGAGTTGAACTCAGGTCTCACGCACTGAAGGCAAACATGCTATCCATTACATCACAACCGACCAAGTAATCTGGCAATGTAAATCATACTGTGTATATTTCAACTTACACTGTCAACATTTCCGAAATTTTCTGCCCGCACTGGCAACTCGCTTCAAAGCTCTCGAGAGGAGTTGCCACTTTTTCACAAAAGCTCTGTATTTTGCTAACATTAAGATATGAAAGTAGACTGTAAAGGCAAGTTATGAAAACTGCCCTCAAACTAGAACCTCCCTATTCTATCTTCAGTAGTATTTATCCAACGAATGTAAGCCAACATCTACCTTCTCATGTCAGTATTGCTATAACAGCTTTGGAAGTTTAAGGGGGAAAAGCGTCACAGCATACCTTTTTATTCCCTTGCGGAAGATGCACACATATATCGGAATCATATGTGAGATAATCATATCATGTGAGATAACTTCTAATCAACTGTACCGATCGTACTGTCGCTTTTTTGCATAAAAAATTAACACCATATTCATCAAATCTTAGTAAGCGATTTCTTTGATGCTTTAAAATGATTTTATAATAGGTGCCATAAAAATATCAGGCAATAATAAATTCAAAATAATATTCTAAAATCTGCTATTGTATATTAACTTTGGTAGATCGAAGTTAACTTTCCTCCATTTTTTAATCTCACGATGTCAGCCTTTGTGCCAGCAAAACACAATTTTCGGGAGGCAATACTTTTTTGTTTTTACCTGAAAAAATTGGAGCTGTATGAAGCATATGAAGTAAAGGTGCTCCCGAACTGGTACCTGAAAAAGTTATCAGGCCGTGTCTTCTTCATGCTTCGTCCTTTTTGTGATTTGGCCTAGGCAGCACGAAAGGACCGGCAGGGGCCTATGAGCACCGGAAAAAAGCCAAGGGCCCGCGCCCTTCTCTTATATAGAGTACAAGCTTTAAAGAATGTGAATACTGGGTCGGACGTATTAAATGCTGTTGGGATTTGCGCGGAGTGCTATACTATGGGAACCTTTACAGACAACAAGTAATGTAATGTAGCTAAGTACTGAAGATTAGCCACCTTCAATATCCCAAAAGAAGTAACACAGTGATCTTACAACGGATCCGAGAGATCAGTTCTTTTCCAGCTTTAAAATTTTATTGTTTACTAAGGCTGGGTTGACACTGTTCGACGCATAAGACATGACAATCTAGTAGGCCCTTATGGTCTTGTTTTCATTGTGAATAGCTTGTCATTTGACATTCAAAACAATACAAAATTTAAGGCTTACTAGATTAACATGTCT
Source organism: Lordiphosa mommai (assembly GCA_018904225.1). Lineage (NCBI taxonomy): Eukaryota > Metazoa > Arthropoda > Insecta > Diptera > Drosophilidae > Lordiphosa > Lordiphosa mommai. The sequence continues at coordinate 42,727 of JAEIFT010000870.1, forward strand.
CATGCGTCAAACAGTCTAAACTTATTCTTACTCACGGAAATCTGCAGAGAATTTAGTATAGACATAGTTAGTATTTGGAATTAAAGGTGTTTGACTTTATATGTGAAGTGATACAAATGTGACCGGTGCTAGATCAGATGACGAATGATTAGCGATTTTTAACCGACTGCTCAATGTCAAGTAGATTTATATGTTTACGGTTTCCTTTCATATAATAAATGTAGTAACTGAACTTATTATTGTCACTTCACATACTTAGTCGGGATTTACATGATGAGGCAAACTTAATTAAGTTTTCCTAGTAGGCGAGTGAATTAAATGTATTTAAATGTATATTCCTCTAAATTCCACGCCTACTAGGAAAACTTCATGAAGTTTGCTTCATGGTGTAAATCCCGACTAAGTCATTCAAGTTTAGTTTGGTCTAGTTTATACGAACTTCTCTAAGATTCTTCCTGATTTTATACTTTACAACTCTTGTTTCGATGATTCCATGTGTCGGGCGTCTTACGGGAGGTTGATTATTTCCAATAGGTTCGTTTGTAACAGGATTCGGCTTGGAAGCGGAAAGTCCTGTCGCTTCTACTAATGGCTTGTTTTCCAAAATTTTTTTATGATTTATGAATAGTTTGATGCAAAGATTCGATTCGTTTAAAATTCATAAAATAAAATAAAATAAAACGGTAAAACTGTAACATTACAACTAATTAGGAATTCAATTATATATATATATTTATATATTTATATTTGCAGCTCTACGTGGTCTTCGTTCCGCTTTAAGTTTTGCTTATCCTTACAAGTCAACCCAGCATATTTAGGGCATTCTAAAATCCTTAGATATTTTTCTTATCTTTAAACAACTAAACCAAATTTATTTGTAGACTTAGCCTACATTCGCCCTTCGCTAATTGAAAGCTTTGAACTCGATTAGCTTCCATTCTGTTTGAATTTCCTCAAGCTCACGATCGCGCCATTCTCTTCCCTGAACAAATTCAATGCTTATCGGTTTTTTGCCAGTTTAAATTCACATTTAATCTCTTAACTGTCCTGATCCGTGGACTTTATTCCTTTTTGTTGTTGTTGCAGCTTTTTTTTTTGTTGCTTTTATCGGTTGGCGTTCATCTGCCTCATTTATCATCATCGAAAATGTTGAAGCGTGTTGAAGTTTGGTTTCGTTTCGGGTTATGCTGCTCTTTGTTTGGACAGGCGCAGGCACTGGCACAGGCACACACAGAGGCCCAGACCTGGCTCTGACCCACATTCTGGAGTCTTGGACTTCCTCCTTGTGCCGCTGTCGCTTTTCAGTTGATAAATATATGTTACACTTTTTTACTGTTATTGGCGGCCCCGCATGTGGTTGGCATTTCTCCGCTCTTCGATTGCAACTCTTCCTTTCAAAAAATGCATTTGGCCATTAATCGTTTTGGAGTCTTGTTTTCTAATTAAATTGCGGCCAAAACAAAAAAATATCATGTGGGTGTTCGTAATTATTCTACACGCCAGAAGAATTATATTGAACTTTTACTTTGCATAGCCGAAGCGCAACCGTCCACATTTAGTTAAGTTTCTTAAGTGGGGCAATTAGAGAGTGAAAATTAGTGAAGTGGAGACAGTGGGTGGTCAACTGATATATGGGTAGGAAATAGTGTGAAAGCCACGAGATTCTTACACATTTGATTTTCACTCAATTCATTTGGTGGTAGCCTTAGAGCCACACTTTCCCATGACCAAAACAATTTTTGATGGCCCTCACACAAGTCACGCTGTTTCGTTTTGTGCACCAATAAAGGCACAAAGCACAATTGGCCATAGGACCCTAACATAATCCCAAACCAACCGAGTCAGGGCTATTCCCAAGTCCAACTCACGACCGAGTCAAGGTAATTCCCATATAAATTTTGCATTACCGAAAAGAAAAATTTGTATTTTTACCTCTTTTTTCATGCTGCGTCGTTGTCTCCTGTTGCATTGCCGTCCCGCCGTCCGTTTCGCGTCACGTGTGTGCATATTTATTAGGTCATCTAATTGTGTTTTCCATTTCGACGACCAACCGACAACGACGAGCAACGTGTTTTCCAACGGTTTTCCCACACACAACTAGCAAAATGTGAGCCATGCGAATTGTTTTTCCGGTTTATTTTTCTTCTTTTTTTTTTAGTTTTTGTGCACTGTGTTGGCAAAATTTTAATGGTTTTGTGACGGTAAATTTGATCAAATGAAGTGAATGTGTAGCTATCAAGTTTGTTTGAATGAGTTATCGATGGATTCTCCATTAATGTAGAAACTGTGTGAGTAGAGCACAAAGAGTAGATCGGTAATTTTAAAAGAAGATTTTACTCAAGCAAAATATGTTCCACATATTACCATATCGTTTTATAATTAGAAAAAATAATGTGACATTATTTTCAATATAATTTTAAAAGAAACAAAGTTTTTACCAGACATCATTACCTTTGTCTTGTGTATATCGGCTTTTGATTTGGTTTGAGCCAGCTCATTTCTCTTGCTCCATGATTGCTTCGCCCGAAGTTATTGAAAATAACCCTTTTTCATCCCCAGTTATGAATCGTTTTTCTTCGTGAAAGTAAAAAATAGAATATGTCGAAAATGCTCACTATTGCTTTCGATATTAAATTTGCTGTAGTTTCTTCAAATGTTATCGATTGACGATCAACTTTTTATCGATCGTATCATAGACTTAAAGCTTTCAAACGATACTAAGTTGTTTGGACCCAAATCATATATAGAAAAAATCTTTCAGAAGAAAACTTGTTTTAAAAGCGAAATAAAAAACGCTGGTTCAGATTGACCTTAAAATCTAAAAATATTTATCAGACCTGTTCCGGTTAAAACGGCTTTCCTAGAAATAAAGCTGTTAAACAAATATGTAAGAATTGCAAGACCTTTCTAAATAAAAATTAACCAATTTAATGGAAAGGATATCTAAGTTTTAGAATAATTCATTCTAAGACTTTTTAAGAATATTTTGGGGGCTGGTATACCCCTTCAAAGTTCCCAAAAAAGGTTTTACGGCTGTATTTGAGGCCATATTGGAATGAAGTCGCAAAGTACGGATTCTTGTCTTTCCAAAACGTGAAAGATAATTAGCGTAGCTTTAGTTTGGTGAAGCTACAACAGGTTTTAGGTAAGTGATTTGTGCTAGAGCGTTTTTAGTGCTGTCTCCAAAAGTATTTTACTGCCCTATTTGGAGCATGTAGAAACGTTATCTTAGAGTACGAGTTCTGGAGCTACGGCCAATTTTAAATCCGGAAAATTTCGAAAGAATGTACATTTCCATAATGTCGATTTTCATGGTTGATTTTGCGCAATTTTTACTTTTCAAGATAATTGCAAAAAACCAAGGCATTCGCACGGGACAAAAACAGACATGGTTTTCGCTACCAACAATTCAAAAGCAGATTTCAGCTAATCCTGAGGCATTAGTTCAATGTGTTCAATTTGACCATATTGTGAATTGATGTCACTTAAAAATGGTTCTGATTTTACCCAAAAAATTCTTATTCTCTTTTCAAAATTTTAAGCACTTTCGCACAGGACTTGTCGTACGGGACATTTATTCTCAATATGATAACTATGCTCTTTTAGATATAAATAATTAAAAAATATGATTTTACAAAAATTAAATTATTAATGTAAGAAAAAATTTTGAATTTTTCATTTACGATGTCGCACGGGACCAACTTTATATGAGTCCCAAGATCACAAATCATCTTATGTTTCAGCAAGCTTTTTTTATTCGAATTGTAAAAAAATCTTTGTTTGTAATCAATATTGGATAAGCTGAATATATGTAATTTCGACGTGCTGATAACAAATGTTGTTTTTCAATGTCGCACGGGACATAGAAATATGCGAAAATGAAAATAAAAATGTTACGGCTTTTTGCAATCGCATAGTCCTTTATGCAATTTTTTTTTACTCTTCATACTTTTGGAAAGATTTAAGAAAGCCAAAGTCAATGCATAAAGAGAGACATTTAGGAACTTTGATCAAAACAACAAGTGCAAGGGAAATATCAAAATGGAAAAGTTGCGCTTGCGTGACTTTGCTTTGGAATATCTCGAAGTGGGTTATAAATAAATGTAAAATTGGCTTATGTTAGTTTAATTTTTTTCCTACGAAAAGATCATAAAACAGAGAGTTTTAAAGAACTTTTTATTTTTTGGTTAAATGCCCATATCGAATTTTTATTCTTGCTCGTTTTTTTCGGATGAAGAAAAGTATTTATTTAAAAGTATTTATTACTTGCCTAAATTTTTTATGGTTATATGTATATATATCGAAAATATATTTTTTAAAATCTGGGTATCATAACGGATCCGAAATAAATAAAGAACCGAAATAGAACCTTTACCCGAAATTCTAATTTCGGAACGTACCGAAACTGGTACACAAATAGTTTTTAGAATTTATCCCTGATTATATGTCATTATGAAGTTATACATATATGTTTTTCAAATCATAAATCAATTAAAAATATTTTTTTATAATTTTGTATAATAAACTGTCTTCAGTTCAAAAAATTGGATGCGGGGTTGGAACGGTATTGAATTTAAATTTGAGGTCGGGTTCGAGACGGATCGGTATAGACTATTGAAGGTATCGGCACGGCATCGAATTGTTATTCTCGCGCCCATCTCTATTCACCACACAAAACGTAGCTAATGGTCGTATTCAATATCAGTCCCCCTACAATTTTGATATACAAAAATAATGGCATTCCTTTGTTTAACAGCAACCTGTTCACATATACAGCAGCCCAGTTTTTTTTACCCGACCACCTACATTTTGTTCACCTGGGTTAGCAGCTGTGTGTTAAGAATCTCTCTCTTGTACCCACATCAGGCCAGCTGGTCAAAAATATTGGCGGCCCCCAAAGCGTTGCATGAAGCAGACACCTACCTACCTACCTACCTACATGCATATCTCTTCCTTATGCGAGAAAGTCTTAAATTACATAGGCACCCACACACATATCGAGAAACCTTCCTGTGTGCTCCTCTTCCTTTTGGCAACTCTCTCAATTTGGTCAATGAATTAAGGTTTCTTTTCTGCAAACACCTCGAGCCAAATTACGGAGGCGACAGAGCGCCTCAAATTACAGTTCATTGAGCCATTTGGCCACAACAGAGAGAGAGACTCTCTCGCCACTTGACGGGCTTCCTGACCTCGTTTTTCTTTTGACCAGCTGCACATGCAGAACCTTCTTCCTGCTCCTGATAAATGAGCCTTCATTTTAAAACCCCAAAACACTGGCTTTTTGTGCCGAAATTTCCTTTTGGGGCAGACATGATTATTTAGCCGTTACTCATATTTTGGCCACTGCTGTTGTGACAGTCGCTTGTGTTGTGTTCTTCAACCGTACATGATGTTGTCGTCGTCGTTCATCATGTGATTTATGAAGCTAAAGCGTTAAAGTGTTTTATATATATTTTTTTTCTCCACCCATTTTCCTTCCATTTATCTTCTTTTTTTTTTTGCGCAGTGCACTTTTGTTTTTACCTACTTGTCCGCACTTCGTTGAGAACATTTCACTTTCCCTCGGAGTGCGAACCGAGCTAATTGTCTGTGTGTGTGTGTGTTGTTGCCTCATCTCATAAATCTTCAAACACTTTCACATTCATTCATCCTTCGAAATAACTTCGACACTGTCCTACCCTTACATTATTTTTTTTTTTTCTTTTTTTGGCTCATTAGCACGTCGCGACTTAGGTTAAGTGTTTTTGGTTTCCTCTTTTGAAATTGGGTTTGGGTGTATGTTGAGGTTGAGGTGAGAGGGTAGAGCAACAGGTACATTAGGGCTTAACTCACCTGCTGTTCATTCATGTTTTTTGTTTTAAAAGATATGAATTTACAATTTGTTACACTTCCAAATGGGAATATTCGAAGAGCGCCTGTTGAACCTAACCGGGTACTGCGAAATAAATTATAATATTTGAAAGGATTTCAGCAGATAGTTTTGAAATAAAAATCTTTATAACACTAGTTTACAGCATAAAAGGGAATTTTATAATGCTGAATTTTGGAATGATGAACTTAAAAATTCATTTCAAAAATTTTTTTTGTATTTTTGATACGTTTTTTGAGTTAGAATTTTTTTTAATTTTTTTGAGATGGAGTCAAGCAAGATATTAATTAAAAGAGTGTAAAATTTCTAAGAATGTAGTTAAAGAACATTTTCCAATCGGCTTAGTAGTTTGAAAGCTAAAAGCAAAAATATTTCGAAAAAAATTATTTTTTTCAAAAACGTGAAAAATTTGATTTCCTAAAACTGTAAATTTTTTAATGATGTATTTTGGAATGCTGAACTCAAAAATGAGTTTCAAAAAATTTTGTATGGATACGTTTTTGAGTTAAAATTTTTTTTAGTTTTTTGGTACCTTAAGCCATATGTAGAGCCATATCTAGAGTTAGAAACTTAAGATGGAGTCAAGAACAAGGTATTAATCAAAAGGCTATGCGATTCCCAATAATCTAGTTGAAAAACATTTTCCAATCGGTTCAGTAGTTTGAAAGTTAGAAGCAAAAATATTTAAAAAAAAATGATTTTTTACTCAAAAACGTGAAAAATTTGATTTCCTAAAATCTGTAAATTTTTTAATGATGTATTTTGGAATGCTGAACTCAAAAATGAGTTTCAAAAAATTGTTTATGGATACGTTTTTGAGTTAGAATTTTTTTTAGTTTTTGGTAGCCTTTACCTTTAAGCCATATCTAGAGTTAGAAACTTAAGATGGTGTCAAGCAAGGTATTAATCAAAAGCGTATGCAATTCCCAATAATCTAGTTGAAGAACATTTTTCAATCGGTTCAGTAGTTTGAAAGTTAGAAGCAAAAATATTTCGAAAAAAATGATTTTTTACTCAAAAACGTGAAAAATTTGATTTCCTAAAATCTGTAAATTTTTTAATGATGTATTTTGGAATGCTGAACTCAAAAATGAATTTCAAAAAATTTTGTATAGATACGTTTTTTAGTTAGAATTTTTTTTACTTATTGGTACTTTAAGCAATATCTAGAGTTTAAAACTTAAGATGGTGTCAAGCAAGGTATTTATCAAAAGGCTATGTAATTCCCAGTAATCTAGTTAAAGAACATTTCCAATCGGTTTAGTAGTTTAAAAGTTAGAAGCAAAAATATTTAAAAAAAAAATGATTTTTTACTCAAAAACGTGAAAAATTTGATTTTCTAAAATCTGTAAATGGTTGAAAATTAAAATCAAAAAAATGTTTTTTCTTTTACACTTTATCAGTCTCAACCTTTTACAGATTTTGGAAAAAAAAATTTGACGATTTTTGAAAAAAAAAATCGATTTTTCCGAAATATTTTAGCTTGTAGCATTCAAACTACTAAACCGATTGGAAAATGATCTTCTACTAGATTATTAAAAATTGCTTACCCTTTAGATTAATATCTTGCTTGACGATATCTAAAGTTTCTATCTCGAGATATGTCATTAAATGTAAGGGTACCTACCGAAAAAACTAAAATAAATTCTGACTCAAAAACGTATTCATACAAAAATTTTTGAAATTTATTTTTTTTATTATTTTTGTAATCTAGTATAATTAATAATAATACTAAAGTGGAAAATTCGGTGCAGAACTGAACCCCTTAGAGCCTGTTCGGTTCTCTACAACTTTTTCTAAGTGTGATTTCCAAATGTTTTCATTGCTTTAAATTCTTGTAAACTTTCAATTCATAAAATCAAAAGTCCAGCCTCTCTCTCTCACTCTCAACCCTTCCCCCTTGCCCGATATACAAATTGTTAAACATTTGTGCAAATTACCCGCATAATTATCATAATTATGTTAATCAACTGCAATCAAATTAAACTGAGAGCAGCGGCCCAGACATTTTTTAAGTACATTTTCAAGTAAACTTCAAGTTTTTGGTTTTTGGCCATACAATTTATTTGCATTTAACCTGCTTTCACTTGGTGGCCATGTCATGACACCGCTGTTCGAGGCAACAACTGTTGCACACACAAACACACACACACACTCAGGCATACCAAAAACCATGATTTTGGGCCTTCTTTCTACTTCTAAACAGGCCCCCGGATTCGAATTTCAGATTCACAATTCGCATCCGTGTGGGTGGGCGAGACAAACATACAGCAAATATACGACTATGCATGCATACAGGCAGTTGCTGGAATGGCTGCGTTTTAATCTCTCAATTCAAATTCCAAAGCCCCGGTGTCGCCTCTGCATTGGTGCTGCTGCTGCCGCTGCCACTGCCGCTGTTGCGGTCAAACGCCAAAGCGGTGAAAATAAGTGGGAAGGCAGCTTTGGCGAGAACAGGCGAGTGTTGCGAGGAGACAGCTGGGGGGCATTCCGCTTAGTGGTCGCTGATTTTGGCTAGCTGTTTGGCAGGCTACCTTCCTTTCTTCAGTTTACCTATTTAGGGAATTTTTGTCAGCAGGAGAATTCGCTATGGGAAATGTTTATGAGCGATGGTTTTCACTTAAAATAGATGGCAATAATAAACATTAAAAAAAAAACATTTTACAAGATGTAAAATATTAAAACTGTCACTCCAAAAGTGATTTAGAAGTGGTTCATAGCTATATCACAGCTGAACCATACTCCATTATCGGACGGACCATATATTTATGAGGTCGTACACTGTTTAGGGTCTTTATGGTCTAGGGATTATCGACTTTATCAACTTTGGATATGTGTACAATTAAGTTTGAAATCGATTTGAATACCTAGACCTAGAAAAGCAACAAGATCCAATTGGAAATCGTTATGGGACCCAAAATAGGCAGAGCCCAAAGTAGAAAGAACATTTTTTAACAGTGTAAAGCCCTCTGTTACTAGGTGGATATCCTGTGGAATTTTTGAATCCAATTCTGAAATAGAACCCTTTCAGTAGTGCGATATCCATGACAGCAAGTC
>JAEIFT010000871.1:0-51133 GCA_018904225.1 Lordiphosa mommai
GGTCCGAGGATCTACTCACGGCCAGGCGGGAGGAACATTTTTTTACCCTTGCAGAGGGTATATTAAAATTGTCAAGATATTTGTAACGCAGTGAATTAAGCATTTCCGACCACATAAAGTATATATATTCTTGATCAGCATGACGAGCTGAGTTCATTTCCGTCTGTCCGTCTGTCCGTCTGTTTCTATGCTATCTCCTCCCTCAGTTTTGAAGCTATCTTGACCAAACTTTGCAAAAAGTCACATTTGTCGGAATCGGCCGGATCGGATGACTTTATCATATAGCTGCCATAGGAACGATCGGTCCAAAATCTAGTTTTAATGAGAAAAACTTTTTTGTTTTACATCGTAGCGTCACCAATCGTGGCATATATAAGTTTTATATGCTTCCACACAATTCTGGAAAAATTTATAAAAATCGGATGACTATAGCATATAGCTGCCATATAAACGGTCGGTCCAAAAACTAGTTCTAGTGGGAAAAACTTTTTTGTTTTCCATCGTAGCGTCACCAATCGTAATATATATTATTTTTATATGATTCCACACAATTCTGGAAAAATTTATAAAAATCGGATGACTATAGCATATAGCTGCCATATAAACGGTCGGTCCAAAACTAGTTCTAGTGGAAAACCTTTTTGTTTTCCATCGTAGCGTCACCAACGTAATATATATTATTTTTATATGATTCCACACAATTCTGGAAAAATTTATAAAATCATGACAATAGCATCAGTACGGCCATATAAACGGTCGGTCCAAAAACTAGTTCTAGTGGGAAAAACTTTTTTGTTTTCCATCGTAGCGTCACCAATCGTAATATATATTATTTTTATATGATTCCACACAATTCTGGAAAAATTTATAAAAATCGGATGACTATAGCATATAGCTGCCATATAAACGGTCGGTCCAAAAACTAGTTCTAGTGGGAAAAACTTTTTTGTTTTCCATCGTAGTGACACCAATCGTGGTATAAATTAATTTTATATGATTCCACACAATTTGTGAAAAATTTATCGGAATCGGATGATTATAGCATATAGCTGCCATAGGAACGATCGGTCTAAAAACAAATTCTAGTGAGAAAAACTTTGTTTATCAATGGTAGCGCCTTTCAAAACTGCAAGGGTATTTAAAACATCGGCGTACCCGGTAAAATAATCTAAAGGATATTGCTCACCACAGTATGCCCAAAAAAAAATCAAGAGTCTATAAGCCGTTCATAACTCACTGTTGCCTCCGTGTAATCTTTTTGAGAACTTACGTAGGATAAATGCACATACGGAATTAATATGAAAAATATTTCGGGCAATTTATGTGTCCTGCATCTGGCGATGCCTTTCATTCCGCTGCCTTCTGATTGCACTTGATAATCAAAGGGAGAACGCAGGCAACATGTTGCAATGGTGGCGCCGCTTGAAGGTATTGTTGTCGTTGTCTGCCTCGTTTATGCAGCAATTAAGATACGCTGCAAGTCTGATTTTAAATTAAAAGAGATACAAAAAATATGCCGCATGTGAGGATGGCGGGGGTGTGTGTGTGTGTGTGTCGTATGAAATATGTGTCGGCAGTCTGTAATTTATGATTTCCGTTGATAAATGCACTCGCGGCCGAGTCAACAGCGTCATGTGTAATTAAATTTAAAAAACAAAATAGTAAAAATTCGTTTTTAAAACGCATGCAACTTGGCGAATTGGAGCTCTAAGAGCAGCAGCCTTGACACCTGGCGCTTAAAGCAAATTTTGCAATTAACTGCACCAATGCACTCTCGGCAAACTTATGTTGTGCAGTGCCTACTATCTGCAACTGAATCTGCTGGCCGTGGGGCCAGTCGTTCCTTTAACTTTTAATTATTTTGCGAAATGCGAAAAACGAAAATTGCATGGCGACTGCAATCGTCTGCCCTTTGGCTGTTGGTTGTTGCCGGCGCTTATTTTATTTACCCAGCGCCATGCAATCTCAACTTGCAGCCTTGTAAATCAGTCAGTCAGTCAGTCAGTCGGTGGCGTGTGCTAAGGTGAGGGTAAGCCGCAGTTGCTGCCCCGCCCCGCACCCGGCAGCATATTTGTTTTGTTGTAAATCACAAGGAGCAACAACGAAAATGCTGGCCTCACCCCACCGTGCCACATGCCACTTTACACCCAAAGCAAACACGATTTTCATTTGTATTGCATAGCGAGAGGGGCAGCCCGTGTTATTTATGCAGACCCAGTGCCGCCTGACGCGGATTGCTTGTTTCTCTTTTTGCCATATTTTTTGCTGGCCGCTGCCGCTGGTGCTGCTGCTGCTGCTGCTGTTTAACAAAGCGCATAAATTCGCTTGCAACTGTGTCCTCGGGGCTGCACACTGACCTGCCCCAACCCCCGCCCCCGCCAAGTGTTCGTTTCATCTGCCTTTCGCCGGTTTCAGTTTCTGTTGCTGCTTTGGTTTTTTTGTTTGTTTGTTTGTTTGAGAGCTGGTCAAAACGATTTTGCCTTGGCTCGTTGGGCCACCTCCCCCTTTAACCATATGCAAAATGTTGTTTTTATCCCTCTTATCTACACCCCCGGCCGCTTCACCCTTGGCTAAATATAATAAAAAATAACGCTGGCAACTTAATCTCTGACAGCTCGTTACCCGTTTGCATGAGCACAATATTCATGAGCTGCCAAGCTCAAGTTACCGTTTTTTTTTTTCTCCCAGATTGCCATTGCAATTTTTTGACCCTTATTTATGCTGGTGACTGTGACATTTCGATTGAGTTACCTGAAACAAAATGCGCGCCATTTAATTTATATAATTATATCAACACGGTCGCCAACTCCCAGGAAGGACACTCGCACACACACACACACGATAAGCGAAGTCACAGTTGAGACCTGACGCTCGTTGTGCCGATAAGGCGCGCGCACAAACACAATCATACAATTAGTGGCCACACACGCACATACTTCCCATTACGCATTCATTGGTCAACTGGGACTCCATTGTTGCGGGCAGCAGCTGCGTAATGCCATAACCAAATGAGCAATTGACTCTGCCCTGTCCTGCCCTGCTCCAGCTCCAGCTCCCCAGTGGGCCCTGCATGTGCTGAACTCCTACTCAGCTGGCGGCCTTTGCATTATCTGTTGGCGTTTGTAAATAATTGCAAAATACACATAAATTATGCATTTTAATTTACATTTATTTTTGCGCCATTCTCCGGCCGGCACTCACTGTTAATTTATTATGGCATTCCCGATCCTCTCGATGGCCCTGACATTAAATAATTGCGCATTTATATGATTTAATTTGTGGCCAGCGGCAGCCGAGCGGCAAAAATGTGCCACAACCATTGACTAATTGCAAAGGCAACGACTGCTTGCCCCAAATTGGGGTTACTAGGTTGGCCACGCACCGAGACCGGTAGATACCAAAAAAAATATGTGCATGTAGGTGGTGGCCCATAAATAGATGATGAATGTGTGACCGCTTGTTTATAACATTTGAGTTGGATTTCATTTCGAAATTGTTCGAAAAATGTGAGAAATGGGGCGCACTCGAATGGCCAAGCGAAGGAGTGTGGAATTACTTGCAAACAAGTATGTACGTAGTACTATAAGTAGAAAGTTTCACAACAATTTTTTTTTTTTTTTTTTTGTTCTCCCGGCGCATGTAAGACAGGCAAAGGCAAAAAAGCAGAAGTCGTTAAAAGTTTATGAAAGTCAAACAGAGGAACGTGAGGAAACACACTCACAAACAGAAAAGCGAAATGAAACGAGCAAAAATTTTATAAAATAACTAAGCGCAACGAAACGTGGCGGGTTGGTCAGCTGTCTGCATCTGCAATGTCCAGGACCGTAAATAGGCAGAAGTATGGGGGGGGGCTTAAATCTTCAAAGCTCACCATCAAAGTTTAGAAAATAAATTGTAGGAGTAGAGCCAGTGAGGAATATGACACATGTGAGAGTGTAGTTTAAATGAATGAAAATGCTTCAGAAGTTAATTGCATGGTGTCGACCACCGACTCCTCATCTCGGTCACTCAAACCTCAAGTTTGAAGTTTGATGCCAATACAGTCATTAAAAGCTCTTGTCAGAGATCTATTTATACCGGCTTGTGTTAAGTTGCACTGAGGGAAAAAAGTTGCACTAGTTTTTAGCTCGTTTTATTCAAAATAAGTACAAACAATCTTAAAAGGGGGTAAAAAAAAACATACAGCCACTGCCCCAAACTTTTTGGATTTGAAACCGGTTTTAGGAGCAAATTTTCTCTTATTCGAAAAATGCGAAGTGAAAATCGTCATAGAGTTGGGTAAAGGTTAACATTTGTTATCGATTGACAGCTGGATGTAAAATGGGTATATTTCTGAAAGTTTTTTAAAGGCGTTTCCATTGATAACAATAAAATATTTCTCAGAAGTTTTTAGACCAATCGTTCCTATGGCAGCTTTATGCTATAGTCATCCGATTTTGATAAATTTTTCCAGAATTATGTGAAAACATATTAAAATAATATATACCACGATTAGAGACGCCACGATGGAAAACAACCATGTTTTTCCCACTAAATCTAATTTTTGGACCGATCGTTCCTATGGTAGCTATATGATATAGTCATCCGATCCGGCCGATTCCGACAAATGTGCAGCCTATGTGTATTTAAAGACTTTTTGCAAAATGATTGGTCAAGATAGCTCTTAAACTGAGGGAGAAGACAGCATAGAAACAGACGGACAGACATGGCTATATCAATTCAGCTCGCCATGCTGATCAAGAATATATTTATAAATAATAAATTAATTTAACTTCACGATGTTAGATTTGAGACTTTTTGTACCTTGTATAGTTATCAATTCTGCGTCCGATGCACTTTATCTCAGTGTGCAGATTTTTGAACTTTTCGCGAAATTTAATTTTTTAGGACATATCTTCATTTTCATCAATGTCGACTTGTTTGCCATTTGAATAAAAGCGACTGGCCGAACTGTTAAAGTGTATGTTATATTTAATTGGTTTAAGCACCTTCAGACTCATCGACTATATATATTTAAATGAAAAAACCAGGAAGTTTTGTGTAAATTTTGCAGGAAACCAATTTTTATTTAATATCGCTGTCAAAAAATATGTTTCTGATTGTACGGCAATATTTAATCTGTTTCATATAAAAAATTCAATTTAAAATAAATACAAAAATATTTTAAAATTAATAGTATAAGCTGGATAAATAATGCCAGGGGTTGAGTGCATGCTGAACTTGCATCACCTTTTAAATGACATTCTATTAAGGGAGGGGTAAGGGTTTCAGCGTAAGAAAAAAAACACTTTTTTTGTGATTTTTTATCTAAAATATCGATTGAGCAATTTTATTCAAACCTTCTATACATAGTATAGCATAGTTTTGACTATGTTCTGTAAATTTTTCATGCAAAAATATTAAACCATTAGCCCTTAAACGCGTTTTTCTCAAAACTTCTTTTTCGAAGTCCGTGTTCACTGCCATTTGAAAACTACTAGACCGATTCATTTCAAATTTTGTAAACATTTTCTTCATAGAAAATACCTCCCCCCTACGTTTAGTAAAAAATTTTTTTTTAACATTAAGGGTGTTTCCCACCCACAAAATAGCGGAAATTTTAGTCGAAAAAAACGGTTCACACTTTAGATGGCCGCCAAAAATTTTTAAATTAAAAAAAAAATAATCAGAGAACGTTGGGGGGAAGATTTGTTTTTAATTTAACTAAATTTTTATGGTTTTGCATTTTCAGATAATTTCCGGCCGAGTTACAGTGAACACCGCAAATACGTCCTGGGGGAAGCTCTGTCACGGGCTAATGGTTTAATATTTTTGCATGAAAAATTTACAGAACATAGTCAAAACTATGCTCAATAATGTATAGAAGGTTTGAATAAAATTGCTCAATCGAAATTTGAGATAAAAAATCACAAAAAAAGTGTTTTTTTACGCTGAAACCCTTACCCATCCCTTAATACATTACACGAACATTTTGCCCTTTTAGGTATGCTATATTAAAAAAAAATTTTATAATTCATGGTCAAGTGCTGCCACGCCCATTTTTTATTAAAATTTAGCCCAATGCACACTGCGCTTTAGGAAATATTTCCGTCCGTTTTCAAAAGTGTCCAAATCCACAAATTTTGTTTGCCATTATAATGCCAACTAATGCATTAGTTCATAAATTCGTCAATCCTCAATGTTACATACCAGAAATGTTATTAGACTGCAGCCCAGGATATATGTAACAGTTCTTAAAGTTAACATATGTTATCGATTAACAGCTGTATGTAAAATGAGTATATTTTTGCTGCGATTTAGAATAATTAAAAAGTAATGAAAACAGCAATTTCGGACAAAGGTTTTTGTTGGAATTTACGTGGGTTGCTATTTAAGTTTCTGGCCTAGGTCACTTCTAGCCATTTTAGGACCAATTGGCCTTTTCCCAAAAAAAAAAGTTTGGACTTTTATCGATAAAAGCTCCATACAACTCTTTCACGTGTGACCACGATTATCAAAAAAATGTTTGTAAAAAGAATTGTTCTCGTTGGATCCCGCACAATTTGACAATCGCTCAAAAAAAGGCTCGTGTGGATTGGTGCAAAGAAATTTTCAAAAAATTTAATCGCGGTATTTCAAAAGACGTTTGTAAGATCGTCACAGGTGACGAATCATGGATCTATGCTTATGAGCCCGAAACAAAACAGCAATCGACGAGCCAAATCTAAGAAAAGCCGTTCGTGGAAGAAGCACTTCGAAGCAAATGGTCGCCTGTTTCTTCGGTAAAACTGTTCATGTGGCGACTGTTCCGCTTGAGCAACGTAGGATGGTCAATTCTGAGTGGTACACCACAATTTGTTTGCCTGAAATCTTCAGAGAAATTCGAAAAACGAACAAGAAAATACAGATCAGTGTGCACCATGACAATGCGAGCTCTCACACATCAGCTCACACCAGCGCCTTTTTGACCGCCCAAACGTGAATTGTTTGTCATCCGCCGTACAGCCCTGGCTTGGCACCCAATGACTTCTTTTTATTCCCGCACATGCTGTTGAAGAGTTCAAAAACCATGTTTTGGAGGTGTCTCAATCGCAGTGTTAAAAGTGCTACGACAATTGGTTTGAGCGCATGCAAAAGTGTATAAATCTTGCTGGAGAATACTTTGAAAAACAATAAAACCATTTTTGATCATAAATATTCGCGTTTTCATTATTAGGACAGAAATATATATAGCGACCTATATATTTTTCGAGCACTGCAACCAGTTTAATATCAGGCATTTCTCCATTGAAAGTTTGGACAGTTAAGCTGCATATTCTTTAAATCGTTTGAGGGTTTTTTTGTTATTTGGCAGATATTTACGGATCCAATTACCTAGTCTATTTTTGCTATTTTTCAGTGTCTTGAATTTTGTGGAGCATTATTTCTTTATTTTCTTTAGGTTTAGTTTTTTTTTTAATACAGCCAATGGCAAACAAGACGAACTCCTCCCCGTGGCTGTCAAGCGGTTTTTCCGCTTGCAAAATGATTTGATGGCGGCGCCACATCCGCCTTCGTCTCGCACTGTTTACTCGTTGTATTTCAGTTTTATTTTTCTTTCCTTGCATTATGAGTTGTGTGGAGTGGACGCCGACAACGTTATCAATTTGCCTGCTGAACTTTTTTTTGTTGTTATTTTTTTTTTATTCAACTTTCCACTTTTCCTTTTCAACTGCAATCAGCGGCTGGGATGCCCACAGGAGATGCCGCTTCAGAGCACCCATTTTAATTTGAACTGTCAAAGCTGTGCGTTGAAATCATAAATTTTATTAAGCGCAACCAGGCGGCCATTTTGCCAAAAAATTGACCTGGCTTCCAGCTACGCTCACATCTATTAGTCAGTTTAATAAAAAAGTTTCCGTATCGCTTAAGTGGCAGGGGGGCTGGTCTGGTCTGGTGAGGTTGCGGTTAATATTCAAGTAAACTTTTTTAATGCCCGGCCTTTCTGAATCAGCAGCATTTTTATGATGTGCGCTCTTCGGTTCGGGCTGGGCCTTCTAATAGAGTCGTAATAACTTCATCATTATTGACGCATAAAACAAAATTTATTTATGCTCGCTGCCTGCTTTTCGTTCAAATAAGACAAAATAAATGCTTTTATGTGCCGTTGGGTTTTTGGTTTGGGTTTGCCCTCCTGCTCTATAAAATGTTGCCGTTGTTGCTGCTGTTGTTGTTGGGCATTTTTTTATTCCTTTACGCATTTAATGAACTATGATGAGGGTACCATTGGGGCCAGACACACTTGCCGGTCTGTTCCCTGGGCATCAAAATCATCACCCTTTTCGATTTTATTGAACTTTTTTTATTAACTTTCACATCAGAAGCAATTTATGGCCTTTTTTTTTACAGAAGGTTGGCCCTGTGCTGCTGACTTTTTTTTAATAATCATATTCTTTGCTGTTTTGTAATTGTAAATGCCAAGATGAACAGAACATTTCATGGTTTATTTATGCATATTTGTTTAAATGAACAAAAGGCAGCTTGTGTCAATGTTGCACTATAGTAAATTATTAAATTTTTCTGTCGTAAATTTAAAACTTTAAAATTGACCAAAGTATTTGGGTTTAAAAATAACATAATTTTTGCCCTTAAAAATATGCAAACCCTATTTTCTTTAGAGTCAGTTACAGTCAGAGTAGAAAAATTAGTATTTGGCCTTACAAAGGGCCAAGCCGAGACACTCACAATCTCAATATCTTGTGTCTTTTATTTTTCGCTCAAGAGAAAGGGACCCACAGCTAAACGCCGAATCCAAACGACAAAGTTTTTGTGAAGATTTTCTCGTCCTTCCAGCTTACGCCAATAGCTAGTGAAGGTGACCTTACCTGCACAAGTTTTTAAGGGTAAAAATTGTTATTTAAAACTTTCGAGGCGGGCTCAACACACTGAGGAAATTCAAGAATTCTGTACTCAACGCAGGGAAAATCAAGTTCAAACTTTTGCTGAAAACCCACTAAGATCCCTTTATTTTTTTGATATGCATAGTTTCTTAGCTGATATAAAATATATAATAGAATAAAATTGCGGCTCCCCAAAATGTTGTTTTGAGTCTGTCTGGAAAACAATGAACTATTAAAATCAGGGCTGCAAACCGGTCCGGAACCGAACTCCCTTACAACCGGTTCGGTTTGGTTTTTTGGGTTCCCCGAACCTAAACCCGAACCGGACCACTTTTTCCAAAAATAAGGTTCGGTTCACCATATAAAGAAATTTTACAAACGAAAGAAATTCTTAATGAGATTATTCAAAATTAAATCTTGAAGAATAACCATGTCTGATTGTAAAGAAGGAAATAATAGACCATAGCGAAATAATAGAGCATAGAGAGCATAAATTGAAAAATTAAAAAAAACGAAGACCTAAAAAATATTGCGCTTGCTTAATTTATAGAATAACTTCTCAAGGAGTATATAGTGCCTTCACTGAAAAAACGAGAAGGCAAAGCTAACTCGACTGTGCCGAAGTTTTAATACACTTGAAAACTTTACTCCAACTGATTTAACTGGAAAAATATATGAGATATAGATATCAAATATTTAAAATAATTAAATCAAAATCAGGTAATAAAAATTTGATACCATAAAAAAACTTTTCTTAGTAAAACACATTTTCCGACCGATCGGTCCTATGGCAGCTATATGCTATAGTCATCCGATTTTGATAATTTTTTCCCAAATTATGTGAAATCATATAAAACTAATATATACCAAGATTGGGGACGCTACGATAAAAAACAAAAAGTTTTTCTCACTAGAAGTAATTTGACCGACCGTTTATATGGCAGCAATGCTATAGTCATCCGATTTTCATAGATTTTTTCAGAATTGTGTGGAAGCATATACAACTAATACATACCACGACTGGTGACGCTACGTTAGAAAACAAAAAAGTTGTTCGCACTAGAACTAGTTTTTGACCGATCGTTCCTATGGCAGCTATATGCTATAGGATCCGAGTTTGATAGATTTTTTCAGAATTGTGTGGAAACATATAAAACTAATACAAACCATGATTGGTAAAGCTACGATGGAAAACAAAAAAGTTGTTCCCACTAGAACTAGTTTTTTGACCGACCCTTTATATGGCAGCTATATGATATAGTCATCCGATTTTGATAAATTTTTCCACAATTATGTGGAAGCATATAAAACAAACATACACCAAGATTAGTGACGCTACGATGGAAAACAAAAAAGTTTTTCTAACTAGAACTTGTTCTTAGACCGATCGTTCCTATGGCAGCTATATGATATAGTCATCCGATCCGGCCGGTTCCGACATATTAGTTGCGTGCAGTAAAAGAAGACTCTGTGCAAAATTTCAGCCGTAGCTTTAAAACAGAGACTAGTTCCGCGACAACGACAGACCACGGACGGACAAGCGGAAGAACTCAGCTCGTCGTCCTGATCAAGAATATATATAGTTTATGGGGTCGGAAATGAATATTTCTATGCGTTACAAACTTCTGGGCAAAATTAATATACACTTTTCAAGTGTAAAAACCCGAGATATGGATTCGGATTTTCCAATTCTGAAATTCTTGTCTCGATCCGTCTTTGGCTCGGGTATGTTTGTTATTAAATGTAAAGAGAGAAAAAATTTAAAACTTTCAGTTACTTTTCGTTCTTTCGCTATAACATCCGAACTTGTTTTAATCTGTATGCAAGACTATTTGATTATCAGGTAGAATCCGTATTTGAAATGAGACTTTACGGACTGATACAAGAATTTTAGGACTGTTTTAATAATTTGTACAAAAAAGTTTCACTTGTACTTAAAATTTTAATTTGAAATTTGAAGGTCGGGAACACATCAGTTTTATCTAACCAAATGACTAATGTCGGCTTAATGATGTTTTTAATATTTTAATTTTTTTACCTATTGAAAGTATAAATAAATCGAAAAAATAAGCTATACTTTTTTGTTCAAGTGAACCGAGGTCGGAACCAAAACCTGAGGTTCAGAGGATTCGGGAGCCTGTCCGAGAACCGAACTTCCTCCAAAAATAAATAGCTTTGCAGCCTTGATTCAAATTTGTATTGTCTAAGAATCGAACTTAGTACCTATCACTGAACACGAATAGAATCGAGTTTCATCGCATTTCACCATCGCACTCGCTTGTGCGCCGGTAGAGTAGAATTTAATTGTGCTCATTATAATTGTACTCAAAATATTGACAAAAGCTCATAGCATCTTATTGTCGTGTTTTTTCTCTCTCTGTACCTAAAGAGGATCTAGTGAAATACGGACAACTGCTTTGAATTCATTGCTCTCTTCTTTGGTCCAAATCATTGAAAACCTGTGTTATTATTAATAATATTAATTATTTTTTGTTATTAACGGTAAATTTTAAATGTAAGATTCATTCATATTTTTTAAGAACAAATGTATCTAAATTCAATCACGGCTTTAGTACTGAAAATAAGCTTTTGTGCCAGAGAAATGGGAAAATTTTCCTATAGTGCGGTATTTGCAGCTGCTGCAACATGCAACAAAAGCCCCAAAACACAAGACAAACTTAACTAACTGGAAAATTTTATATTGTGATTGCGTTTGTCATTGCGTTAGTTTACAACTCTGCACACACACAGGTGTGGCAACTCCCACACATATGCCACAACTTTCCATTGCATACTCTCAGGCGCTGGCTGGTTCAAACACATTGACTGCACATCTCTAAGTTATGAAAATCTGTGCGGGAATTCTCTTAGCTAAAGCGCATTGAACTGTGCAAATTGCGAGCAATTTAATTTTTTTTTTTATCCCTCACCTTCTGAGAAAATCAGCTAGAAGCAATGGCAGCTCGCCACCCCCGCGAAAGGAAGTTAAAAAAAAAAAGTAAACTTTTGCGTAATACCAAAAAGTGCTGGCAGCACATTTCGAGTGCAAACTTTATATTAGAGTTGAAGTGCCACGCACACACACACACACGCTCAGTAGCAAGTAAGTAGAAAAGTGGCAAAAGTGCAAGTACGTGACTTGGCTTGCCTCGGGGAGAGTGGTGTCGTGGGGCGGCATGAGCTGCTTTCAGGGCTCGCGCCTTATTTATGAGTTGCGTATGCTATAACGAACTGCAGCACAAAAGTACCAAACATGACAATGACAACGACAATTCTTGAAAACTGCTCTAGTCCTGGCAATTATGGTTAGAGTAAAGAAGTTTTAAATATATATATTCTCGCACTGATACATTTACTTAAAATGCATTTTACTTTTCAAAGGTAGCTGTCATGACAACTAAAGCATTCCTTCGTGCACGTGTCCGCCTTATTGCACTTTATCAGTTGAAAATACGGCCCCCCGCCCCCTTTGCTTTGACTGCCTGACGACACGCCAAGTTGCGTTTTAAAAATATTTAATCCAACCCCAAACTTTCCAATCGCCATTTATATGTCCTGGTTATGTGTTGAGCTTGCCTTCAGGACCGGCAAATTAAATTGCTACATTTCAGATTTATTTTTGTTGTTTTTGTTGCACTTTAATGAGACAAAACAAAACGTACGCAACTAGCGATAATAACGCGTTATGAGCCAGTCAATAAAAATTAATTTCGTTAACTGTGAACACTTAATGAGTTGCATATGTGTGTGAAAGTGAGTGTTGTTGTTGTTGTTATGTTTTTTATTTTTTTAATTAATGCCCTGGCACGTACACCGGGCCACATTTTCATAAAACGGTGGTTCCGTGTGAACGTTTTATGCAGCGGGTAAAGAAGCTTTGTTAAGGGTTTTGAGTCTTTCGAACCGGATCATTAACCGAACCCTACAAATTATTGTCTTCCCCAACCAGAATACGAACCGGACAGCTCCTTTTTCGAAAAAGTAGGAATTTAAATCACTTTTTGGCAGGAATGCTAGACAAAGCCGAAACACTTATTCGTGCTTGCCCACCGAACCGGTGATCTTTTTATAAATAATGAACCGAACCGAAAACTGCAAATAAAACGTTTCGGTTTGGTTACAAATGTATGTAACAGCCAGAGGAAGCATCTCCGACCCTAAAGACACATATTCTGTTATAGCATAAAATCACCTGACCTAGAGATAGGTAAAAAAGATTTTTTTTTTCAAAATTCTTCGAAAAACCGTATTCTTAATGGAGTTAGGTTTTTATATATTCAATCAACTGAACAAAAGAGCATTACCGACCCCTTAAAGTATATATACTTGATCAGCATCATCAACCGAGTCCGTCAGTCCATCCGGTTTGACGCCTAGATCTCAGAAACTATAAATCCTCAGAACTATAAATCCAGTCAAGACTGCGCTCGGTCGCCACCTTTTAACAGAGAAATTCATCAGCTGTTTTTTGTCATTTTCGCTCTCTGAGTAATTTTATCACAATGTCCGTCTCGCTCTAACCACCACGTGTTTGAGTAAAGTATTAACATGCGCACTATCCCCTTCTTTTTCTTCTTCTTTTCGTCAATCCCGTATGGGACATAGGGAATCGACCACTCCCCTTTTCCAACGGACTCTGTGGTAAGCCCTCGCTTTGAGTTATCCCCAGCTTTTCCCGACTGTCCTACTCCAAGTTTCTTTGGGTCTGCCTGGTGTCCGACCAACTCCGTCTGCGATGTTGTTCTCGCTTTTCCGCAATATATGCCCTATCCAGGTCCGCTTCATTCTGCGTATTCTGCACTATCCCCAAACAGCACTTAATTCTGAGAGCCGTCCAAATCTTTGAGTCTATTATTCATGAGAGAGAAAAGTTAACATAGAAAGACGCCTAACTTATCATTCCAAATTAGTCAGCTGTTCGCTGACAGTTTCGCTCTCTGAGTAATTTCTGTCTCGCTCTAACACAGTCTTTTGCTATGATTATTATAAGAAAATATCTACATGATAATTATCCCTTAATAAGCGGTTTACATCAGTCGCATAATTGAATTTTTCCGTTAAACGAATGATGCGGAAAGAGTGACCGTATATTGACGAGTATCAAAATTGAGCCGCGTTTGAGAGCGGCTCTCTATATAACATTCTCTTTACTGAGTACCTAGCTTAAATTAGGAAACGCCGGTCGACCCCCAACGGCAAGCAATGGAGTTCTGATATTGTCCATCACCTGAAATTGTCCTCCATTTTCAGAGTTTCCAGTTGAGTGTTTGGCATATTATTCTTAATATTCTTTAGTTGGTAGTGTTTCTCCATCTTAATCTGACTTATACAAGGGATGTCTTTTTTAAGGCACTATTTATCGTTTGTAAAGATATTGTTACGTGGTCTTTTTGGTTAAGGAATACCCAGTCAACTGCTTAAATAGTATAATAAATGGTGAATGACTTGGTGGCTGAGAATCTAATAAATAAGCGCCGTTCTCGAGGTGCACTAGGGGTAGGGTAGATAGAACACCAAAAACCTAAGTGTAAATTTCATGAAAAGAGAAAAAAATCAGATACTTATTTTTTGCAAATTACAAATTTCCTTAGACTTTCACAAACGGTTCTAGTGTATTAGAGCAGCGACTTCTTTTCAGGCCTTTCCGCTGGTTATCTTATCATCCATATGTTTACCCGCATTAAAGGTTGCAAAATCAAAACTAAT
This sequence comes from Lordiphosa mommai, assembly GCA_018904225.1. Lineage (NCBI taxonomy): Eukaryota > Metazoa > Arthropoda > Insecta > Diptera > Drosophilidae > Lordiphosa > Lordiphosa mommai. The sequence goes on from JAEIFT010000871.1 coordinate 14,565, forward strand.
TTAATCATGTTAATATAATTACAAAAAATTAAGCCATAATCAACACACGCACACAGAGCAACAGAGGCCCGGGCAAACACCTGCCAGCAATAGCAACAAACGTACAGCAAAACGACCCAAATTATTTTTAATTCCCCGCAGGATAAGCGCACACGAAATGAGCAGTCATCCAGGCAGCCAGCCAGCCAGCCAGCCTGCCAGCCGGTCGGCCAGACAGCCAACAGCTTCAGAGGCTTTGGCGGCTGTTGCTGCAATTTATTCTAAGCGACCGGCAACGTCGCGTGCTGCGCATATTAACGAAATGATTATGGAATTCATAATTACATACAAACACACGCACACACACATACAAACACACCCCTACGCCGTGTGTCGGGCCCATTGTGTATTGTAAAATGCGTCAACACATTTGCCAGCCGACGACGATGACGACGACAACAAGGTCCCAAAAGGACCAGGGTCGTCTGGCAAAGAGTCTGAGGCTGTACGAGGCCCACATGGCGTATACGCAATTTTCGATGCTCAAATATTTGTCGCTTACTGCGCGTGATTAAATTAAATGCCAGACCAGGCCAGGCCATGCAGGCGACAGAACTAATTAAAAACGCCCAATAATGCGACGTGCTCGGGACCATGAAAGGAATTCAATACGAGTATTGAGGCCAATGCCCAATTGAACTGCCGCATAGGTTGCGTATGTGCATAACACAAAAGCTTGTAAACTGCCAAAAGCATGCAAGGTACACTCACACACACACACACACACACGAGTATATATTTATGTATATGCAGGCTGGTTAATTCAATAAATTGTAATTCCAACCTCAAAGGGAATTTAGATGGCAAATCAAATGCACTTAGCTAAATGCTGGCGATGGCCCTAGCTGCTGCTGCTGCTGTTGCGCTCAAAAGTAGGCAACGATATGTTCACAGCATAAATTTTAAACGTAAATAATACAGGGGGAAAAAAAACAGACACGAAAATTGTTAAAAGGGAAGCTGGCTAAGCGATTTTCAAAAAGCACCAAAAAAAAGCACCGGAAACTTTTTTAAGTTAATTGAAAAATGAAACGAGTTAAAAGTGTACAGAAAGTACTAGACTATTTGATACCCGGCTACGTGGTTGTGAGTTTGCGTCATGAGATATATAAGTGAAATCGATACAAATACATATATATTTTTTTTCTTTTCCTTATAGATGACTAAACCGATCTTTATACAGATTTCATAGAATGTTCATGTCAATCAGGAAAGAGTCATGTCCAACTTCTGTGAACCGGTTTAAATGTGATTCAGAGCAGGGATTAATCCCGAAACAAATATCAGTTCCGGTACCGGTTCCGGTATGTACCGAAATGAGAATATCGGTTTCGGTTTCCAGTTAGTTCGGTTTGCGGTTCCGATACGGTACTCAGATTTTTATTTCGGTATACCGGTACGTAACGGAACAAGTATTTTTTTTTAATATTAAATTTTTTTAATAGTTTCAAGATATCCAAAAAATTAATGGATGTAATAGAACTGAAAAATAGTTTTCTTAGAATATGTAATTTATGAAACTGTTTTTAAAATATTCCGATATCTAGCCTTATTTTTTTTGGACGAACAATTTCGCTTCTGTCCTCGCTTTCAGTGGTATTCCTACACGCAGAAAAAAATCTAGAATTAAGGAATTCTCTATTCTTATGTCGCCCAGACAAACTCGACTTAGGGCCATTTCTCATAAAGCTGACAAATATTTTTAAATAATTGTTCGAAATAATCCGCTCTAAAATCTGTCGTATCTCCGTTAAAAATATAGATCTTTAGCGATTTGGATAGATTTGAGACCATACTATAAGACTACTTTCAAAAACGCCTGATAATCGTGACGATGCTCATGTATTACCGTCGGTGTTTTCGGTTCTATTAAAAGGGTTAACGGTTTAGGGTTCTCAAAAAATTTTTATATCGGTTCCGTTTTTAAACGGTTTATTTTGGTTAACGGTTCCAGTAACAATATTATTCCCAGGTTCAGAGCTTTATTTTTAAAAGTTTTTAAACTGTGAACTGGAAATTTTTGGACCAGATTTAAAAAGTAGTTCAAAAGTGGTTAAAAGTTCGAAACCATATCTCAGAAATAATTTGAGCCATGAGCTTGATATTTGGTGTGTAGGTTGATAATAATTTGTAACACATTTTACTAGTTCAAATCCGGTTCCGAACTAGATTGAACCGGTTCAAAAGAAACTTCAAGACATACCTCTGAAACTATTTGAGCTATGAATATGAAATAGTGGCGCCAGATCGTAACAAGCAAACTTGAGCAAAAACATACTAGCAGACAAACGGCTGCTAGACTCGAGGCTTGTTTATAAAGGATGTTTTTTTCTGTTGTTTTTGGTCTTAAACTAAAATTAAATGCTCGCCGCTGATTTGGGTTAGAATTAGGAAATTCGGTGTACAGGTTGAGTAATATAGAGTAAGGAGATTTTGAAGATTGAATCGGTTCAAAAGTGCATCGGAGCTAAGTCTCAGAAATTATGGAACACTTATACTTAAAATTTGGTGTTTGGGTTAGTAATTTAGAGTTATTTATATTTCCAAATCAAATCCGTTTTCGAACCAGACTTTTTACTGTTTCAAGTCGGGTTCCGTTCGTTCTTCTGATCGTCTGATCTACCCCCCAAGTCAAGGGTTTGAAAAAACGAGGTATGAAAATGGAACCTTGCATCCCCACTCTTTTGGCTGATATTTATGTCTATGCGTAGGCCGCCTGGAAAGGGCCCAAAAACTTGTTGAATGGACAAGTGTGGAGGCATGTGTACAGTTTTAGTTGAGATTGCCTGGCTAAGCCAGTGCCGGGGTGCTTGAGTCTCATTTATTTTTCATGACTTGGCCTATAAAAATTGTAATTTCATTACCACCAAACAGACGGTTAGAGACTGAGACAGCGGACAACCCGAAAGTGAGGCAGCAAGTGCAAAAATTGAAACACTCTTGAAAAATGAAGGTGCCAGGAAACAACCGCAACGAACGAACCATTCCCCCAAATGATTCCCAGCCCCCAACCGGAATCCACTGCCGGCTGCCTGTGTTGGCTTTTGCCTTTTTTATGAATTTTTAAAATTGTTGCTGTTTTAGCGGCTGGTGGCGCTGATTTTGCAGTCATGGCCAACCGTGTGGCCAGCCCGGCCACTTGTTAGCTATTTTACCTGGCCGCAAACGGGGCCCATCTTCTCTGCTTAAGTGTTTGTATGCGTGTGTGTGTGTTTGGGGGTGTGTTTGGCCAGGGTACTTAACTTAAATGGCATATATACATATACACAGTCGTGCTTACTCTGCCTTTTGGTTTCGTCCAGTCGACATCAATTTAAATTGAATTTTCACTTACCTGAACACCGCCAGTTTTTTTTTTTTGGTATGCAACTCAGCCGCTGGGCAATTTATGTCTTGAATTAGTCTAATGTAAAATGTAGACTCGAACTTTGGCATTTTTCAGCCAGCGCGTACCCAAAATGATGGAAAATCTAAATTGATTAGGCCCCACATTTAATTAGCAGCGAATATTGTCCGTGAGTTTGGTGCTACTGCGGCTTGGCTTTTGGGGCACATTCATCATGCTTTGATGGCTTTGGTCCTCGCGCGCCTCAATGTCACCAATTATGCTAATTAAAGGCCGCTATATCGAATAGAAGGCGAAGGCTTAACAATGCGAGCAAAATGACAGCCTATTTTTAAAGCTTAACAAAAGGGTTATACGAGGGTTGCCTTTTTGTGCTCCCTAAGTCGATTTTTGTTTTGTTTAAAAAGATGATGTTATTATTAAATAAAATGTTAGATTTAACTTAAGATGTTAAGCATTACAGCAATAAGCTACATACCCCAAAAAAAAAACGAAGAAACGCAGACCTATATATTTAAAATTTTTAAATCATTGATAAAAAAAAAAAAAAAAACATTTGAAAAGCTATAGTCCGATTTTGATAACCTTTTTCAAAATTATGTGAAGCCCTTAAATCTAATATATACCAGATTGGGACGCTCGATAAAAAACAAAAAGTTTTTTATGTTTTTTCCGTTTTGATAAATTTTTCCGAATTTTGAAACATATAAAACAAATATATATACGATTAACGCTACGATGAAATCAAAAAAGTTTTCTCACAAAGACTTATTTTTCGACCGATCGTTCCTTGGCAGCTTGCTTAGTGATCCGATTTTTGATACTTTTTCCAGAATTATGTGGAAGCATATAAAACTAACATATACCAAGATTAGTGACGCTGATGAAAATAAGTTTTTTCTCACTAAACATTCTTAAACCATCGTTCCTATGAGCTTTGATATAGTCATCCATCCGGCCGTTCCATATTAGTTCTCATAAAAGACTCTTAAAATTTCCTCGATACTTTAAATGAACACCTAAAACAACACGACAACACACACGCCGACCCTCGTCTCCTGATCGAATATATATATTTGTCGGAATGAAAATATATAACTTCTGCAAAAAAATACACTTTTCATGAAATATTATAAAACTTTGCACAGATTATGCTTATTAAACATATGGGCATTTCCATTATGTCGAACGGGACCGTCGAACACTTTCAAAGTAATAAAAAAGTAAAAATAAAACGGATTTTTTTATTTTGTCAGAAGGCTTAACTTTTTTCAGGGCTGCAAACCCAAATCATTTTTTAAGGTACAGAAATTTAAGGTTCAAGGTTTTTGTGATAAGGTTTTGGTTTGAAATTTCGTTCGATCCAAGTTTTACCAAATTTGTTAAGAAAAGTAATAAAATTGTTAACAAATATAAAAAATTTAAAGATTTTCTGCATTTTTGTTTACTCGAACATACGAATTTAAAGAATTTCAATTTAAATTTATTATTATTATTTCTTTGAGAAATTTTTGATCTATACTAGGTCTTTTATTAAAAAAAATGCCCGCTTAACTAAGACTTGTAACTTTTTTGGAACCAAACCGAAAGTTTTGATTTGGAACAGGTTCAGCAATTTTTTTCAAAAGAGGTTCGTTTGAAAGTTCGGATAAAGTCACAGTAAAAAAAAAGTCGGAATTCCGGGTTCGAACCGGTTCGGTTCAAAACCGGTTTGCAGCCCTGATTTTTTTAAGCAATTTTTATTTTCTAAGATAATTATAAATAACCAAGGCATTCGCACGGGACAAAAACGGAAGTGGCTTTCGCGACCAACAATTCCAAAGCCGATTTCAGCGAAACCTAAAGCAACATTTCAATGTGTTAAATTTTATAAATGTTAAATGTTGTACATGTCACTTAATTATGGTTTTTATTTTACCCAAAAAACCCTTTTACTTTTTTAAAAAATGTAATATTATGCACTTTCGCACGGGACATGTCGCACGGGACATTTTTTTCCATCATGATAATTTTGTTATTTCAGTTGCTCTTTTTGACGAAATTATATATAAACGAGCTTAGTAAAGTTATTTTTAAATCAACAGAAGTTTTCAATGTATTTATTTTCACATAATATCAAAAACAACACATTGATCAAAAATATTGGGTAGTCCTTCAACTATCCTCTCTACCGGCTTATCAATGCACTTAAAACCAAATTGTTGTCTGTTTTTACTCAATATACTGGACATGCAGCTGTCATACCATTAGAATAACTAAGGACGTTCAATTTTGAATATTAAATCAGCATTCAATTACCAGAAATTTTGAAAAAATTAAGAATTGCTGCTCGAAAATTGCTTTAAACGCATGAAACGTGGAACATATTTGGAGAAACCATTTGGGGTGACACAAAGATCCCTAGAGATTTTGACGATGGTGGTTTTGTTCAAATTCTTATTCGAAAGTCTAGTTAGAATATCTGGGTATCAACCCTGCAGTTCTGGGCAACTAGTTCGTAGCTGGTGAAATAAGTACTTACTAGGAAACCACCTCTACTTACTTTACTAACCCCAAGCAATGCGTTTCTTCATTTCGTATTTTGTATGAAACGACCGCAAATAGGGTCAATCGCCACCACATCGATTACCGCAGAACTAGTGATATGTGTCCCCATATTAGGGTTGCTAAAAAGGGAACTTAAATTGGTACCCATGATAGGGTCACTTAAAAGTTTGTTGGGTGGTTCGGCGTTCGATTGCCATAGGGTGTTGGCTTTGGTTGTTTTGGCAAAATTTCTTTGAAACCAAAGTTTGGGTCAATCGAATATATAGGACTTTTTTGTTCGATATTTATTTTATTTAAATATTAGCAAAAATACATTTGGTACTAAATAATATTAAGATACTAAATATATTATTTTCTCAAACCCGTTGGGCATCAACCAATCCTCTATTCCAACGAACTCTATTGAAGGCCGTCGCCTTAAGCTCTCCCCAGCTTTTGCCAATGTTTTCCGCTTTTGAAATTTTTTTTTCGTTATTTTAAGGTTTTTCTAAATGCTTTAGGCTAAAACAATATCAAAGACAACCCTCGTGTAAGGCATAGGAAGGGTGCAGGGGGCGTTGGGTATAATTATCAAAATATTTATAAGATGGAAGAAAAGGTTGTCTGCAATTGACAAAATTAACATAAGAATCGTCAGGGATGGGGACGAACAAAAGGTGTGTAACTGAGCGTATGTATCCTAACGAACCTGTTGATGACTTCAGCACAATAGTGGGGCGTGGCCTTGCAGCTTAACGCTAGCTGCACTAATTCAATTAAATATTTGTCTTTGTAGTTGGCGACATGGAAGACAAAAATGTAACAAGCTGAGACATTGGCCTGCCGCCTTAGGATAAACAGCCAGGCTCCAGTCGGGCTATCTATATATATATATATATGTGTGTGTAGCGACAGTCGAATGCAAATATTGTAAAGCTTTCACTCAAGCTGAAGGGGAGGGTGGATGTAGGCGGCGGCGATGGTGGTTTCGGCTTGCAGCTACGAATTTATTGCTTTCACGAATTTTCCACTTGATGGCATTTAATGCGATTTAGTATTTAAATGAAGCAGCGTTACAGGCTGAGCCTGAGCGCAGGACAACAAAGACGATAAATTCATTCAGGCGCATTAAAATAATCTCGTCGTCCAGGCAAAGTAGCTTCATAATCCTGGTTAGACAGTCGTCTCGTATGTAGGTATTAATATGTAAAGGAAATTGCTGTTCAATTCGCTTTACGTTTCACTTGTTGTCCACTCCTTGGTGCTGAAATAGCTTCCGTTGATTGAAAATCGCAACTAGACACGGTCACACACGAGTGCAATGCCCCAATGACTGGCGGCGGACTGACAAGGCAATCTAAAATGTATTTCACCCGCTGCACGTGAGTGAGCCCAGAAATTTCAATCACTGGAAGCATTTCGAAATATTTTAAGCTCAGCTTTAATGGCCTGGGAGATGGGTAATTCATTTTGAATAGGCTGATTGTAGAAACCAGATGGAAAAATTTCAGTGGATATGTTAATTAGTGGTTCAAACTGATGCCTATATACTACGGATGTGGGATATATCAAAAATATCCATATCGATATTTTTTCGATATTCAAGAAATATCGTTTCGATAATGATATTTTGTTGAAAAAATAATCGATATGATCGATATATAAAAAAAAAACATGTTTTAAAGAATGAAATGGTCTTTTGGGATAATTGAGGTGTCACAAAGTATTGACAAAGATATGTAGTAGTAGTTGTTGTCTTTATTTATCTTTTTCATCCCTTAATAATAACAATAATTTTCAAAAATAAAAGACATTTAAAAGTATACTAAAGGCCTGGTATATAAACCGTCAGCCTGATCTTCTTTTCATCTTCATGCCAGTACTACACACGATTGCCAAGCTCGTCGCAAGATACCGCATCGTTCCCTGCACAAAGATGATTTTAGATCCAGAACTTATTATTTAAATATTATATATTTTAAAAATCCTCTGCAACAATTCTGCGCCTGTATCTTAATTCTGCCGCAACGTAGGAGGCAAGCAGGCTCCAATTCGCTCCATTTAGGAGATCCAAGATCTCATTTCTGCCAATAACGAGTTCACCAAAAATACAGTTGCCTAATTTCCGTCATAATCGGGCAATCAATAAGAAAGTGGAATATGTCCTCACGCACCCTCATATTGCAAAGCGAACAATTTCCAGACTTGATATGTGGTATGAAGTTAAGTGCCAGTATCTCTCCCCGCGCCATGAAAATGTTTCGAATTTGCTCAATTGTGAAAGAATCAGAGAAGTAGTTGTCTGTACCAAGATCATATGTAAGATATGTATTTCATTTTAATTATTTTCATTTTAAGAAGTAGGAACATATTGCAGAATTCATAGTCAAAAGAAAGACGCTAAAGTTGAAAAGTATCTCATCAACAACAAAGAAAACATAAAAGAAAACATAAGCAATCCAAGAAACTTCAGAACTTTTTTTTACCAATAACACTAGTTTACAAAAATTAAAAAAAAATAAAGACCCATTGAAGCTGTTATTTTTGTATGATGTACTTTGGAATGCTGAGCTCAAAAATTAAATTCAAAAATTTTTGACACGTTTTTGAGTTAGAATTTTTTCAGTTTTTTCGGATGGTACCCTTACATTTTATGACATATCTCGAGATAGAAACTGTAGATGTCGTCAAGCAAGGTATTAATCTAAGGAGTATTCAATTTCTAATAATCTAGCTGAAGATCATTTTCCAATCGGTTTAGTAGTTAAAATGCTACAAGTAAAAATATTTCGAAAAAATCGATTTTTTTCTCAAAAACGTGAAAATTTTGTTTTCCTAAAATCTGTAAAAGGTTGAAACTGATAAAAATAAATTGTTTTTTTCCTTTATTCTAACGAATAGTACTTCTACGAAGAAAATAAGGCATTGGTTAGGAATATCTATGGATAAATAAAGGAGCTGTGAGCAATTAAGTACAAGTACTAACAGTCAAATTTCAGTGTTTTATGTATTTATTAGAAAATATTTTTATTTTTTCTTCGTTTTTGGCCTTGCTCTTAATTTTTTTCTGTGATTTGGCTTCTATTGGAACTCGTACATTGAGCAAAAAGCAAAGTAAAAAAAAATTTTTTTTTTGAACACGTAAAATAGTCAAATTTTTCCCCTAGTTTTTCACACAATTGCTTACAACTTCGCTATTTATCCACAGATTTTCGTCATCAACGCCTTATTTTCTTCGTAATAAGACAATTTGTAAGAATAAAAAGAAAAAACAATTTTTTGATTTTTTATTTTTAACCATTTACAGATTTAAGAAAATCAAATTTTTCACGTTTTTGAGAAAAAATCATTTTTTTCTAAATATTTTTGCTTTTTACTTTTAAACTACTATACCGATTGGAAAATGTTCTTTGACTAGATTATTGGGAATTGCTTAACCTTTTGATTCATCCCTTGCTTGACTTTATCTAAAAATTGTAACTCGAGATATGGCTTAAAAGGTATGGGTACCTACCGAAAAACTAAAAAAAAATTCTAACTCAAAAACGTATCCATACAAAATTTTTTGAAATTCATTTTTGAGTTCAGCATTCCAAAATACATCATTAAAAAATAATGGCTTCAATGGGTCTTTTTCGCTGTAAACTAGTGTAATCGTTAGACCAAGATTTTTGAAAGACGCTTTAAGTTATGTGCTTATCGATTAATCGGCTTCTGTTTTCGGAAACCACACTTTTGATGTTGAAAACAAACTTTTTATGGTCCAAACCAAGCGCTCCGATGACACAGAGCTTTCTGGTAAAATGGGATATTCCAATGGCAAGTCGGAAGCAATGGCCATTCTTCCATCCAAACTTAAAAATATAGCGCCGAAAGTGTCCCAAAACTACGATATACGATATATCGCGTTATCAAAATATCCGATATTAATATATTTTTTTTTCGACCAAAAATATCGATATTAGATATATCGATAATATTTCCAGCAACCCTACTAGATACCAATTTTGTATTTGTATTGTATTTCTTTTTACTGCACGCAACTAATGTGTCGAAACCGGTTGGATCAAATGACTATATCCTATAGCTGCCATACGAACGAACGGTCGAAAAATATGTATTATTAAGAAATACGTTTTTGTTTTAAATGAAAATGTTCATAAACTTAGCAATTATGAATATTCTTTGCTGTCAGCCAATTCTACAAAAATTTTGTCAATATCGGATGACTATACCCTATATCTGTCATACGAACTATCGGTCGAAAAATGGGTCTTAGTAAGAAAATCCATGATAGCGTTCTTAAACTCGGTTATTACAAATAGTATATGCTGTTAAACAGCTCTGCGAAATTTGGTCAAAATCGGATGAGTATATCCCATAGCTGCCATAGGAACGATCGTTCTTAAAATAGATCTTACAAAGAAAAAATCTTTTGTTTCCAATGATAACGTTCATATACTAAGCAATTATGAATATTATAAGCTGTCAGCCAGATCTTCAAAATCGGATGACTATATCCTATATCGAAGTGGACTTTGCCCTCTTGTTTTTTTTCATATATTACACAGGGCAGCAAAATGACCTACTTTTTGAGGTGCAGCCTTATTGATCAAAAATTATGATTAATTTATGTGCACTGAACAAAACTGCATCCTCGGTTTTGTTCCATCAACTCTTGTTTCCAAGATATGGCCGAAAACGGATTTCTAGTACAAATTGTATGATGAATCAAGTAGCCTCCCTCTTCACAGTTCCTATACAAACTTGGGGTAGGAATCTAGTTGGCCTCCCATAAAATTAAATACATGTTTTTGGCTTAAGCAGGCTGTAGCTTCGCCAAATAAACTCGTACAAATGCAAAAAAATTCTCATAATTATAATAGATGTTGGGCTATATGCTGAAATGGATAAAATGGAAATTCAACAACCGCTCTAGCTTAAGGGGGATGATTTATTTTGGAATAATAGCCATAAATCAAGAAACGTCTGACTTCAGAGACCAATTTGGAACTTTTTGTATGATCGTATATTGCGCGTTTGATTTTGTAAAGAAGCATTGATATGTTTTCTGTCGAATAGGCTAGATAGATTAACAAATTCCAGCCTATTGTGACCACAAGAAATTCGTGAGGACAAAATCAACTAAAAATACGTTTTTCCGTCATATCTTGGAAACAAGAGCTGATGGAACAAAACCGAGGATGCAGTTTTGTTCAGTGCACTCCATCATAATCATAATCGGTTAAAGATAGGGCTGCACCAAAAACACTGTTGCCATGTGTTATCATTTACTCTTTTCGATTTATAGTTTTTTAGTCATTGAGTCATAATTGTCAAATTGAAATTTATAGATAATGCTGCTAACTATTTATATGTGTCTAGAAAATCCGAACAATTCATCTACAAAATTGTGGAAGATATTAGGTTATTTCGGGTAGTCGTCGTCGGATCGTTCTTAAATTTTTTGCGAATTTTACGCAAGTCAATAATATAAAATTAACACAAAATTTCTAGTCTATAACTGCATTTTTTCTAATTTGACATTTGAGTCCAGTGTGCAATGAATGCCAGAAAAAGATTACGTTTTAAACTATTAACAATTTTAATAAAAAAAAATCGGCGTAGCCGATGTTTTAAATACCCTTGCAGTTTTGAGATACGCTACCATTGATAACAAAAAAGTTTTTCTCACTAGAACTAGTTTTTTGGCCGACTGATTATATGGCAGCTATATGCTATATTCATCCGATTTTGATACATTTTTTTGGAATTGTGTGAAAGCATATAAAAATTATAAATACCGTGGACGATAGAAAACAAAAAGTTTTTTCTCACTAGAACTAGTTTTTGACCGACCTTTTATATGGTAGCTATAAGCTATAGTTAGCCGATTTTGATAAATTTTTCCGGAATTGTGTGAAAGGATATAAAACTGATATATACCAAGATTGGTGACGCTACAATCGAAAACAAAGAAGTTTTTCTCACTAGAACTAGTTTTTGAACGACCTTTTATATGATAGCTATATGCTATATTCATCCGATTTTGATCAATTTTTCCAGAATTGTGTGAAAGGATATAAAACTGATATATACCAAGATTGGTGACGCTACAATCGAAAACAAAAAGTTTTTCTCACTGAACTTTTGAACGACCTTTTGATAGTTCTATATTACCGTTATAAATTTCTTGAGATAAAACGAATAACCAGATTGTGACGCTCAATCGAAAACATTTTCTCACTAGGACTAGTTTTGAACGACCTTTTGGCCTTATCTATATTCATCCGATTTTGATACATTTTTTTGGAATTATGTGAAAGCATATAAAACTTATAAATACCACGATTGGTGATGCTACGATAGAAAACAAAAAAGTTTTTCTCACTAGAACTAGTTTTTTGACCGACCGTTTATATGGCAGCTATAAGCTATAGTTAGCCGATTTTGATAAATTTTTCCGGAATTGTGTGAAAGGATATAAAACTGATATATACCAAGATTGGTGACGCTACAATCGAAAACAAAGAAGTTTTTCTCACTAGAACTAGTTTTTGAACGACCTTTTATATGATAGCTATATGCTATAGTCATCCGATTTTGATCAATTTTTCCAGAATTGTGTAAAAGTATATAAAACTAATAAGTACCGCGATTGGTGACGCTACGATAGAAAACAAAAGAGTTTTTGTTACTAGAACTAGTTTTTGGACCGATCGTTCCATCACTACTTATGATATAGTCATCCGATCCGGCCGATTCCGACAAATATACTGAGTGAATTTAAAGACTTTTTGCAAAATTTCAGGTCAAGATAGCTTTAAAACTGAGGGAGCTAGATAGCATAGAAACAGACGGACGGACCAGAGGGACAGACGGACATGGAAATGGACTCAGCTCGTCGTCCTGATCAAGAATATATATAGTTTATGGGGTCGGAGATGCTTCCTTCTATGCGTTACAAACATCGTGACAATTTTAATATACCCTCTGCAAGGGTATAAAAATACTGCAAAATAGCTTATGTGTAAGTTGCCTGGGCAAATGTATACAATACTCTTATTTTTAACCCATTATAACTGGATTTAAGACCTAAGCCCTACCCTTTCAACTGCAGCAAGAATATGTCAGTTAGTCATGTTTTTTAATCCAGCTTAAGTTCCCACACAGATTTAAAGCAAAGCACGGCATTTTTTGTTCCAATTTTTATTATAGTTTAATCGTATTATATGACAATATGTTAGTTTAATAAATAAATTAATGATTTGTATATGTATGAAACTATCATAATAAAGTGCACAAGTTCCTAATTATATATATGTATTATGCGCATATTTTTGTATGCGATAAAACAATTTGAATTAAATTTAAACCGCAAGTTCAATTAATGCAAATTAAAAACGCTTATACAATAACAAATTTGCCCCACTTGGCTGATCAACAAAAATAAATATTACAAATATTTAAATACACCTACCCGACACACAAAACTTGCTTAATTGCTAAATACAAATGTAACCAACACCAAGAACAAACATAAATAAATTAATCTTCAAGTAATTTCAAGAGGGTCGAAAATTTTTTAACTTTGCCTGAGAGAAGAGAAAAAATTTTCAAGGAAACTTAACTTATACAATTGTTATGCGGTATAATTGTTGTGTTGTTCATAGAACTTACTTTTGATATATCATAGATATATGGTTCCTAAAATTACCGCAACACCTTCATGCTGTCAGCGAGAAAGACTGATTAAACGGCCTTGCGCTTTGCTTGCGTGCAAATCGGTTGGATTTAATTAGAGCTGCCCAATGAACAAGTTCGCCACAGACTACTAATGTCCAGGCACTCTAATCGCTAACACAACACACACACACAGGGGGTCAAAGGGTACAGAGGCCATCAGAACTTTACGCATGAACAGACAGCATTTGAATAAAGATGTCGCCGGTAAGTCAAGCATATGCAATAGTGGGGCAACAGCCGTGCAGCCCGCATGCAGTTTTTTAGAATTATAATTGATGAAGTAAAATTGTCAACTTAAAACTTTGCCCCGACGAACTTACCTTCGCCAGGTGGCAAAAGTTTGATGCTTAAGCTAGAGCCAAACTTAACTAAGCTAATGCACGAACTTACCTTCGTGCCTAGTGATGGTGGTGTGGGGTGGGGGAGGGGAGAAGGGATAACTTGGTGTATGTACAGAAACTAGAACTCGCTAAATCCACTCGTCTAGTCGAGCATAGTTATGCTTGAAGGTGGCTTACAGCTATTCAAATAAATAACCCTACAACTACATCAATCAAGCTCTCAATCGTCCTTACTGATGATAGGGATGACAGAACTGATAGACCAGGCGCTGTGAACGTTCCGTTTTCTTCATAATGCCCTTCTTGTAGTACTGACGTATGGAGCGTGACAATTTATCGTAGTTCATGGCCGGACGATTCTTGCGACGACCCCACAGCTTGGCCACCCGCACCGAATCCTCAATCTTAAAGATGCCCTTGTTGCGATCAATCCAACGTATGGCCGTGCCATTCACTTGTGGGGCGGCCAGCAGTTCTTTGAGAAATTGCCAGAGATGAATGTGAGAGCCGCCGCCCGAGCGTCCGCCATTTGGACGCTTGGCTGTGGGGGTTGTGGCTGTGGCAACAGGCGGCGGAGGAGTGGTTGTAAGAGGGGCTGATACATCCATAGCCTCATCTTCTGCTAAAAAAAAAGAAGAAGAAGTGTAATGTTAGTTAAAATGATATTTGAATTATCAGAATGTGTGCACTCTCTTTAAAAATTTTCAAAAGAGAGAGAACTCATTTTCTCATACCTATAATTTTGACAAGACTACCAAAAATTGATATATTTTTTAAATCCGTTCGTGGAATTGAATGAATTCTGAAAAACTAACACTTACTTGATTTGTACTAGCAAATCGAGTATAAGACCTCATATAAGAACAATATAAGAGCTTTTGACTCAACTGTATTATAAAATGACTTGCAAGAAAACAATAAAGCGATATTTTACAAAAATTCTACACACTTAACACATTTCCAATAAAATATGCATACTTTTAGGCTTATGAAATAACAGATTTTAACACTTGCAGTCCTCAAGTGCTTAGTCTTCCAAAACTTTGTATAAACCAGGGTTCGCAAAATGCACAAAAATTATTTTCACGCCATGATAAATAACATCAATGTAAAAAATAATTTTTTTCAGACATGAAAATAAAAAAATTTACTTATGGAAAAAATTATTTTTTTTTTCATGTAACTAACACGAGCATCTTGGACATGATTGTTTTTACGGGCATGTCAATAATTTGAGCTGCCTTCTTGACGCCTGTTAAGAACAGTCGCTTCAAAAATGCTCGTGCTAGTTACATGAAAAATAAATTTTTTTTCATATGCAAATTTTTTTTATTTTCATGTCTGAAAATAATTATTTTTTACAGTTTGTATATTTTACTCTGTGTTAATATCTTGCGTATTTTAGGAACCCTGGTATAAACGGAAAATGCAAAATGTCTTGGAGTGTAACTGCATAAAGTCTGATAATGAACGAACCTTGTTGCCTTATAAAAAGTCATGTGTGTAATTTACAAAAAAAATAGTGGACTTTTCGTTGAATATTGAATTATAATTATCCTTGACCCAGAGGCTTCCAATTATCACTTTTATTTAAGTTTTTTATATAAAATTCCTATAAAATTTACTCAAACCCTTGCAAAGCATTTAAATAATCATTTCCGACCATATATTCTCTGTAGAGGACAAATCAATAGGGACATCCGAATTTTGACATTTAGGGGGGCCACAATTGTTTATCGATATTTATCGTATTTTATCGATTAATCAATCATGAAGAAGTAGAAGCTTCCAGAACTTTTGAAAATTATACGTACTTCTCAAAATTCGAGTTTGATTGTCAAAACAAAAACCAAGAACTTTGTACTTCAATCAAGTACAAACTGTGTCAATAGTACGGTAAGTGCGAAAATACTTGATTCAAGTACAATGTTCTTAAATCAAGTACGGGTTTTCATTCCCAAAATACTTGATTCTAGATGGTTTCGATATATATTAAGTGCGTTTCGAACTATATTAGGAACTTTTTAAACATTCTTTAAGTTGCTGATTAACTATTAAAACAAGAATTTGCGTACTTCAAATAATAACAAAATATTTTTCCTTGAAGATTAATAAAATTTTTAAATTATTCCCCCAAAATATTCTTAAAACCAAATAAGAGTACATAAACTAAGTACAAAATGTTCTTGGTTTAGGCCCATTTAATTCTTAAGCTGTTTCCAATTTGTGCTTAAAACGATGTCTCTGTCAAATCAAATCAAATATGGCTGAGCAGTCGGTAAGTCTATATTTACTAATCTGTGATCTTATTGCCTTGAGCTAATCAAAATCCAAGAGAGAATAACTGTAGACCAGAAATCTACCATTCCTCCATAAGTGATAGAGCCAGTTGGGAATTTTAAGGGCAGATTTGTGTTGAAATATTTCGCATATTCCATTGCATACTTTTTGGCTTGGCATATTAAGATTATTTCGTACTTAATATAAGAAGTTTTGTACTTGAATTAAGAATGCGTTTTCAAGAATTATTCGGCTGTAAGTACGATAAATGGCTGATTCAAGAATATTTGTTCTCATTTAAATAAAATTTACGGTCGTTTTTGGCCTTAAGAATGTTTGATACTTAATTTAATATATTTAACATTTTAAGTAAAAAACGGTATTAATTCCATACTGATCGTACTAGAATAGTCGTATTTTTCTGAGTGTTGAAAATAACAATTTTAAAGTTCGGATATTTGTACTGGTAGACCCAGGGATGTGGTGCTTAAAGTTCTTTAAGTATTTATTTCGAACTACAATTTTTATTGTAAGTTCGAATAATTTTCAATAGTTTTGCGAGTACAAAACTTGCTAATGATTAAAAGACACTCAAAAAGAATCTACTGAAACCAAGCACATTCGCTGACAAAGATAGGATTAGACTTCTTTTTCTTGAGCCATAAACAGTGGAGTTTTTTAAAGAAAGCAATTTTAAAGCCCGCTGATTCATCATGATAAACGTTTCGGTGATGTGTTAATAACGTTTTGTGCTCAATTTGAAAAAACTTTGGGGTCATTTTACAAACGTTTAGTTTCGTGAAAATTTGTTCAAAGTTTTGGAAACATTTTGGTAATATTTGTGGAAAATTTCGAACTCATGTTAGGAAACTTTTGGGCCCTAAATCGTTGTACTATTGACTTTGCCTTGCATGAACCATTATCTGTCCTCTACTAAGTAATCAGTTCAGAAGAATCGGTTCCTGCTACAAAAACCTCTCTAATATCCTATTTAGCCCCTAGTTTGCCTTAGTTTTTGCTTTTTCCTCGTGGGCGGCTGCGCCCCTTGGTCGATTGGGCGGGTGGTGGGCTGCTATTTTGCCTGGGGCTTTCGTATACTCAATCCATAAAATTCCTTACTTGCCATTTCTCTATATTTATTTTTTGTCTTAATGTAAGTACAAAAAATTCTTGATTCAAATATTTTTGTTCTTATTTAACTAACTTTATGGGTCAATTTTGGACTTTTGTATGCAAATTATTTATTCTTTTTTTGGATTGACAAAAGACTCACCCTCGCTATCCTCATTGTAGTCGTCCAGATTCTGCAAGTGATAATCCGCTGGCCACGGCTGCGACTGTTGTGGTTGTTGTTGTTGATTCGGCTGATCGGCATAGGCCATTTTCCATATCTCCAATTGGGCATGCAATGTGCTGCCGCTCTGCAAAAGAAGAAAAGAAAGGAAAGCCACAAAGCAGACAAAACGTTAATCTTGCATAAATCTCAATCAAATTCTTATGCTATCCTAAGTAAATGCATAAATTATGGGCAAGTCTAGGCAAAGCTAGCCAGCAGGCAGACAAGCTGCATGGCCGGCCAGCCAGCCAGCCACCAGTGCAAAAGCAGCAACAACTTTGACTGGAACGACTTACTTTCACCTTGCAATGTCGTTGCTGGTCGTTGGCTCAGTTCGAGTGCCCCTCTCTACCAGCCACTGTCATCTGAGCAGCTAGTAGGCATGTGTGTTGGTTCGTAATCATCCAAGTGCTGCAGTTTCACCAAACAACCTTCACACATTCTTTCACCTTTACCAGCCATGACCACGGTTACTAATTGGTCGGACGACTGCTCTCCGATTTCATTCGTTTTGGGAGTCGCGTTCGTTGCTTAAGTCTTTTGTTTTCGTTTTTGTGTTGCACTCACAGCGCG
Source organism: Lordiphosa mommai (assembly GCA_018904225.1). NCBI lineage: Eukaryota > Metazoa > Arthropoda > Insecta > Diptera > Drosophilidae > Lordiphosa > Lordiphosa mommai. Next base: position 32,752 of record JAEIFT010000871.1, read on the forward strand.
AGGGGCTAGGCAAATGTAATCATTGATATATTTTTGGCAAAGCTCTTGTCTCTTTTTTTTTCTTTTTTTTTGTGTGCAGAGAGCGCATGTGGAGTAGCTTTGCCTAATTGTTGGCAACAGGTTTGTGGTTTTGCGTTTGCTTTCTGATTTTGGCCTGCCATGACGTCAACGCGGCAGTTACGAAACTTGTTTCGTTTTGATTTTTGTTATTGTTTTTTTTTTGTTTTTCTCTTCATTTGGTTTCGTTTGTACGCGAAATTCAATTCAATACGCATTGATTTCTGCTTTGATTTTGTAATATGCCCAACTAAAGTGAACGCTTACCTCGGGCAGGCGTCGCATGAATTCCTCCTCGCTGAGTAATACCAAGGCAGCGCCGTCTTCGCAGAATATCTGCTCCAAATTGGAAGCTGGCGGCAATTTGAATTGGGCCAAGGTGGAACGTAGCCAGGCATGCACTTGAGTGGAAGTCCACACATTCGGATCTAACAAGGGAAAAAAGACAAATTAGTTTTATTATATTTAATTTTAAAATGCTATTTTTCACATCATTTGAACTAAATTCTTAATAATATAAAGAATGTATATATAATTTTAAAGTTTGATATATTTAATCGGTTTACATTTAAACTGATTAAAGCGTTGAATGAAATGAAAGGCGATTGGCAATCCTGTAGTCTTCAGTAAAAAGACCAAGAAAGGACCGGAAGGTCTTTGAAGCAGTACTAGATAGGCAAATGGATCGTTTTGGCGTAGAATGCATAAGAAACTCGCAGTTAAATAACAAAATTTGTATTGTTTTCTTTAACTTAAAATTAAATTTTTGATTTAGAAAAAATAAACAAAATGTTAAATGACATTTACAATTCCCAACTGCTTCTAGTTTAGACTAAATGGTACATGCTTGAAATCTCAGTCTGCTATGGTCGATTTTTCCATGGTGGAATTATATAAGGTGAGGTCAGTAAAGTAGGCTGCCTCTTTTTGGGGTGCCAGTCGAATGGTGTAAAACAGTCAGTAGCAAAGCAAATGTCAATGTTGAAGGTATTATTTGATACACCTACCTTATATAATTTTACCATGAATTTTTGTAATATAGCCAACAATTAAAAGTTTAATATGACATGTTTGATTTTAGTATTAATAGTTATGAACTTAATTAGAAAATATAAGCGATATAAGCTTAAACTAAATACGAAAAATATTAATGTTTAAGGTGAGTATAACTAAATAAAATATGTTTTCGGTTCTAAAGCATGGTAAATAAGAATTTACAATACATTTCATACAAATTTGATTAAATCTCGTCTTAATTTTTTTATAATGCCAGGGGACAGCTTAATAAAGGTTAAACTTCCTGATTCTATTCTTAACGTGTGTGGTGCTTCCTAACTTCTCGGTCCGTAATCTTCGGCTCGTGAGCTAAATGATAATTGCTGGCGGGCTTTAATGCGAAAATACGGGTCCCACAAGCAGGAGGCCATACAAATTTGTTTGTTTGAGATGTCGCTTCTCGGTATTAAAAATTCTTTGATGGTACTCACATTAGCTAAATCAATTCTAAGGAGTATCAACTCCATACAAAAAAAATAGAAGGCTAACATCGGCTACGCCGATGTTTTAAATACCCTTGCAGTTTTTGAAAGTCGCTAACATTGATAACAAAAAAGTTTTTCTCACTAGAACTTCTTTTCTTGACCGACAATTTATATGGCAGCTATATGCTATAGTCATCCGATTTTGATAAATTTTTTCCAGAATAGTGTGAAGGGATATAAAACTAATATATACTAAGATTGGTGATGCTACGATGGAAAACAAAAAAGTTTTTCTCATTAGAACTAGTTTTTTTACTGACCGTTTATATGGCAGCTATATGCTAGAGTCATCCGATTTTGATAAATTTTTCCAGAATTGTGTGATGGGATATAAAACTAATATATACCAAGTTTGGTGACGCTACGATGGAAAACAAAAAAGTTTTTCTCACTAGAACTAGTTTATGGACCGATCGTTCCTATGGCAGCTATATGATATAGTCATCCGATCCGGCCGATTCCGACAAATGTGTAGCCTATGTGTATTTAAAGACTTTTTGCAAAGTTTGGTCAAGATAGCTTCAAAACTGAGGGAGGAGATAGCATAGAAACAGACGGACGGACAGACGGGCATGGCTATAAAGACTCAGCTCGTCATGCTGATCAAGAATATATATAGTTTATGGGGTCGGAGATGCTTCCTTCTATGCGTTACAAACATCGTGACAATTTTAATATACCCTCTGCAAGGGTATAAAAAAGGGTGTCGAAATGCTGTCGGAAATTTCCGAATAGTCTCTGCGCTGGATCAGTTTTCAGATAAACTAAATTGTGCCCTAATACCCATTGGAATGCTCATGGGGTTGCCACCCGAAGTCCGATGGGTATGAGCAAATTAAATGTTTATAGTTATTCCGACGCTACCCGTCGGCAGCAAAAAATGGTCGATTGGCAAAATTTGAATCCTTGAAACTAAATTCGCATTGACCATGACTTCGGCTTTCTGCATTTTATCCAAATATGCCTGCATTTTCCTATTTATTTAAAATACAAAATTATAACTAAAATTAAATGTCACCAAAGGGCTGGACGGACAGTGTGACCGCTTGCGATTTGGAGGTATTCTGTTGCTGAACTGTGGTATTTTTCTGCTGAAGGGTCACACTGAATATTTATCTCACCCCGACCGCAAGAAGCTGCTCAGTTTCGCTTAGCAGCCTAGGCCAATATAAAATATTTCAATTTTGCAAATTAAGTTCAAGTTAGAGCTGTAAAACTATCTACGATATATCGATAATATCGATGGTGGCTGTGCTATGGGTCATCATCGATTGTTTTTCCACCATCGGTACATCGCGTGATGGAAAATTCCCCGCTAGAGGGAAATGCCTGGAAAATTCTATATGGTAAAACCTATTTTAATCCGATTGGCTTCAAAATCGATTTGTGAACACATTATAGAAAATAATTAGACATTTGTTTCTCTGGTGGAATTTCCGCCCCGGCAAATGGTAGGCGTATTTCGGTTCAGTGACAATGGCTTTGTGAGCCGATCTGAATAAAATTCGTTTTGTAAGCTCTAGGTCAGAATGAATGGATTTATTTCGGAAGTTTACTGCAAGGTCGGATGGTCGGGGTGAGTTTTAGCAACCTGAACTGTTAAAACAATGTGTTTTTTGTTTCGATAATATCGAAATAATCGATGGTTTAGACTATCACTATCGAAAACATCGATGGGGGAACTATCGTGTTTTACAGCTCTAGTTCAAGTGTTAGCTGAATATATACAAAGAAGGTTAATTAAATATAATAAACTTTTCCACGGAAAAATCGTTATAAATGGTATTTTATGAATTAACAATATCGACCACCATTAAGGTAAAGCTACGTTTTACACTAAGGGAAACCTTACTTAAAAGGCCTCTTTCCAGATGAATAAAAAACACTTTTGGAAAGCTTTAGAAGCAGAATGCTTTTTAAAATCTTTCTTATTCATATGAAGCTTAGTGCCTAAATAAATTTGTATGCCATCTGGACTGAGGTCTAAAGCAATAAAACTAACATAGAAAATCAAGAACAACTTTGAAATGAAACTGTACTGGTGCAATGTATCGTTTTTTACAGTTCTAAAAATAATGATTTTCGAATACCGGTTCTCAAAAAATTTCAAAATATCGTTTCTATTTCTGGTATAACGCTCCGGTTCGTGTTCCGGTTAATTATGGATATACTATTTCAAAGTTTTAAATGTTAATACTTAAGCTAGCTTCTATCTGCCAGATAAACTTACATTTTACTTTGTTATTATAACCCCCTTTTTTATTTGGTAAAAAATCAGTGGCTAAAACAGAATGAAATATCAACTACGGTTGAAGTTATTAAAAACAAATTATTGTTCATTTCGTCACGGTTTCCCTACCTTTAAAAAAAATAGGTAAATTCTTAATCAGCGTTAGCAGTCGGAAAATCATAAAAAGAACGGACGAAAAACACGGAAGCTATGCCAGAAATGATTGCTTGCTTTTCAGTATGGTAAAGCGGAGGGAACAGAATCGGCAGTGTCTGTAGTGTCGGCAGCGTAAGAAGCGTATGCCGCGTGTTTGTATGTGTATAAATTCGTATGAATTAAAAAACACAAATATCAAGTATACTGAACAATAGGTAAGCCCGAAAAAAAATAGTTAAATCTAAGTTAAATTTAAGTATAAAGATTTCTGTAACTTACCCTGCGATATTTGCAGCTCCTTGCATATGGCATCCGCCTCACGTTTGACATGCTCCAGCGCCAGCGATATGACCGGCTCAAAGTCTTCGCGCACCTCAACCAAACCGCCTATAAAAGATTCCAGCGCCAATGGCCTCAGATTGTGTTTCTTCTGGAAGGTGGTATCCTCCAGACACTCTCGAAGTAACTGATGATCGGGCTTTATATCGAGCTGCTGCTGCTGTTGCTGGAGCAGCGAGTTGAGATCTATAAAGCTCTCAATCTCCACATCCAAGGGTTCGGCTTTGATGCTCTCACTACAGGGTGTCTCACAGTTGGACTCTGGCGGCGAGGGTGGCAAAATGTGCAGCTCCTGTTTAATGCTCGAGGCGTCCAGCGAGGGGCAAGGGCTGCTGAGGCAATCGTAGCTGCCGTTAAATTTGGCAAACTCTGACTGAAGGGGGCTGGACTGAGGCGAGGGATAAACACTATGTGGATAAGCTGGTGGCGGAATCAGTTGATGGCTAGAGCTGGTATACGACTGCTGCTGCTCCTGCTGTTGTGGCTGTCTGTCGCTGGGACAATCCCAGGCACACTCGATCTTGATTTGTGGAGCGTTATATTGATAAACGGTGGTGGGTATGGCCAAGTCCTGCGGCAGCAACGACAAATCAAAATTATCCGCATAGGCCGAATAGGGATCCGGCGGTGTTTGGCTGAGAAACTGTTCTGGACCCAGCTTCAGTTGTGGACTGTGCGTCATCTGCAAAATAAATACCAGAAGATTTTGATGAAATACCATTTAAGTGCTAATTGGTTATCAACAGACACCTGGCGCCATCTTGCTTAATTATCATGATCTGTTAAATTGTCTTAATTTTAATTTTTTATTTATTTTTATGGCCGCCTTTCTAATTTACCTGAGCAACAACAACAACAACAACAATGAAATGTGTATGGAAATGTCTGAATTTAGGTTCGAGTTTTTTTTTTTCTTTCTTATTGTTTAACCTTAAGTTTCCAAGCGTTCGCCAATTAGACAGAAAATCATCGATGCCCACTAGACCAGAGCAAGAGACGTACTAAGCTTGAAGTAGCTTTGATTTACTCATATATCAACTGGAGGCCCTCGGACTCTGAGACTCAGACTCGGAGACTCAGACTGTGACGCCATGAAAACTAACTGCAAACAAAAAAAAAACCCCAAAGCCCAAAAGCGAGGACTGTGTGTGTGCTTTTTTTTATGGGCAGCAAACAATGACTAGATGAAAATCAAAGCGTTCTCTGATCGGCGGGGGCTGCGGTGTGGAGTGCTTCTTATTAATTTGCACAATATCGCACAGTGGGGTAATAGACCTCGTTTATGTGACTAAGCCTGGCGATATTTTGCTAAATTTTCGAGAATTTTTGTGACAGTTCATACGTAAACATTATAAAAAATGGATTTTTTTATGTCTTTTTTTGTTTTTATTTTTTGAATTACTGACATATTTTAAACAATCACATCACACTGACTAACTTGGTTTTTCTGACCATATGTATTAGTGATGGGCACTCCAGTTTCTCGTGAGCCGAAAATCGACAACTGCGACGCCGTGAAAGGGTTGCTTTGTTGTTGTAGCTTTCTCATGTTGCGCCTCTAGCTGTCTTACTCTCGCTTAAGAAAAAATATTGTTTGTCCGCTGACTTTTTTGTACTCGCATATTCTCATGTTATTCTCTTAGTTATTTTGACCGATCGGTCCTATGGTCTTACAAATGCAAAAACCGATAATATAGAACTCGTCTTATTTCTTGAACGAAATGGTGTCATTCTCATGAACGCGAAAAAGTGTTTCTGAACTTGTTGTATAAGGTCCTGATACCTGCCGTGCTAAGGAGACAAAGAAATCGGCGAAGAAGTAAAGTAAACAGAAAATGTGTAATCTTTTAGCCGACAAAATTTGTACCGAAAAACTTTAAGAAAAATTCGTCGGCAACGCGTGAGCCCATGAAATTATTCAGCGATGAAATATAACACGTCTTATGGCATCGTTTTTTCCATCGGTGGAATGAGAACTTGCTCAGGCACCCGATAAAATCGTTTTTTTTTTTGTTAGCAAACTGAGCAAGTGCAATAAGATGTGACGGTTTCCTGACACATAAAAAAAAGACAGCATTTTTGTGTTAAAGCCTATTTCCCCAAAGAAATGTACCAACATTTTTTTAGATTACCAAAAATGTAGTAAATGAAAACATTTCTTCCATACATTTTCCCTAAGCATTTCTTAAATTTTTTAAAAAATAACGGCATTCTTTAAAAAACAAAAAATCTTTTAATTTTTATCGATAAAGTGTCAAAACTAATAATTGGTTAAAAGTGACGCCTCTTACTGTAAAGAAAGCAAGCAGCAGTTTTTGACAACGTGTCATTGTAAATGTCAACAAAATAACTTTTTGCCAATGGATACGGCAAAGTCGTAAAGAAATGAAAATGTTCAAAATGTTGCCAATGGAGAGGTTTAACTCGATGCGAATAATGTAAATGGCTTAGTTTATTAAACATTAAAATTCACCTAGGGATATAAAAGCATTGAGATGGCTTCTTAGGACGCCTTTAATTACACAGCCTTAAATACACCCAGTAAAAAAAGTGTCATTCTTAATGTAAGTATGTCCATAATAAAATTTGAAGACATTTTTATTATTTTTTCCTTGAATATCGCTGAAGTCAGGTTTCCATTTTAAAACATAAGAATTCGAAGACTTTATAATCAAAAAAAGAACTTAAAATGAGATTTTTGTTCTCAGATTTGAAAATTCCGAACTTAGTCAGCTTTAGAGATCGTTTGTACTTTATATTCCCCTGTTTAAGTACGGAATTCTTGATTATTTTGGAGTGTACGACACTTAGGGTACATTTATCAGTAAACATTTTAATTCTGTTCGATTGATTTGCAACGACGCTGCATAAAGAAGAAAAAACATAACTGCAATACTGCTTCAACTGAGTTTTCCAAATAATTTGGTTATAGCTCCTAATTGCGCATTGCCTGGATAACACAAGGTTGCGAAAATTCACTTTTTGTCAGTTTATAGAAGGGGTGAAGACTATAGATGCTTTTTTGTGCCATATGTGAATCTGAAGCTTTAATTATCTATAAGTGACTACTTTAACCATTTTTTGTCATTGTCTGTAGGAAACGTTAACTTTTTTTGTGACTTTCGATAAATCTAACATATAGTACTATATCTTCGTATAAAAATAAATTATCCCGAACAATTCTGCGATTTTTTTGAACCATTATGAAAAAATTTACCAAATTTTCATATGATGTTGCTGTCTAAAAGTATGCAATTCTAAAGGTACTACAGTAGGGTAGTCTTTTGTTATACACTTGGAAAGCGACCCCATAAACTATATATATTCTTGATCAGGACGACGAGCCGAGTTTATTTCCGCTTGTCCGTCCGTCCGTCTGTCTTCTGTTCGCGTAGAAACGAACTAGTCTCTCAGTTTTAAAGCTATCGAGCTGAAATTTTGCACAGAGTCTTCTTTTTACTGCACGCAACTAATATGTCGGAACCGGCCGGATCGGATGACTATATCATATAGCTGCCATAGGAACGATCTGTCTAAGAACTAGTTCTAGTTAGAAAAACTTTTTTGTTTTCCATCGTAGCGTCACTAATCTTAGTATATATTAGTTTTATATGCTTCCACATAATTCTGGAAAAATGTATTAAAATCGGATCACTATAGCATATAGCTGCCATAGGACCGATCGGTCGAAAAATAAGTCTTTGTGAGAAAAACTTTTTTGATTTCCATCGTAGCGTTTCCAATCGTAGTTTATATTTGTTTTATATGTTTCCACACATTTCTGAAAAATTTATCAAAATCGGATGACTATAGCATATATCTGACATATAAACGGTCGGTCAAAAAACTACTTCTAGTAAGAAAAACTTTTTTGTTTTCTATCCTAGCGTCCCCAATCTTGGTATATATTAGTTTTATATGCTTTCACATAATTTTGAAAAAAAAATTTCAAAATCGGATGACTATAGCATATAGCTGTCATAGGACCGATCGGTCGGAAAATGTGTTTTACTAAGAAAAGTTTTTTTTTATGGTATCAAATTTTTATTATCAATGATTTAAAAATTTTGAATATCTGATATCTATATACTATATATATTTTTCCAGTTAAATCAGTTGAAGTAAAGTTTTTCAAGTGTATTAAAAATTCGGCGCAGACGAAGTTAGCTTTGCCTTCTCGTTTTGAATTGTTATCGATTATCAATAACATTCATTGCATACTTATGGGCGAAAACATATATTCAAAATGGTTTATCTTAAATAATAAAATAAAGTCGGCATGATATGTGCGCCTACAATGCGGGAGGTAGGGGTTCGATTTCGTCTCGGTACATCTAATAAAAAAGTTTTTTCATTAAAATTTTAGGACATCCGGTAACCTTCACCAGCTATTGGCTCTAGCAATAAAAAGATTCTAAAACTTTGCCGTTCGGATTCGGATTGTAGGTCCCTTTTCTCTTGTGCGAAAATTAAAAAGCACACAAGCCAAAAGATTGAGAGAAGCTCTGCTTGGTTCTTTGGGTCTGTAAAGGCAGATATATTTTGTATATTATTTAGCTATTAGATAAACTAACACCTCTTCTATAAACTGTACCTCGCAGCCTAGTGTTATTATTGATATCACACATTCACCCTTTTTTGAGAAGGCGTATTAAAACAGATTTCATTTAGATAGTAAGAAAGTATCAAATAATCTTGACAAAGCGCCAGCGCACAAATTGTGCATAGTTTAAAATATATTAGTTTCTGGATTATTGTTTATCTCTTGAAATAGCTATACAGATAACTAATGTCATTGAGTTCTTTTTATTATTTGCTGATTATTGAATAATCCACTTTGATCATTTGCCTTTTAAAATGTTTATAGAATGTAATAAAAAAGTTTCAAAAGTAAATTCAATAGGTTTGCAAGGCTTGAATGACACTTACAATTTTTAGGGAACAATTTTAGACACAATTTGTGTTCTATGAAGAAATGTCGTTGATAAAAGCAAGTCAAAGTATGCTTAAAGTATGAGCACAATGCGTTTGATCAGGCTAAGATAACACACACCAGCAATTTTTTGACAATAATTGTTCCTGATGAGGCTTAGATAACACACACTTGCAATTTTTGTCTATTAACAAAAAATTGGGACAATAATTGTTCCTAAAAATTAAAAGTGCCATTCTAACCTAACTGAAATAAAATCCGAAATGGTTGATTAGAAAACGATTTTTTAGATTTCTTGGCTTATCTCAACTAATACGAAAATCTTAAAACTCTTTAAAAACTTAGTTTTTTTAATTATTGTGACCTCCAGCCGCCTACCCTATGATGCAGTAGTTTTCTTAGACCTGCCATATACATATTTTATGGCTTATTGGTTGAGTCATTTGCTTGAGCAGCTACAGCAGCTGAATCATGTCCTCAGTTTTCCTCGGACCAGTTCTGGTGAAGTACTCTCAAAATACATATAAAAAAAAAAAAATAAAAAGTACAAGGCAATTTCTAAGCCTTTAATAATATGCAAATTACGCAATGTATGAACTGAATAGCTCAACTCAGATATCAAAGCTTTGCCTCAGCAATTAGCAGCTTTGTGAGAAACGCAAACAACAACAACCACAACTAGACTCAATCGTACTCACACAAATATAAAACATAAAAAAAATTGTAATAACATCGTGACTAGCTAGAATTATGACGACGTAGCCAGGGCAACGCTGTCGGAGACCACGGCTTACACCTCCCCCTGGCCAGCTCCCAATTGCCTTGACAACTTTTGTGCCCAGCTAGCTTAATGTGCATCATGGAAAATCCAGTATGAGCTGTTGTTGTTAATAATAGGCACACAGCGCATAGCAGACAAAAGACGCTGCACTCTCAATGGAAAACCAGTTTCGCAAAGGTACAAATTGATATCGCAGATGGAGAGTAGATTTGCTTTACCGCTGTTTTTGAATGACGGCGCACAGTGGAGCAATTGTGGGATGCTAACCAGAACTAAAGGTCAAGTCGTTATTTTTAATTCTTGTATCTACTTATTAAACAGCAGCTGCTGCAGAAACTGGAGAAGCTTTCTATCATCTAAGAAAATGGTTTAAGCTTGAGAAAATCGTTATGTCTAAAAATTTGTAACATTGTAAAAAACTTTGAAAAAAAAGAGTGGGGAAAGTTTGATGGAATCTTTATTATTATTAAACAAATGCTATAGAAACCCTATGCTCCTCTTAAGGGCAATATTTTGAAATATATCAAGAATGAAAAAAAATTTTAATAAATAAATTTAAACCAAGGATGGTAACCTTACAAAATCCAGCTGAAGGTTACTTCCAGAGGTTCAATTCCCAGACCGGTTTATAGAACCCTTGATCTTCGTTGTTTTCTTGCATTATATCTTCAAACTGAACAACTAACTAAACAATTTTAATAAGAATGGAATGGAATTCCAATATAACGGAAAGAATTCGGATATTATTAATGTCTTTGCTGTTTCCATTCTGCGTCTAGCCAAAATTAGAAATCAAAATAGAAAAGATTACACAAAAATCTTCTCAGTATTCGGAACAGAGCCTTATATTCTTGATCATCATCAACATCATGCAATGAGAAAGTCGCTCAAACCCGACAGTAATAATCTTTTTACCTGCCAAAGTTTGTCTATAACTAATCAATTTTAAGTATAGAGCCACACAAGCTGAGTAAGTGCTGCCCATTACTGTTGCAGCCGGTGCTGCCCAGCGTTATTATTTGTTTTCCTTATAACTCGACTAACGTTCATCTGATCGGAAAACGGTAAATGGAGGATCTATAAATAATGATGATTAGTATAAATGTCTAAAGGACCAAATAACCTTTCTTATAAATTGTGGGAGATATGAGGGTTTTTCATGAATATATATAGTTTATAGGGTCGGAGATGCTTCCTTTTGGCTGATACATACACTTGCACAAACTCATTATACTCTTTGTGTCTTAAGTAAATAGTATGAAAATATAACCACAGAAAAAAAAACATTATAAATAATTTGTTTGTCATTTGGGATAATGCATCAGAAAATATTTCAGACTGGGAGCATTAAAAAATATCACTTTTGTGACAGAATGTTGCTTGTAAGTTGGTCTTGCAATAGTACGAATTTCAGATTAAACAGTCTAGTAGTTTGGGATATATCTTATGTAGATCGTTGGTCTAGCCATCGATTTCGGCTGGATTCTACATTCACTCTGATAGCTTTTAAATTGGGGAAAATAAAATTAAAACCGCAGGCAGACCGGATTTATTAAGATTTATTAAGAAATTACACCAAATCGTGGTGTTTTTCAATTATCAGCGCGTTGGTCACACTACTCGATTGCGGTTATTTTGATAAAGATAAGCAACTTCTCATCATGCCTTGCTGACCAACAACAACTTTGAAAAAGTTGCTAGGAAAACTGCTTTGATAAGCTACACACCAAGCAAATGCAATGTCGACTATTCATTTTGCATAATCAAACTTTGCTTCGACTATTTTAATTCTTTTGCGCATTTAGTGTACATTATTGCTAGTTTTATTAAGAAATTCAAAACCTTGTTAAAACGAGTATTTACCTTCTCGTCTTAAAACTATTTTCAGCTGATTGCTGATGGTATCAACAATGTTTCTTCAGCAGTTCAAAGTAAAATGATTTCCACAGGCATTAACATAGGTTACATTCATGTGCTGTTAAGCGCAACAGTACCTCTCAGCACCGTATGGGCACAATGTAAGGGGTAAAGGAATCATTCCTTCTATTTCTTCTTTCCACAAATTTTGTATGAAACTTCACCTTACTTCGCAGGTACGTATAGGACTTAAAGAGATACAAACATCTGGACAAAATTTACTTGCGATTTAAAGTGATAAAAATAGCAAATTAACTAAAACTGTCACAGTTTGACAACATTTTGCCCTACCTGATACACTTCTCGAACTCAAAATTTATCATTATCAAATTGATATGCATATAAACATCGAAAAACAGTTTGGTTTGGAAAATGCCACTTAAATACTTTGAATGACTAACTGAAACCGTAGTACCATTAATGGTAAATTTTAAAAATGAATTTTCAAGATAAATGATCCATTAAATTGTACCCTTCAATAACACACCACTGCCATAAAGAATACTTATAGCAAATATTTATACAACAAAATTATAAGTTGACTAGAGTAGGTCCACCCCAACTAAGCTTTTTTTTATTGACCATTTTACTTACTGTGCCCACATAAATTGACCCCTTAAAAAAGATGTTAAAATTCAATTTGCTATAGATCATTATGGAAAAATCTGTACAAATGCAAATTTTGTCTACCTACTCGGCTCGTAAACGAATCGTTTGCAATCGATTTATTCATTTATCTTTCTTTCGTTTTTTTTTTTTTTGCCCACATCCTCACATTTGTGCCAATTAGATCATTTGGGTTATTCCGATTTCCTGCTGTTTGCTTTGGTGTTGGGCGCAAACAAAAGACATCTAGATACAGGCAAGAAGCGAACTGAATCACATGTACTCGTAAATTTTAATTAAAACTACAATATAAGCCAACAAGCTCAAAATTCGAATAAAATTGGAGTTCCCAATGTGTCCCACAGCGAACGAGCGAAATAATACAATTAAACAAAAGCCTTCTTTTGTGTGCCGCGCTTAACCAAATGTTCTTCAGGCTGTGCGATAATATTTCATTGGCCTGTCCGACATGAGATGGCTGTCAATAAAATCCATTGTTAACAGGAGAGAGACTGGCGGTTTAGAATCAAATAACGCTCTGAATACATGCATATGTACGTATGCGTGTATTGTTATGCCGCATAAATAGCACCCACAATAAACGTCACAAATTGGTTTTTTTTTTCTCATATTGGATCGTGGTGAAGCAACATTCACTTGTTTGTTCATACGTAAATCGGGCTTGGGTGTCAAAGTTGGCTCAATAGAACAATAACCGCAGCAGCAATTTGGATGGCGTTATTGCCAGGTATTTTTAGAAGATAAAAAATATACACAACTTTATAATAGATACATTTCACTCTGACAGTTCTATTATTAAAACAATTTACAAAAATACACAAATCGGTGAAAGGGATTGGAGTGGAACGGATGAACAATACAAACGGCAAATATGTTAAACAAACTCTGGACTTTCCAAAGGGCTGGCCATCTAAGCAGGATGGAAAATTTTTAATTAAATTGACAAGAAAATTTGCATTTACAGAAAGGAAATGCTTTGCTCACACAAAGACTTATTCATAAAAAAAAACCACATAAGTTTCAAAATTGCTGTAAGCTATAAGAAGAATTGAAAGAATAGAAATGGTTAATATTCCAACATTTGTAACCATTTCTGGCGCTGCCTTTTTAAGTCTATTAAATGGTACTAGCTCACCTACTATAATTAGTTCATTTTATGAACAAAAGATGGCGCCATTGTCATGACATTATTTTATCACAACATGTACCAAATGTACAAAGCTTATCATGAGTTTGTACAAAAGTATGTGACAGCCAGAAAAATGCATCTCCTACCCTATAAAGTATATATATTCATGATCAGCAGCAACAGCCGACAGCTGTTAGACATGATAAGAGCTAGAAGCTAGACACAATTTTGAAAATAGATTGGTCTGACCTTTTCGACAAATAGAGTAATCAGCATTATATATTTGGGAACGATCAGATGAAAGATTGATTGAAAGATCAAATTACGACCTGCCGCAACCGCGATTGGCAGCACTTACCCAACTCGTGTTGCACCACTCTGTTAAATTATAACTACTTTCGTCTGTGCCGAAGTTATAATACACTTTTAAAAGCTCAAATGGAAGTAAACGACAAAGAACATAAAACATAAAAATATAATAGCATCGTAACGGGGCATCCGATTTAAGCGACCCAAATTGAGATTCTACTATTTTCAAGTCTTCTATCCGAGAAAAATAAAAGGTTAAAAAAAGTTGATTGTAAATTAGTATCTTAGCGAATTTTAATGCATTGTTGCCTTTTTTTAAAGAGGGCCAACCGATATTTTTATGAAATTATTATTTTCTGGTAAAGGATATCCGTACACTCAGAAAAAATGGCGTTCTAAAAGGCAGCATAAATTTCTTTCTTTTATATCCAATCCGTTCTTATTTTTTAAGTTCTTGAAATAAGCCCACGTTCTTAAAAGTATTCCATCCGTTCTAAGCCGACGAACGAACTGAAAAAATACGTTCTTAAAATGGTTCTTAAAAAATTACCGACTCTCTTTAACACTGAGCTTAGACACAACATGTTAACTTGGTGGAACTGTCCAAGGCTCCTATTATATACAAAAACGTGAAAGAGGGCCCAGGTTCGAGTCCCATAGAAATAAAAAGAAAAAAAATGTCAACATTAGAAAACTTGCTTACTACGGCATTTGATTTTTAGATGGGGGAAGTGCTGGGGGGAGAGTCGGGGAATAAAATTTTTTCCGTTCCAATAATAAGACCGGATTGTTCTTAATCGCGGAACGTCTGGTCTCAATGAAAGCGTTCTTATTTTAAGCCCACCGTTCTCAGTATAAGAAAAAACGGACTAACCCTACTATTGAGAACGAAAATCACGGTTTTCGGTACATTGAAAATGGATTTTTTCTGAGTGTATACATATTCTAGAAAAATCCTCACGATGGACATGGATTTTGACTCCTATTTGAATTATGTCTAATCAGGGAAATAATTTTAAAAGCAACAACAAAAACCCCCCCCAACCCCCCCCCCCGCTCTTCTAAATACTTTTTCCCCTTTTCCCTATTTTAATATCCGCCTTGGTTGACAATATCTTAGACACTTTTTTTTCAATTTTTTATTTTTACTCAAAAAAATTTAATTTTCGATAACTATTTTTCCTTGCGCATTAATTGCTTGTCCTATCGTGAAATTTTTTGTAAAATATGCATACGGATATCTTTAACCTGAAAAAAATATTTCTTGAAAATATCGGCTGACCCTCTTTGAAAATAGACAAAAAACCATTTAAGATTGCCAAAACCCAACTTAAGAACTAACCCGTTATAAAATTAAAATGAATATGTAAAACTTGGTTTGGCATAATTATTTTGAATAATTAAAAAATTATATTAAATAAAAAAAATCCGTTTTGGAATTTTTTTTTTTAATTTTTTCTGTAATTAAAACTTTTATTGAAATTACTACAATTATTTTTAATTACCAAAAAATTAAACTATTGGACACAGTTATTGAAAGAAATTTTTAATTACAAAAATTGTAATGGTATTTAAATTTTAAAATACCAAAAAAATTGTAATGGTAATTTCAATTTAAAGCTATGTCCTTTGAGTAGATGCTGAGATGTTTTACTATAGCGTTCATATTCAGTTGACACTGCTCGATTTTATAGCGATCCAAGCTCAAATTAAATATATAATTTGCATATCCGTCAATCTGGCCACATTGACACTGAATATTTCTTCTTCCTAGGTACAAATAGGTATTTGTCTCAAGGCAGCAAACTGTCAAAATTTTTGGAAGATGTTCGGTTCGTAGGTTAGAACCCATAAATAATATAGTCCTTGGTTTTATTGTCTGAGTTCGAGATTTTCTCGGCCATTGTCATGATCATGACTAGAAGTCAATCAAGTCAATCCTTTTGCAATTGGTTTGAGAAAATCCGGGATTGGCCACCTTTATTTCACATTGATTGGGACTGATTTAATTGCTGATATCTCAAAGATCTTCTGTGGAGCTGTTCATCTACGAGTTCTTAGATTAGAAAGAAAAAACTTTTGTGTTGAAAATGCTTGTGCAATATTTTTTAACTCTTCGTTTTTAAGACCTTTCCAAAATTATAAAACATTTTCGATGAATTATTTCCGAAGAATTAATAACATCATTGATAGATTTTATATTTGATATTTTTGTTCAGAAACTTTCCTTTTCTTCTTTCGATTGTAAAATTAATTATTATTGTGAACCGAACCTTCTTTTTTTAATAAGTGGTTCGGGTTCAGGTTCGAGGGGTTAAAAATGTAGAACGTTCGGTTCAAGGTTCGGTAGGGGCAATTCAAAAAACCCGAACCGAACAGGTTCTCAGGGAATTGGTTCCGGACCGGTTTGCAGCCTTGATTTGTATAGATACATAGGTATATAACTAGATACAGATTTTGAGTCCAAGGAATGATAAAATTTGAGTACCTATATGTGTGAAGTACCACCCTTCTCCACTGCGGGCGGAGCGGAGTTACGAATATTTTTGTTGTGGCTTTGAATTTTGAACTTCTTAAAACTACGCTATCGTTCACTTAATCGGTATCGATAAAAAGGCATGATTTGTATATATGAATCTAAGGGACGAACAATGTGATTTCGAAATTGTTGGTAATATGAGTTGTTTATTGAATTGTGGGGTAGGCAGGGGGCCCGGCCACAATTGAAAATAAACTTGATCAACATTCCATACAGGTCCAGCCTCTCTCTCTTAACGCTAATGAGATATGTTCGTTCATACGGACCGACGGATATTGCTATATAGACCTGACTGATGAATACATATACATTAGATTAGCGCATAATGTCATTAAAAATATAATAAATTATTGTGCTGCATTTCAACTATTGAAGAGACTCAAAAACCTGAACCGAACCGGTTCAAAGTTTTCAATTCTGGACCGGTTTAAGTCTTTGGTATTAGTTATGAATTTTATAAAGTCTTTTTGCTTGTTGATATTCCCAATTTTTTAGAGAACGATTAATGCCTTTAAAGAGGCAAAGGAAATTGCGGAAATATAGCAAGATTATTTGACCTTATGAAATTCCATTACCATTGCAGACCTTATCATTATCCGGGAACCATTGACAGTCAGATTGTTACATTTTTTTTCACATTTGCATTTAGTTAATTAGAATATAAATAAGTTGCACTTCTTTGTTGGCATTATCTTTGAGCTTGTTGACGGAATTATTCCATTAGGACAACAAGCATAATTGAAAACTGTACGTTTGGCTTATGCTTTGACAAGATATATATATATGTTCATATGTATATTAACCTTGCGGCAGGCAATTCATTTAACAAGAAAATGTCGCCAATTAAATGCAATGCAAAGACCGCAGAATGGCGCCGTCACGAACTGAGTACTAGCTACTAAAAACAAAAAAAAAAAAAAAAGAAATAAAAAAATAAATATTTAAACGAGTAAAAATAAGCAGAAATAAGTCTTGTCTCTTTGACAGCTTAACCCACGCAGTAGTATGTGGATGTAGAGGAATATGTTTGTTTGTTTGTGTGTGCGAGCTTATGTTGTTGACAGCGCACTTCAGCGTTGCTATAGCAACAGTTTGCGCTTGCGCGACTTGCAAAACCGGCAACAGCCATAAAGTGAGGAAGAGCGAGGGGTAGAGAGAGGGGTTTAGGGGTTTAGGTTTCGTGGCCATAATGCGATTAGAACAGATTAACTGACAATTGTCGCCAGGCAGTTGAGCAGCAGTTGGAACACCTGAGACTTTCGACATTTGCATAGTTTGTTTTATTTGGTTCAGCGTTATATGCATACATACTCACATATAAATCATGTCGCTGCTGTTTTCAAGGCTGCTGCAATTGCAACTGTTCCACCAGCTACCCTTCACTTCTCCCCTTCTCTTCCCCGTAGCTCGAGGGGGGGCACACCTTGCCACCTTTTGTTGTTGTTGTTGTTGTTGTTCTTTGTCTTGTGGGCCTGGGCCGCGCCTGTCTCAATTTATTTATGTATATAGATCGCTGGCTGGTCGCTGGTGGCCTTAGGCGTTCGCCATTTCATTTAAATTGTAAGCAATAAGCTGGCTACTATTTGCTGGTATATCTGATCGGTTGCTTTATTCAAAAGCTTTTGTCGCTGCTAAAACGTAAACTTGATTTTATTATTAGGCACACACACACACACGCACACACACATGCAGATATGCCACATTCTTGACTTTGGCTTTGACTTGTTCTAATGAATTTTTAGCCACAAAAATCATAAAACTTGTTTTTTTTTTCGTTTTCAATTAATTACTTTTAGCCTCCAATGTTATTATTGCAAATATCAA
>JAEIFT010000872.1:0-51098 GCA_018904225.1 Lordiphosa mommai
AGCCCGACTGTAATATACTCTGTACCTGTTTACCCAAACTAATAACTTTAAAGTGTGAGGTTTTTTCAAAATCTGGGGGTGGCAACTCTTTCAACTATCGTTCATCTGGTTGAAAAACGATGTATGGGGGCTCGATAAGTAATGATGAGTAGAATTACCCTAGTACAAACCCGTAAAATTAAAAAAATTTGTATATAATATCCTATTAACATAAACGTATCTATATTAGTCACGCGGGAATCACGCGTGATTTCTGACCGCAGCCATCTCAATTACATAGCTCCTCTCATAGCAAGGTCCAATTGGGAAATTATCAGTTAGCTATTGCCTTCTCGCTCTCTCGCTCTCGTAAGTTCTACCAATCGCTACGGTGTTGTTGTTGTCGTTGGATTTTATTTTCTTTTACGTATAGCTCTAATATCGTTCATCTAATCGAAAAACGATGTATGGCGGATCGATTCAAAATAAGTAGTAGAATATATGTCTAGAATGTTCGAACTATGTATCTTGAAAATTGTGGAGTTATTTCGTTTTTAAATTTGCGGGAGGCAGGGGGCGTGGCAAAGTAAAACTAAACTTGATCTGCCTGCAAGTATAAGAAATTTATGTTCCATGCACCTCAAACCTCTATCTCTTACCATCTCTGAGATCTCTTCATTCATACGGACAGACAGACGGACAGACAGACAGAAGGGACATGGCTATATCGACTCGGCTGTTGATGCTGATCAATACTTTATAGGGTCGGAAATGCCTCCTTTTCTGTCTTTCCCATATTTGCGCCCACCCACAAAATTTGTGTACTTTCGGTACAGAGTATAACAATTTTCGTGAATACTGCATGACTTATATTTCTTTAGTTCCAAAATTGTTTTCACTGCGGAGACGGTTCCTTATATTATATTGAAGGTATTAACTTAAATATTGGTGTGTGGATTTATTAAGTGGATTACAACATTTTACCTGTTCAAAACCGTTACCGATACCGGCTCGGTTTAATAGGGGTTCTGAACCTTATTATTTGAGTTACTATTTATTACAAAATTCGGTAAAAAAAACATGCTTCCGATCCAAATTTGTTGTGTAGATTTATGTCCGTATCAAGCTCAAACAGTCGGCAGCAAAAACAAAATACAGGCGATGTGCGCGATCGCGTCTTGAGCAGACAGACAGCTGCTCGATTCAAAGCTTGATTATAAGGATTTTTCTGTTGTTGTTGGACTGCCCGCGAACTAAAAGTTCTTGCCACCGCTAGTTTAAAGCCATATGAATCCTACGGATTGGATATGCAGTTCCAGTTTGTTATCCATTTCCTATTTGTTTAAACTTTGAATAACGGTATTCAAATTTTCTTAATTTTGTGAAAGAATATTATTAACATAATTTTAAAAGATCCGATCGGCGCCGGATATATAGTTAGATATCTTATATACCTTGATTTAAATGTTCGCCTGTGCGTTGATGAATCAGTCAGTCAGTCAAAAGGTTTAAAATAAGTATGTTTTTAGTTCTGTTCAATTTGAACATTTGGCATCATTTGTTGCCCTAATCAGCCCAACCAATTTTAGTTTTTCAAATTTGTGAGGAGTATTGGAAGCAACACACAAAAACGAGGCATACAGCTGTCTAAGAATGTTCGTTCTTTTGGCCCTTTGGCTGGCAGACAGTCTTTGAAAGTGATACCACAAGACGTGCACACACACACACACGCACACACTTTTACAGATCATTGGGTACGTCAAACACTTGAACGTGTCAGCCTTTAACACTTTTACATTTGATTTGCGTTGTCTTTTCAAAAATGCGTCTGTCGTCGTTTTTTTTTTTCTCTTTTTTTCTTCAGTTCTTTGGACATTCGTACAAACATTTCAAAGGTTCCCCAAAAATACAAAATGAAAAGAAAGAAAAAAAAAAAATATATTTAAAGAAACCAAAAAATGAGAGAATTCTAAAAAAGCATAAACTGGCTGGGTTGTTGGTTGTGAACGGCACTTCATATGACGACCCTTTTTCAGTGGACGTGTGGAGGGCTTTAAGATCGAGATTGTCGCTGTCTTTATCATTGGGCATCTCTTACGTGTGTGTGTGTGTGTGAGTGTGTATACCTTTGCCGCTGACACTCGCACATATTTTAATTTTCCTGCTGAAATTGTAGACAATACAAATATTTTTTTTACTTTAAACGCGCCTCTTCACACTTGCGGCATACGTATTGAATTACATGCCGACGCGGCTGCTGACAGAACAGCATCCTCTCCTTGCCAGCTTCAATCATTGAAACTGCCGTCTCAGCTCCAAAGTGAAGACAAAAAAAAAAAAAAACAGAAAACCAGGCACAAGTGGATGTGTGTGTTTGGGGTGAGGTGAACAGAGACGATGGACTGCATCAATTTCAGCGCTTTTGGGTGACATTATTCAATTTAAGTGTGTTTTCTGTAGAATCTTCACAAGATGAGCGCCCGAGCAGCATCATTATCATCAGCATCAGCATCGTCATTATTATCATCATTCACTTGGCCTGACAGGAAATCTTCAATTGCGGCTGGCAGAATTGTTGTTCGCCTATTTGGCTAGGCCTTTGAAACTGCGCAAAACTTGACATGGCAAACTATTAGGACCACCCAAAATGTTAGCTTCGAGAGAAAAAAAAAACACACACACACATAAACAGCTAGAAGAAATTATGCGCAGCCGCTGCTGCCTTTTCAATTACAAATCAAACGTCAGTCAAACTATTCAACCGTTTCTTTTTTTTTTTTTTTTGGTGCCAAGCAAATAAAAATATTTGGAAATTACATGCGTACGTACATACGTACATACATAAATATAGAGTATGTATTATATAAATAATCATTATAAATGCATGAATGCGGTATAATGGGTGGCCTGCGTAGACCACATACAAACATACATACACGTACCATATGTATGCTTGTAATAGCAAACAAAAGTTCATAGCAAAATCAATAAAACAAAAGAGAATTTTCATACAAATTTAAGAAAATATACAAGAAGATCCAAGGATTGACTCTCTAAACCCGATTTGGACCTTTAAACCTGGCAGAAAATAATTCGTTCATGTTCTCAATTCCACTTCCACACAATTTTGTCGGTAGTGAAAGGTCTTGCGGTCATCTTCCAGAAAACCCATCTGGTGATATTCACCAGGAAGCAAAAGACCCCCATGTTCCCATTTTCCTACCTTAAAGGAACGCATCTCCTTGGGTTAACAGAAGTAAAGTAACTGTTTGATATTTTGGACTTTCGCAACTTACTAGTGTGGTCGCCTAGTTTAAAGCTGTCTCTGCATAGCTCACATATCATCAGTATGCAACTGACACTTGAAACGAAAGGTTCTTCCACGCATGTCTGCAGTCTATTAGCTTAGATACTCAGATACACATGCCTATTTTCATGAACTAGTTCGAATGATCTCACTATTCTGAAAAATGTAAAAATCGGACACTAACGCTGCCTAGCGTCGTCGAATATCTGGGACGTTTCCTAACAAGTTAACAACATAATCTGGAAAATCTTTTAGTTTTCCATCGTAGCCTCCCAATCTGGTTTTATTATATACTTCCGCGTAATTCTGAAAAATTCATCAAAATCGGAAGACTATAGCATATAGCTCCTTATAAACTGTCGGTCTAACTTGAAAACTTTTGTTTTCTATCGTAGCGTCCCTAATCTTGTATATTAGTTATATGCTTTCACACAATTTGGAAAATTTTATCAAAATCGGACTATAATATAGCTGCCATAGGCCGTTCGAATGCTTACTAAGAAAAGTTTTTTATAGTATCAAATCTTTGTTATCATGATTTAAAAATTATAAATATTTGTATCTTATCCTTTATATATTTTACCGGTTAAATCATTGGAGTAAACGTTTTCAATGTATTAAAACTTGGAACAGTCAATTACTTTGCTTCTCGTTTTTTTTTTTTTTCAACTATAGAACTAAAGTTCAGTTTGTACACGTATTTTAAGCTCACAAGATGTCCTACCAAATTTGATTCAATTTGG
The DNA here is from genome assembly GCA_018904225.1 of Lordiphosa mommai. Classification (NCBI taxonomy): domain Eukaryota; kingdom Metazoa; phylum Arthropoda; class Insecta; order Diptera; family Drosophilidae; genus Lordiphosa; species Lordiphosa mommai. The sequence continues at coordinate 4,030 of JAEIFT010000872.1, forward strand.
ACCACTGTTTTCAAATAGCTACCATATAAACTTTTTTTTTCCTATATGGAAATTTTTTTTTTTACTTTATGCCAAAGTAAATCGACTTTGGGACCATTGTGCATTGGTTCCAAAAAATTGAAATTAAAATTGAATAATTCATCAAAAAATGAACTAATGAACTAGGTCATTGAAATGAACTAGATTTTCCAACTCAAACACATACATACAAAATTTGTGAGCTAACCTTTTCTCAATTGACACTTTTCATTTCTTCAGTGTTTTTCTCTGTGGTTTTTGTGCAACCACACATACATACAAAATATGCGTGCTGAACCCTTTCCTCTCATTCTCCAGCTCTAAAGATCTGAAATTTACATATTTCTGCCGTCTTTTCATCAGTAATTATTACACCATGGGCCCAGGCAAAGAATATTGAGATTTAAAACTCGTTGGATAACCTGCAAACCTCGAAAACTTTTAAAAAGGTTCGGTTCGGGGGTTCGAACCCTTGAGGAATCTTTGTGTTCGGTTCGCAAACCGGTTCCTGGAACCCCTGAACCCCAGGTTTTGGTTCGAAACTGGGTTCACGCTACGCTTATTCAGATTATGGCACTTCTCTCTTTTGAGTAGATTTTTGGAATTAATACAAGGTCGCAAAAAAAAGAGCTTAAATCTAACTCGTGTTTTAAAAAAGGCTTAAGAATTCGATTAATTAATTTTTACTTACTTGATAAAAAAAAATCCGATATCGATCTGCTTTTGACATCGGTTGGGATATCTTGGGTTTTTTCTATGTTTAGGCTTTTATCTCTACTAGCTCTTAGATATGAAAGAACAATGTATAGAGTTGAAAATGCTTGTACAACTAATTCCTGGAACATGTTACATTAGAACGTGCGAATCAGTGCTAATTTGGGGAAAGCCATTGATGACTCTGCTGAGGAACACCGGAAGTTACGTCCGTTCGGAGTCCGATCGGATAAGTTCGTATTAATCCATTGAAGAAGTAGGTCGGGGAATTCTACTTGTGACAGTTATTCCAAGAGCAGAAGATGATTTACAGAATCGAACGCTTTACTGAAGTCTGTAAAAATGACTTCAGTGTACTGCTTTGCTAAAGTGCCGCGGCGAATAATACATGCAAACTTAAGGAGGTTGGTCGATGTGGAACGACGCTTCATGTAACCATGTTGAGTCGGAGAAATTACCATCAGTATATTCGAATTGGAAAATATTTTTTAATTTATTGTTTAAATTTTTGCTTCAAATGCAAAGGTTTACTCTAAAACCCCTTCCTAAGCTTTGACATTGGGTTGGTTTTGCAAATTTGAAAAATTTTGTTCCCATATATTCGGCCCGTAGGGCTTACAACCAATATTTCGTTCCGATCGGCTCAGAAATAAAATTTAATTTTCCATTTTCCGACCTTTGGAGTGAAAATTTCCCAAATTTTTTACAGATCGGTTTAAAAATAACCATTTGGCCATGACCCATCCCTTATTTTCCGACCCTGGGGGCGCAATTTCCAACATCGAAAAATCACATGTCTTATTATTTTTCTTTATGTGCTTTATATCAATCAGATTAAAATTAAGAATTTAGATAAACAATTTTTATGCCATTTTTCGTGTGGCTGGGTTTTCCGAAATCAGAAAAAATCACATGTGTAATAATTTTGCATACTTACCTTACAAACCAATAAAAACAATATTCCCCTTACCCCTTGGGAATGGAGTTTTCCAAAATCCAGACTTAGTTCCCACATTCAGCACATATAGAAGTGCAAAATTAGTGAAATTTCAGATTTCTATCTCTTACCGTTTGGACTCTGCGTAGATTGCGAATCCGTGAATCAGTCAGTCAGTGAGAAGAAACACTTTGAGAGATTATCACTAATTTTAATGAATGATTTACCAGAACTTTTACTGGCTATTATATCATTCGACTTTTCAAAACTTATTTATAAGCTTCGTAAATGATTTTCATTCTTGCTTAAATTTACCCCAAAAAATGTGGGTCGTCAGACAGTGCTTGCACTTTTTTGTGGCAATTAAAAACTTGTAATATCTTTTCGGTGCATAAAAACAAAAAGAAATTTCACAGAAAAGAGTCGCATCTTTTGCCACAGTCGTCGCTCCCCAGAAATAGATCAAAGAGCAGGATAGTTTTTACTTCTACAAAAAAAAAAATATATGCAAAATTATGCTTCGACTTGGAACGAAACCAAAAATAAAGTCTTATGTTAAATTCTAGACTGGGTGCTGTCCATCAACGCTCCGAGTTCATGCTAAATGAGCTGCATTAGCTGCACCGGCATCCCGCTGAATCCATCGCCGTTTGTAGCGTGTGAACATTAGTCAAAAATGCGTAAATGAAATCAATTAAAATTACGCATAGCACACGAACCGCAGTCGTGTGTGTGTGTGTGTTTACATTTTGCCTACGCGCTCTGCATGGCCTAATGAAGGCACGTCCATGTCGTCTGTGGGCTTGGCACTTTGGATTTGGATTTGGATGCATGCAATCAGCAATGGGCCCTCTCCGCGGTGCCACTTCAATTTGTTTACAACAACTCGGACGCTGATTGCAGCTGGGCCATCTCCACTTTTTTGCCCCCATCCTCCTCCCCATTCCACAATGAACATTTTCTGCTTAATCATATAAATGCAACACAATGCCAGCATTAATTTTCTTTGGTGTGAGGGCACGAAATGAAAACTCATTGTGGTGTGTGTGTGTGTGTATAATAATACAATCAGTGGGCCAGTTTAAGGCCCCCACCAGGTGTTTGGTGTTCAGATCATCTACAATTTAGCTATCTTTAAGGGTATAAATGCTACATAATGATGGCTGTGAAAAGAAAAGAAAAAATAATGGCCAACCAACCAAGTTGTTGTATAAATTACATCAATTGTCATTGGTGAAGACGCGCGTGGTTACTTTTCCCTAGTTTGCAATTAAGCATCTGCATATGGAAGTACTCTCTTCTGACGACTCGTCGTGAAACCTCATCACCAGCCCAATTATCATACATTAATTTCACTAACGATGTCTTTATTTTTTTTTTATTTCCTAGTGATTTAACTAGCGAAAAGGGGTTAGCTATTTACATAGGTTAAAATCATTGTTTTATTCTTGTTCCTTTTAATATATTTATTTTTATACAGGGTATTATAATTTTATCCAAATATAGTAACGCTTAAAAGGAAGCATCTCCGGCCAAGCGGAATTTATATAGCCCAAATTGTTCCAAATTGAAAAAATATAAACAATTTTTTCATTAATTTCCACCGATTTCTACATTCAACATTTTTTTTCCAACCTTGACGATGGATATTCCGAAATAAGAAAATGATATTCCATTAATTTTACCCTTAGAGCGATTTTACATACCCTGAACACTTGGGTCGCTTTCGACTTTGGGTCGAAAGCGATTTGTGGAACACCTGGGATAGATCCGCTTAAAAATGAGGTTTGACCTTGAATCCTTTAGCAAATTTCCGTTCTTTGTCAATCAAATCAGTTTTTTTCTATACTTGGATTTTACTCCAAAGCTGGAAACCGTTCCGGAACCAAACCATTAAGAACCGGTTCGGTTCGGGTTTTTTGAATTGACCGAACCGGACCATAAACCGAACATTCTACATTTTGTATACCTCGAACCTGAACCCGAACCGAACCACTTATTAAAAAAAAAAGGTTCGGTTCAGAATATTTAGTAATTTTTTAGACGAAATAAATTCTGGATGAAATGACTACTACTGACTGTAAAGAAGGGAAGTTTATAAGAATAATAGAAAGCAATGAACTAATGTCAAATATAAAACCTATCAAAGATGTTATAGATTCCTTCGAAAATAGTCCATAAGAACATACACCGCAAATGTTTTAAAATTTTGGAAAGGTCTTTAAATAATATTCTACCTACTAAGTTTTGCGAGCATTTTCAATACTAAAATCTGTTCCTTCTAATCAAAGATCTAGTAGAAATTAACAGTTTTAGAAAGATAAAAATGCCTACACCGAGACGAAAAAGATATCTGGACTAAAATCAATCCCAATAAATCTCAATTCGGATTGTCTCTCATTTTTCGCGATAGGGCTGAATTTTACAAAATTGGGAAGCCAATAGTCTAATAATTTCGCATACTTGGCGTAAAAACTAAGTATTAATTCGATCGGTTGAGAATAAGTTTCGGTAATTTTTACTGGGCCGAATTTTCGGTAATCTAATACATATACAGAAAATCGGGTAGAAAGCTTTAAAAAAATCGTATTTTCCCTTTGATTTTTTTTTTAAAAAAGCACTCAAAAAGCTTTAAGGATTCTTGATTGACTATGCTCAACACATTGTGCCAAATGCTTAACAGCTTTTCTCTGTTGTCTCCCAATTACTATTGCAGCGACGCTAATCGTGTAACGTCGTTTCTGCTCCCATTGCAAGGTAATCTTGACCAATTTTAGGCCTCTCCCAAATTGTTGTAAATAGTATGAATATTGAAAAACTAATACTTTTCCTTGAAAAGAAAAAAATTCATTGAAAATCCAAAAGCCCTTCGTTGACATTGGAATACTTTGCTCAATACTGTGATGTCACAAGAGTTAAGTTCTATGCTTAAACTACGCAAATACCTTCATCAGTAAATATAACTTGATACTGGAAATACGTTGAACCAATATGGATACGTCTTTCGAGTGTAACTAGACTAAATACTTTTTTACAGATCGGTTTAAAAATGAACATTTGGCCATACCCATCCCTTTTTTCCGACCCGAGTGTCCTGAAAAACTGTCTGAGATGGGCGCGGTACCCGAAGTGATATGCTTGATCTGGCAGTACAAAAAGAATTTTAAAATGTTCGGAACGTCACGAAATGAATTAATATTTCCGAAGTTTCTTGTAATTTCTAGAGGTTTTAACACTTTTATCAAAAAATTTCGATATCAAACGAACGATAAGAATAAAAATTCTTTATCCGAGAGCAAATTTCTGAATCCAAGTATAAATTTCTAATCCCGACTTTATAGATTCAAGAGTTAAGAACAGCAATGGGCAAATAGTGGCCCGTTAGGCCCAAGTAGCCCGCCCGTTATTCCACTGAAAGCTAAATGAAATGCATTTTGTTGTTGCTGAGCCCTTCAGCAATATTTTTAATGCCCACCGCTGGTTTAGAACGCTTTACTCTCTTCAAGTTTTCTGGTTCTCTCCGTTCAGTTACTTCTTCTTATTAAGAAAAAATTTTAGCTCAAACTAAAGTGCAAAATTCTGAACAATTCAAGAACAAAAAAAATTTGATTGAAGAGCGTATGTATTTGATTTGTAAGTTATACTTTTTTCTGAGTGTATATAAATTCGTCTTAGGGTCTTCCCTCGTATTTGAACTTGTTTTAAAAAAAAAGTTTAACGCTTTCTCAATCATCCCACGCAGAATTTGAATGTTTACACAATTTTGGGATTTCCTCCTGGTGGTCTATCATAAATCATTGTCTAACCTTTTTTTTTGCCGCATCGTCTATCAATACCTAACCTGACAATTGGCCAAACGTGTGACTTTAGCATAACCCACTTACTAACAAAAAAAAAAAGAAGGAAAATTCCACAAATTGGTTATGCCATCAATCATAGATCAGTCGCTTGACTCTGAATATGAGCAGCTCTCTCATTCATTGTCAGTTTTATCTTGGAGCATACGCTTGCCATTCCATTATTCCATTATGCACAAAAACCCGTGTCGGTTGTTTGAAAGTTGGCTCTTATCTTAGGCCATATCAGAAAAACGGTGCAATTTTTTTTTGATTTTTTTTTTGCCATGTTTTTGTTTTGGCTACCGTAAAATGCACTCAAGATTGGACTGGTCCAGCGCTAAAATGTTGTTGCCCAAACACAAAAAAAAAAGGCAGCTAATCAAAGTTCAAACCACACCCAGCTAGCTAGCTGATTCGTCGTCGTTTTAATCGTGTTTATCGTGAGGGCAATTCATTTGGCATGCAGTCGGCATTTGCTTTTATTTCCACGTAATTGCGAATCTTTTGATGCGATCCGAACGACGCAAACTATATCATCGCAATATGCATATTGATTGATTGTCAACTTTTGTTTGTAGGCGTCGTCATACCTTCTAAAGAAAGCAATTTGCACGTGCTCCAATTTGTGTGCCCCCTGCATATGGAATGAGTTTAGTTGGTGCTGTGGCAGTGTGGCACCTTCTTCATTTTTTTACTGCTGCACCCAGTCAGTCAGTCATGGATTGTCACGTTTTTCGTGTGTCTTTCTGGGAAATTCTTCAATATAGTCGCCCACTTTTGATAAATGGTTTATGTAACTGCCAACCTTTAAAAAATAGTGTGCGAAATTAGCTACGGGAATTACGCGCCAGACTTCAGTTTACAACTGCCGACAAGTGCAAGGCACTCAATCAATTAGCCAAGCTTTTTTTTTCCTATTTTTACTTTTATCAATTTCCGTGGCGTTTGGTTTACTGCGTTGCAGTCGAATTTTCATTTACTGATAACTTGGCTAAAAACAGCACAATATTTTTTATGTTAAAAATTAATGGAAAAATTATCACGGGATGGATTTATGTACCTTGAATTCATTCATAGAATAAAATTGAAAATATGCAAAATCCGCTGTCTAGTAATAACATTCCCAAAAAGAGTTATACGTGGGTTGCTATTTAAGTTTCTGGCCTAGGTCACTTCTAGCCATTTTAGGACCAATTGGCCTTTTCCCAAAAAAAGTTTGGACTTTTATCGATAAAAGCTCCATACAACTCTTTCATGTGTGACCACGTTTGATATCGATTAACGATTAATCAAAAACTTACCTCGGCAGAAAAATGGAATTAACTCGTGAAAATTTTCGTGCAATCATTTTTTACAACTTTCGACGTGGATTATCACGACAAGAGTGCAACGATGAACTTAAATCTTTGTATGGCGATGAAGCACCATCCTATAGCACTGTAAAGAATTGGTTTAATGAATTCAATCGCGGGCGACGCTCGCTCGAAGACGAAGGTCGTGAAAGTCGTCCAAAAACAGTCGTTGATAACGCAAGATCGTCATGTGACATACCGTGAGATAGAGGCATCCTTGGGCATTTCTTCCACCAGCATACATTCGATATTGCATGAACACCTGGGCGTAAAAAAGGTTTGTTCTCGTTGGATCCCGCACAATTTGACAATCGCTCAAAAAAAGGCTCGTGTGGATTGGTGCAAAGAAATTTTGAAAAAATATAATCGCGGTGTTTCAAAAGACGTTTATAAGATCGTCACAGGTGACGAATCATGGATCTATGCTTATGAGCCCAAAACAAAACAGCAATCGACCGTGTGGGTCTTCGAAGACGAGCCAAATCCAACGAAAGTCGTTCGTGGAAGAAGCACTTCGAAGCAAATGGTCGTCTGTTTCTTCGGTAAAACTGGTCATGTGGCGACTGTTCCGCTTGAGCAACGTAGGACGGTCAATTCTGAGTGGTACACCACAATTTGTTTGCCTGAAGTCTTCGGAGAAATTCGAAAAACGAACAAGAGAAGACAGATCATTGTGCACCATGACAATGCGAGCTCTCACACATCAGCTTACATTAGAGCCTTTTTGACCGCCCAAAACGTCGAATTGATGGGTCATCCGCCGTACAGCCCTGACTTGGCACCCAATGACTTCTTTTTATTCCCGCACATCAAGGGAAAAATGCGTGGTCAACGATTTTCGTCGCCAGAAGATGCTGTTGAAGAGTTCAAAAACCATGTTTTGGAGGTGTCTCAATCGGAGTGGAAAAAAGTGCTTCGACAATTGGTTTGAGCGCATGCAAAAGTGTATAAATCTTGCTGGAGAATACTTTGAAAAACAAAAAAACCATTTTTGATCATAAATATTCGCGATTTCATTATATAGCAACCTACGTAACAACCCCGATAAGCCAAAAATGAGCTGAACACAATATGGGGATTAAACAACGGGTCTGTTTCCAACTGTAAATTTTGCCATAATTTTCGAAAAATTTTTTTTTTGCGTTGTTCGTATTCATGATGATTTGCCAGAGTATATTAAAAAAAACATCCCCCCCCTCTCCCCCTTTCTTTTTTATCCCTTTCTCTTACCCCCCCCTTCTTTCTTGCCTCAATCTCGTCCATCGATCCCCGTTTGCCTCCTTTAATATTTCCTTCTTTTTTCTTTTTTTTATTTTTTTCTAATTTTATTCAATAAATCATTTCAATCTGTTCAAAAACTTTTGAAACTTAGGTCCTATTTATTTTAATTCAATTTCTTTCTCCTAATATACCTGGATAAAAAATAATTTAAAAAAATTACTGATTACACAATACTAAAAATATAATGTGAAGCCCGTAATTCATCTTTCTTTTTTTTTTTTTAATTCTTATCGTAACTTAAGTCTGTTGAAACTCCCTTTTAATCTTGTCTTTCTTTTAAACCACATTGAGAGGCGTGGAAAGCCCTGGCAGCTAGCGCTCCTTTAATAGTAGTAGGTTAAGAATATTTTTGTTAACCTTCTCTCTTTAATAAAAAAAAAAAAAAAAATTGCATCATTTATTTTTTTTTGTGTTATTTTTTACAGTTTCAAGTTCTATCGGGCTTAAAAAAACACCCTTTATAATTTTACATTAGGAACAAGGGCAATATTTATAAACTAGAAAGTAAATATACGTGTTTGAAGCGAACCCTTTTAGGGGTTTTCAGTAATACGGTGCTGGTTCGGTCTGTAAATTTTAATATGATCCAGTTTGGGTTCGGTACGAATTTCCCAGAAATCCTGGATCCTCCTGGAGCGTTTCAACTCCGAACCGAAATATTGACATGGTTTAATCATCTTTTTAAGGTAAATAGTATAAAACTGTATTATAAAGGCCATGAACAGTCTTTGGGTGTGTATTCGTATGCCCAGTCTATGTTTTGGCATCTCTAATCGATCCCTTTTGAATTAAATTAGACACTCGGAGTAACGATTATGACTACCATACAACTTTGATGTTCAAACTGTGCACAAATGACAACAGGGTTGCCAGATCTGACCAATTTATGACAGTTTTATCCCTGTCGGGGAAATGGTACCAGGTTTTTTTCAGTATTTCTTATCGGTGCACATAAATAATTAAGTGTGCACATAATTCATTTCATTTTTATCTGCCATTGCATGCGTTTTACGGATTGGATACTTTTTTTTCAAGTCGCGTGCGTTTTTAATTGCTGCATTTTCCTGACACACATTCGGGCCACACACATGAAACGCACCATTAATAATGAATCATTTTTTTGAATAGACTCTCTTATCATCAAATTGTGTATGAAGTTGTTTATTAATTTTGGCAAATTTATCAACGCTCTCGCCGCCCTTCCCCTATTTTTATTTTCTTTCTTAAAGACTTCAACAAACAAACAGAGTCTGAGCTGCTTCCGCTTTAAATGTGATGGAGCTTCGTTAACCATTGGCACCTTAAAGTTGGAGTCAACTTTTGCGTAGGTTTACAAAGACGACGTCAGCAATTCTCGTCGTCTGTGTCGCTGCGTGAGGAGTGGAGCCCCAGCCGTAAGCTAGACGTAATCTCGGCAGGCTGTCAAACTTTATCTTAAAGATGCACGCAGACAGGAGACGACGTGGTAGAACTAGTCTAGTCAGTAGGAAGCAGCAAATTATGGGCTTTTGACCAAGTTTATGACACACGTTTAAAACTTCAAGTTGAGAGAGGAGAGAGGCCCACGTACAGCAGGAGCCCACGCTTTTCCGCTTTGACTACAGGAAGAGACAATGCCCCCAAGTTTTGTTCTTATTTTTTTTTTTTTTAGTTTTTTAGTTTTTCTATTTCTATTTTCAATTAAGATCTCGTATTTCAGGCGCCCGACGCACAATTGTTGTTGTAAAATTATTAATTGACATTTTGCTTGGCGCCAGTGGAAAAATGAAAAGAAAACGCTATCAACAAACTCAAGTGCCAAGCTCTCTCTCTCTCTCTCTCCCTCTCTTTTCTTTGTTTTACAAATTAGTTACACAGTTTTTCAATTTACTAAATTTTTGCTCATGTTTTTTTTTTTTTTTTTTTTTTGTAGGTGAATTCAACTCAGATGAAGCAGCAGCTGCCGCCTTTGCTTTGAGTGGAGTGAAAATTGCTGAAGAAACAAATGAAGCTGATGCATTCATAATGGACTCCTCGGAAAATCAGAAAACTGTGGAAAATGGTAAGTGCAGATCATAAGCTAAATTATAGAAATTATCTCAAAGTAATTTAACAAAAGAAAAAAACATTAAAGTCCGCTGATTACACTATTGAAGCCATTATTTTTAAATGATGTATTTTGGAATGCTGAACTCAAAAATGAAATTCCAAAATTTTTTGAGTTAGATTTTTTTTTATTTTTCGGTAGGTTCCCATACCTTTTAAGTCATATCTCGAGTTACAAACTTTAGATGGAGTCAAGCAAGGGATTTATTAAAAGGGTATGCGATTCCCAATAATCTAGTTGAAGAACATTTTCCAATCGGTTTAGTAGTTTTTAAGTTAGAAGCAAAAATATTTAAAAATTTTATTTTTATTTTCTCATAAACGTGAAAAATTTTATTTTCTAAAATCTGTAAATGGTGGAAAATTAAAATCAAAAAATTGTTTTTTCTTTTACACTCACGAATTGTACTTTTACGAAGAAAATAAGGTATTGATGACGAAAATCTGTTGATAAATAGCGAAGTTGTGAGCAATTTCGTGAAAGTACTAAGAGTCAAATTTGACTATTTTACGTGTTTATTAAAAATATTTTTTTCTCTTACATCGTTTTTCGCTCAATGTACGAATAGAAGCCAAATTACAAAAAACAAAAAAAATTTAGAGCAAGGCCAAAAACGAAGAAAATTTTTTAATATTTTCTGATTCCTATCAAATGGTCAAATGTTGAATTTTACTTCTCAATTTAGCATCTGGTTTATATATACTTAGTTGTAAGGGCCGATTTCTCATCTCCTACATAGCACTATATGTCACATAGAAAAATTAAGTTAATATATAATAATAATCGGAATATAATTATATATTCCGATCTTGATTTAACTACCTTTAGTTGATCACTCTTCAAGCTGAAATATAGTGGTACACGGTAGCACCCGTAACGCGTATTTAGATATTCGCCGACCCGCAAACAACATCCTCGATAGTATAGTGGTCAGTATCCCCGCCTGTCACGCGGGAGACCGGGGTTCAATTCCCCGTCGGGGAGAATGTGAAAACATTTTTTTTGTTTTTTTTTTTTTATATTTACTTAAGTGATTAAGCGAAATTTTTGCAAGGCTGGGTTTATATTGCCCATACTGTGCCATTTTGATTTACATTCCTGCAAATCATTTGTAATTTTCCGGCATTTGTCATTTTATGATCACTTGTAAGCCCAGCATACTTTACCCGGAAGCTCATAAAAATTTTCACCATATCAAAAAGAACGCATTTCTATATATTTTATAAAATAACTTCCTCTCTCTCTCTCTCTTGCCTAAATTGACTATATTTCTGCGGCGAATTCAACGTCCTCGATAGTATAGTGGTCAGTATCCCCGCCTGTCACGCGGGAGACCGGGGTTCAATTCCCCGTCGGGGAGATGGATGATTTTTTTTTTTTTTTTTTACAGATTTTTTTCTGAGATCACTTTCAACAAAATTTGTCGAACTCGACTGTGGTACAAGTTTTGTTGAGCAATATTGATTGAGTGAATCGGTCTAAAGTCGTTAAAAGTCGAGTCCGTCGATTTGATTTGATCCCATTGCCTTAATAGTTTTTTAGAATATTGAAGAAGTACCATATTCGATTTAACTTAAGTGAAAACCGAAACGGGACTGTAAAACATTAATAATAAAAAAATAAAAAAAAAAAAATAAATGAATATATACAAAAAAAAAAAAAAATAAAATAAGGAACGATTTCTAATTTACTAGATAACTGATATGTGTCAGATAAAACTGTAATTAACTCTGTTATTAGTTATTTTATGTGTCAGAAAGATGATAAGTTGGACCTAAATTGTTCCATTTGAAAGCATTTATATATTACTCTTGATTGTCTTAATAGTAAAGGATGTTCCTTTAAGACATGTGGTACTTTGATTTTTAATAAAACGTAAACGCTCCGGAATATTTTCAAATATTTTAATTCCTTCCAAAGGCCACACAATAGGATAATGTTTGGGAATTATTTCGGATTAACCGCGCTCCTACTATACTCTTACGTCTTTTTTGATGACTTTTGCGTATCTAATGCCTCGCGTTATAATTGTGCGCTTCATCTTTGGATTATTTACATAAACTTTGTCCTTTGTATAACCACACAAAATGAAGTCTAACGGCGTCAGATCGCATGATTCGTGCAGCCAATTTACATCACTAAGACGCGAAGTTACAGTGTTCGGTAATTTACGAATTTTATACATCAATAGAATTAGTTGTTGGGAATAGTAATACCTTTTGTTAAAGTTTACAATTTTCCTCCCTATTATGTTTAAAATATCAATTACTTTAAATTCCGAACTCTCGCCAAGCAATTAAAGAAAAACTCTGCTTTGGGACTGTAACAGCCAGATTTACATTTACAATAAACTCGACTTGCGAAAATTCCACTATTTTTTTCGAAATTCACAACAACCCTGAAGATAACGATATATAAAATCATAACTCATAAATATGATTATTTTCGTTAGCATTCAAAAGAATTTATAAACAAAAAAAAAATCAACCTCTCCCCGACGGGGAATTGAACCCCGGTCTCCCGCGTGACAGGCGGGGATACTGACCACTATACTATCGAGGATATTGAAATCTAGGCGAAAATATAGTCAATTTAAGAGAAAGGGCCGTTTTTCAATTGCTAGTAAAATTTTTTCTACTCTTTTTTATTTTTTTAACTAATTTTTTTTCGTTAATGATATTTTAAACTAATTTGATAATAATAATAAGAAACAAAAAAAAAAAAAACTTTCTCCCCGACGGGGAATTGAACCCCGGTCTCCCGCGTGACAGGCGGGGATACTGACCACTATACTATCGAGGATGTTGAAATCTCTGCGAAAACGAGGTCAATTTAAGAACCTATTCAAACATAACGTCTTAAAAACTTTTGTTTCAAAATAGGAAATTAAACATAATTCGGCTGGATTATTAACACATTTAATTTTTACGGACAATTATTGTCTTAACATTTTATTAAAAACATGTAGTGTCGAATTCAAGGATGCTCTTTAAGGCGTACTCACACGATATGGCAATTTACCATAGCTAAAGCGATCGCATGTGTGGCACTACAAAAATTTGTATGAAAAAATGTCGCCAACATCCATGCCTATCGTACGATATGGGCACATGCGACTGCTTTATCTATGGCAATTTGTCATATCGTGTGAGTCTGTCTTAATAATGCTTAAAATTAATATTTTTCTCGTTTTCGTCGTTTTTCCAAAATTTTGAATCAAAATTTGGACAAATTTGAATCAAATATTTTGCCTAAAAGTCTAAGTTTTACTTTGTGTAATTTATATAAATTATTTACAGGTGGATAAATTTGCAAAATCTGCTCAACATTATTTCTCCTGTGGGAAACTGCTAGCTTTATATTTTGTAGAAAATTGAGATATAATAAAAAGTAAAAAAAAAATCATCGATCTCCCCGACGGGGAATTGAACCCCGGTCTCCCGCGTGACAGGCGGGGATACTGACCACTATACTATCGAGGATGTTGAAATCTAGGCGAAAACGAAGCTGTTTTAAGAAAACAACTTAATGTTAAATAATCATTCTTAAGATTGATGCTTAAAAACAATTATCGACATCGCAAATAACCGATAACTCTTTACAAAATTCGCAAATTGAATAGATCAAGGGAAATTTTAGTAAGAACTTCTTTTATAACAATTTTAAATTATTCCTGGTGATTTTTTTTTTACAATTTGCATTACAGTTTATTTTTCAACAATTTTTAAAATTACACAAGCAGCAAATCAACTTTTTACCGAAGCTGCAAACCCCTGAAATTCTAAAGAAGGTTCGGTCTGGAGATAACTTATAGTTCTTAGTAGTAGATTTAGTAGCATCATACCCGAGTTTTTGGTTCGAAAGTTGGTTCATAACTTATTAGATCGTTTAATAAAATTTCCACTGCTTTATTTGGATACGTTTCAGATATCTGAACTCACTCATATGAGTGACTGTTGATTAAAGGTGAATAACTATTAATAGTCGGCACCATCGATAGTCAACTGTAGTCTTTTAGATCTATCGATAGTTTTCGATAGTAATTTGATCCAACGCTTATGTTCGATTACGAATAATACGAAAAATTAGAAAGTTTTATTTAGCATTTAAATATTGTGTATCTTGTGGGATCCGATTTTTTATGACTTAGTAAAAAAGTCTACAACTCTTTCCTACAAGCAAGAGCTTTTCGAAAAACTTTATGAAGTTTGCTTCATCGTACGAAAAATACTTTATTCAATACTTTTGAATATTTTATTTCGTCGGCAGTGAATGGTTTGCCTGCGTTTCTAGTCAAGCTCGAAAAACTTCGAAAGTTCGCATCTGAAACTGTTTTACTTATTCTAGCCCTCTTTGGTAGAACATAAAGATATCGAAACTTTTCACCTTGTTGGGGCTTCTTACAACTTTTTTTACAACTTTTTCAAAATAAAATTTATTCAAAAAAAAAAAAAAAAAAGATCGAACGATCTCCCCGACGGGGAATTGAACCCCGGTCTCCCGCGTGACAGGCGGGGATACTGACCACTATACTATCGAGGAAGTTGTTTGCGGGCCGGCAAATAGCTCAATACAAGTTTCTATGGCTGTGTTAGATAAACTTCTCTTTCTCTCTAGCTCTTTCTCTTGTTCTCTTTCGGTTGTTATCATAAATATATATTTCTTTAGCGTATTTATAGAATTTAGCCCTACGGTTACGTCAAAATCAACTTCAAGAGGTGTTAATGAGGAATTCTTAATGCGTTTACAAATTATTTTTGATGCGTTTAAAGTCGCGTCGGTGTGTGTTGTGTGCGTGTCTGTGTGGGTAGATTTATGCTCAGAGCTCTGCGTGTAATTATAATTTATCGTTGTTGAAATTCCATAAAACTTTAACACCTCTCACCTTCAGGGGCCTTCGAAGTGAAGTGCACAGCATAAAGAATCAGGCGCAAAAAAGGGAAGGTGAGGAACCGAATGCTTAATTGCACTTCACTTTGATGAATATTTTTTTGGTGGCTATGGGAATGGGAACCTTGCGGCACTTGCAAGTGTTAATGATGAGGTTGGGATTCATTGCAAAAGTTGTCTTAAGAATTTGGAATTTTATTTTTACTCTGTCGCCCACGTTGACACAAATTTCCATGCTGCAGATACACACACACATACGAGTATTTGTATCTGTAAGATGCTACCAAAATTCTTGCGGCCTTGTCTGCCTGACTTTGATTTAATGCCCAGCCACACTTTAAGTGACATTTCGAACCTTTTTGTTTCCTTTTGAGACCTTTTTCTTTTGTGTTTGGATTTGATATTTGGGAGCCTGTTGCGCACATCTGTTGGCCATGTTGTACAAGTGACCTGCAGACTGAAACAGAGTCTTCCACTGTGTTCTTTGCTTTCTCTCTGTGGCTGTGTGTGTGTGTGTGTATCTGTATCTAATGTAGAGTTCCTAACCAACGTTGATTCGTTCCAGATACATAGTGGGCCCCGCCAGTGTGTCTGGCACGTTGTGTGTCTGTCCTTTTGTATGATGAGTGTTTGCCCCTTTTCACACGAAATACTCAAAAATTTACCATGGAATTCTATTGTATACACACAATTTTTTGAAATTGCTTTTTCGGTCTTCTAATTTAAACAAAAAAAAAAAAAAAAGGAAAGAAAAGAAAAGAAACTGAATGCAACGTCATGATTAGGAAATTTAAAAGCAACTTTTCTAGGTGTTAAAACTCGCAATTGCATTATTAGCACAAATCGTACTAAATTTCGCGCCTCTAATCATGGGTGAACCTCTGCAAACGTGGACTCCACTCAACCAGATAAATGCTTTATAATAAACAGAGTTGGACATAAGAAAAATACAGATATAGCCTTGGTGCAATGGCCGCCTCTGAAGAATACCAACAGCGTGTGCAGAAGAAATGGAAAAAAATAAAAGATTAAATGAATTCGGAATGGGTAAAGATTCAACTAATGTATACCCTAAGAATTTACTATTGCGATTGAAATTTGTTTGATTTTTTCAATTGCATTGAAATAAAATGTGGTTTGAGGTTGAGTTTATAGAGTAGAGGTAATCGTGTGCGGAATATTTAAGACTTGTCAAGAACGAAGCAGAAGCTGTGTTAGGCACTCCAAACCACCGGTTCGGATCACCACATGGTTTTTAGCAGGGTTCGTAAAATAACACACATTTTTTTCTTTACACACACATGATATTAACACAAAGTAAAATATACAAGCTGTAAAAAATAATTATTTTCAGACATGAAAAAAAAAATATTTTTTTTACCAATAATTGTTGACGAAATGGAATTCCGGGTTCAAACAGCGGTTGGTTACCAGTTTGCAGCGCTGTTTTTTTATCCATCTTATGTTTCCTTGTATGTTTATGTCTCAATAGATCGTCTTGAAATTTTCTTGGTATTTCATGTCGATCGTAAAAAGTCAAGTGGGTGAACCGGTTTGAAAACCGGTTGAAACCATTTCGAAAGCGATTAAAACCGTTTCGAAAGTGGTTCAGAGTCTTATCACTGAAATTATTTTGGGCTTAGATATTTTCCGAGTTCAAACCGTTTTTCGTTCCACTTTCAACCGGTTCAAAAGTGGTTCATAGCCATATCTTTAAAGTTATTGAAGCTATGAACTTGAATTTTGGACTATAGGTTGATAATATAAAGCTTGACAATTTAGTGGTTCAAGAGCGTATCGGAACCATTTGAAACTGGTTCTTAAGTGATTCAGAGCCGTATATTTAAAACTATTTGAGTTTTAAAACAAAAATTCTATGAAGGTTGGTAATATGGAGTTAAATATTTGTACTGGTTCAAGACCAGTTCGAATCAATTTTAAAAGTGTTTTAATGGTGGTACAAAGCCATATCTCAGATATTATTTAAGCTATAAATTTGAAATTCGTAGTTTTAGTTGGTAATATGAAGGAAAATATTACCCGATTCAAATCCAGTTTTGATAATATTTTAACCGGTCCAAAAGTGGTTCAAAACCATATCACAGAAACCATTTAATCTATTAACTTAAGGTATGATTTGTAGGTTGGTTAAAAATAAATAATAAAAAAATTAAAAAAAAAAAATGGAAAATTTTACACAAGGAAAAATTATATTTTTTCAAGTATCTAACACGAGCATTTTTTACCAAGGCTGCAAACCGGTCCTGAACCGAACCCCTAAGAACCGGTTCGAGTTCGGCTTTCTTAAATTGGCCGAACCGGACCATGAACCGAACCTTCTACATTTTTGATCCCTCGAACCTGAACCCGAACCGAACCACTTATTCAAAAAAAAAAGTTCAGTTCACAATATTAAGTAATTTTTCAGCCGGAGGAAATTCTTGATATGTTTATTTAAAATTTGATCTTTAAATGCCTCTAAGACTGACTGTAAAAAAGGGAAGTTTATAAGATCAATAGAAAGCAATGAAGTTATAGATTCCTTCGAAAATTGTCCAAGAGAATATACATCGAAAAATGTAATTATTTGGAAAGGTCTTTTAAAAAATATTCTTCTAACTTGGTTGTACGAGCATTTTCAACACCAAAATCTGTTTCTTATAATGTAAGAATTAGTAGAAAATAACAGTTCCAGGAAATCAGGACTAAAATCAATCCCAACAAATGTCAGTTGATGGTGGATTCCAGATTTTATGAAATTTCTTGAAATTTTTAATCCAAAGTTCGGGACTTGAATTACCTTAAACAAGGCAAGGTCGCCTATATTATATTATATAATAATAGATGATCAAACTAATTGAATCGTATAAATTAATCGAAAATAAAAGCTTCTATTATTTTTTTAAGTGAACCGATGTCGAACCCAAACCTGGGGTTCGGAGGATCCAGGAACCGGTCCGTGAACCGAACCCAAAGATTCCTCACTGGTTCGAACCTCCGAACCGAACCTTTTCCAAAATTTCGGAGGTTTGCAGCCCTGTTTTTGACACGACTGTTTTTAACAAGCGTCAAGAAGGCAGCTTGAATTATTGACATGACAGTTAAAAACCATCGTGTCAAAAATTCTCGTGTTAGTTACATAAAAAATATAATTTTTTCCATATGTAAAATTGTTTATTTTCATGTCTGAAAATAATTTTTTTTACATTGATGTTATTTATCATGGCGTGAAAATACCTGGAATTTACAGCCTTGTCAAACTTGATTATAAACTTTCTCAAAATGGTATCGAATTTCGGTTTAGCTCTAAGCTTAGATTCTGAATGTAAGCTCCCAGCTCCCGAGCTGGGTCTTCTAACCCAGAGCTAAGAGCCATTCCGAACTTGAGTTGGGTAAGGCTGTTTATTTCACTGAACATGTTCACTTTTTCCTTTTTTAATTGAGTCAACTCACTCAAGTTGCTCAGTTGTTCTGCCGTTTAGTTGTTTAGATGTTCAGTTGTTCAGCTGTTCTGTTGTTCTGTCACTGAACAAGAGTCGCTGAACAAGGGTCACTGAACAAAAGCCCCTGAAAAAGAGTCTCTGAACAATAGTCACTGAACAAGAGTCGCTGAGCAAGAGTCACTAAACCAGAGTTCCCGAACAAGAGTCACTGAACAAGAGTCCCTGAGCAAGAGTCCCTGAGCAAGAGTCACTTTACAAGAGTCACTAAGCAGAGTCACTGAACAAAAAAGAACAATTGAAGAAGAACATGTTCACGTGTTCAGTTTAGTGAAGAACTCATTTTTGTTCACTCACTCATGAATAACTCAACTCTATTCCGAACTCTGTATCGAAAATGATTAAGACTTGTTTAAAAGAAAAATATAAACAGAATTTTTTCTGAACATCAATATCTCAGAGACTATAAAAGCTAGAGCAACCCATTTTTGGTATGTCAGATCAAGCGGGTAGCAACCCTGGTATTTTATGAAAAACTAACCCTTATTCATAGATGCAAATGCATCTTTTTATTATTTTCACAGAGTATACAAGCGTCTCTACCTAAAGTTAGTTACATTTTAAATACAAAATTAAAGCCAAGTTTGTATCTTCATACAAAAACCATATGTTTCTCAGGGTATACAAACAGTTGCCTTCTGGCTAAGCTAACTGGTTGCATCGAAAGTCTCTGGTGCATCGAAGTGCCCGACTGTGCACCGCATGACTCCTACACTTGAGAAATCACACCTCGCAGGCAGGCAGAAAGGCAGCCAGGCAGCCAGCTAACTTATGTTATTATTAACATCAGCAGCAGCAGCAGCAGCAGCAGTTGGTCGTGGTGGGGCATCTTGAGATTTGGCTGACTTGAACTAGACAAAACAACAAGAAACAAAAAATGAATTATGGCCAGCGGCCGCGATAATAAGCCCAAGAGTGGGGGACTACTTGGAACTAAGAGGGGGGTTATGGTCCCAGGGGTTATCACCATCCAGTACATAAACTAAGCAGAGCAGAGGTTATAGTGATAAGTTCGAAACATTTTACTTGCACGATAAGATTTAGCTCTATTCAAATGCGTTTTTAATGGCAGGATTCTACCTGCCGGCCAAGTGCTAAGCGTTTTCACAAATCTCTCATATGTATATGTTACCTGTGGCCGCCTTGCACCCTAGAGCCCCTAGACCATCATTAAATGAGACTACTGTGCGGCTAATGAGCTTGGACAGAGTTAATGATATGTTTTTGGGCAGAGGCAGTCAGCCAGCCAGATGGGTCAACTTGGTGTTGCCACTAATCACAGGGAATCGCTAACAAATTCGTTTAAAACTGTTATTATTTAATGTTGCAAAGGGAAGGGGAGCACACATATGTAAGAACTTACGAGTACACTCAGAAAAAAAACTTCGAAACCTGAAGAAATCAATGGAATAATACCAGAACCGTTTCAAGGCATGTACCGGTACCGGAACCGATATTAAAGATTTTTTAAGAAACGGAAATCTGGAACCGAAATACTAGAACTATTTCGTAACGCTAATATGGGTACTGTTTCTGTTTCTTATTAGCAATCTTACTGATTTTTCATTACACTCAGATAAAAATCCTACATTTTAGAAATTCTCCGTAAAAAAAAACATAAAATATGTTTAAAAAACCAGTTTTTAAAGTTGCAAGCCCTTTCATTAATAAAATTCCCTGTGATTATATGGAAAGTACTTTGAAATCTTGAGAAAATGATTTTGCATTTATAGACATGTTATAAAAAGGGTCACAATTTGTGCCCACGAAACTCGCTTATTTTTCTCCACACACAATTAAATGGATTCATCGTTACGCGTCTCCGCTCAGGAAATTAATAATTTCGCATATTTCGATGTCCCGTGCGACATTGAAAAACAACATTTGTTATCAGTGCGTCGAAAGTACATGCAGAAAGCTTATCCAAAATAGAGTACGAATAGAGATTTTTAATGCAATTTAAATTTAAAAAAAAAAAAACATTCTAAAAAACTAAACGATTTTTGATCTCTGGTACTCATATAAAGTTGGTCCCGTGCGACATTGTAACATAAAATTACGCGTAAAATTATAAATATTTTTTTAAGTCAAACTTTTTAATTTAAACAGTGGCGAAAAAAATATAGAGAGTTAAGAAAGAGGTCGATCCAATAATTTAAAATTATTATTTGGTTTTTTATTGTTATGTTAAAAAAATATATACATTGAAATCTTCTGTTGACTTAAAAACATTTTCACTACAATCGTTTATATATAATTTCGGAGAAAGAGCAACAAAAATAACATAAATATCATAACTGGAAAAAAATGTCCCGTGCGAAAGTGCTAATAATTTTTAAAAAATGTATAAGTTTTTTTTTTTTGGGTAAAATCAAAACCATTTTTAAGTGACATCAATGCACTACATTCTAAAATTAAACTCATTGAAATATTGCCTATGGTTGCGCTAAAATTGGCTTATGAATTGTTGGTCGCGGCAACCACTTCTGTTTGTGTCCCGTGCGAATGCCTTGGTTTTTGGCAATTATCTTGAAAAGTAAAAATTGCTCAAAATCTGCCTTAGCATCAATTATATTATTTCGACAAAATAAAAATCCATTTTATTTTGACAGTTTTTTTCACATCAAATGTGTTTGACGGTCCCGTTCGACATAATGGAAATGTACTTATATTTTTTTGTTTGAACCAAAATTTAACAATGGTTTAATTACAGAAATTTGAGGTTGAAGGAAGGAACCAATTTAAATAAATATGCAATTAATTTGTTTTACAGTTTTAAAAAAGAAATATTCAGATTACTAACGCTTCGTTAGTTATCGGTTATAAATGAGGAGATCTGTCTAATTGCAAATCTATATAAATTATGAAATTATATGGCACCATCTTTAAGGTGGATAAATAATTTTTATACACTTGAAAAGTGTATATAAATTTTGCCCAAGTTTGTAAAGCTTAGAAATATTTATTTCCGACCCCATAAGCTATATATATTCTTGATCAGGACGACGAGCTGAGTTCATTTCCGCTTGTCCGTCCGTCCATCTGTCTGTTTCTACGCGATCTAGTCTCTCAGCTGAAATTTTGCACAGAGTCTTATTTTTACTGTACGCAACTAATATGTGGGAACCAGCCGGAACGGGTGACTATATCTTAAGCTACCATAGGAACGATCGGTCGAAAAATAATCTTGGTGAAAAATAAGTCTTTCTTCTTTCTATCAAAACGTAGTATATATTAGTTTATATGTTTCCACACAATTCTAAAAAATTAATCTAAGTCGGATGACACTATATAGCTGCCATATAAACGGTCGGTCAAAAAACTACTTCTTGTGAGAAAAACGTAGCGTCCCCAATCTTAGTATACAGGGTTGCCCATATTCGACGGACCCATGTTTTTTTAAAAAAATCAAAGAAAAAAATAAAAATTTGGCGGTTGGCATTATGACACGCGCCCCTAATAATCATTTAATTTGTTCCAAGTAGATTTGTTTACATCAATTTTTTGAATATGATATCTCTCAAATGGCCGCCTCTGGCGTTGATGGCGTATTGTGCCCTTTTTGCAGCATTTTCCATCGTTTTCGCCAACATTTCGGCCGGAATAGCGGCTATTTCTTCACGAATGTTGTCCTTGAGCTCTTCTACGGTCCTTGGCTTGTTAACGTAAACCTTTGACTTCAAATATCCCCACAAGAAGAAGTCAGGCGGCGTCAAATCGGGCGAACGCGGTGGCCAGTCCAAATCACCACTTTTCGACATCAAACGGCCCGGAAACAATTTGTTCAAGAAAATCGATTGTTATGCGACTTGTGTGCGGTGGAGCGCCGTCTTGTTGAAACCAGAACTGCCTCATACGCTTTCGACGAATAATTGGCATCACAAAATTGGTCATCATGTCGCGATAACGCTCCTGGTTGATGGTAACAGCATGGCCATTTTCATTTTGGAAGAAAAACGGCCCAATGACCGTTTTCGCACTAACGCCGCACCAAACTGTGACTTTTCGTCATGAAGAGGCACTTCTTGAATCTCCTGAGGATTTTTCCGTGGCGTAAATACGGCAATTTTGCTTATTTACGGTCCCATTCAATGTGAAATGGGCTTCATCGGACATGATAATTTTGTTTTGAGTTTTAACAATTGACTTGTTCTGTTGAATGTAAATTTCAACTATTTCAGAGCGCTCGCGTGGCGTGTATTGTTCCATGGTAAAAATCTGCTTGGACTGACGCTTCAAACGCGGTATGTCATTAAGCGATCTGACATCTCTGTCAAAAGTTATGGCGTTGCCAGATGGGTCCGTCGAATATGGGCAACCCTGTATATTAGTTTCGTATGCTTTCACATAATTTTGAAAAAATTTATCAAAATCGGATGACTATATCCATATAGCTGCCATAGGAACGATCGGTCCAAAAATTATTTCTAGTGGAAAAACTTTTTGTTTTCTATCGTAGCGTCCCCAATCTTGGTATATATTAGTTTATTTGCTTCCACATAATTTTTAAAATTTTAAAATTAAATTCATTTTTATTTTCGAAAAAGTTCTGTAACTTTTTTTATAAGAATTATGCTGATCAAATTTATTTCTCGACAACAATTTTGGTTACAAATATTAAACTGTTTATATCGGTTAACTCTTATGATAACGGGTTTAATCTCTTATAAACTTAATTTTTTTCCAAGTGTATGTACGTATATACGGGTATATGCAAAAAAGGGTCTTTGCAATTATGCAGCCGTACGGACAGTCCCAACTGCAGGCCATTCCTTCAAGTCGTATCTAGATATGTCAGTTATAATAAGCAGCAACGAAATACGAGCACAGACGACGACGACGAGATCAAGATACTCTCACACACACACCAACACACACATTTAGTTAGGTGAGGAGGAGGCGGCATACAAAAAAAAAAAAAAACTTGAAAAACAAGAACGTGCACTGCTCTCGCGCGCGTTTTAAAACGCCTGCAAAACGCGTGAGTGGAGAGAGTTTCCCACACACGCTGTGTGCTCTCTGTGTTTGTTGGCTCTCTGAGCTAACCACTCGGCCATATGCTGGCTGGCCTGTTGCATTCAGTACCTGATATGTCGTAGCCGAGTCGTGACGTATCCCGCATTTTGTAACGTTTCGTCTAAAAAAAAAAATTCCGTTTAAAAACAAAAATCGAATTTTATGATTAACTAAAATAAATGAAAAGCAAATAAAGTTTGTGTAACAAATCTAAAGAAATAAATCTAATTTATTTTATGTTATGTGTTTATCTGTGTGTGTGTGTGTGTGAAGTGTCTTTAAAAATAGCGTCCAAAACGCTCGCCTGGCTTTTTGGATTGAATTTCACCTGATTTGTATTGCCACCTTTCGTATATAATTATAATCAACGTGATCACGCGCTCACACCACAACGACAACAGCCAACAACACCAGCAGCAACAGCAGCAGCAGCGGCAGCATCCACCCGGCAGCGGAAGAACGAACCTCGCCAGGATCAAGTTTGGCGAAAACCCATAATTTTTGTATTTTGCCAAACGCAGACAACGGACTTACGGGGCTCCATGGTGTCGCCGGCTTGACCGACGTCGTCTCCGTCCCCTTTGGGCGCGCAATAAACAACCAAGCAAAACCCAAAGAAGAATCCAGTTCTCTTCCAATAACAACAACAACAACAACAACTACACACGATCCCCTTTTGTTTTGCTTGGCGACTGCGCCGCGTTTATTGTTTTGTTGCACAGAGAGTCCCAACATAGCCAAGAGGAGCGAGCGAGCACGCCAACAACAACAACAACAACAACAACAACTGGCCCCAAACACCCGGGCCTGGCCATTGCTGCTGCTGCAGCCGCTCGTATAAAAATCATCAACGTTGCTTTTGTTGTAGCCCCAGACATGGCGCCGAAATCCAGAAAGAAGAAGGCTCATGGTAAATATTAATATAACATTTCTTTTTTTTTTGTTGTTTTTGCTTTTTTTTTACACTCGCTACGAGAAGCAAGTACAAAGAACCTTAGGCTTTTGCCCCTGAATTGTGAGAGTTAATGGAAAAGCCGTAGGAAAACTAAGGAAAAATCTCGTAAAGTTCAATTTAATTGCCTGAAAACAGTTAAACCGTGAGATAGCGATGATATCCTTGGGCATTAGTTTCACCTGCATAAAGTCAAATAAAGTTAAAGTGATCATGGAAAAAGCACACGATTGATACTTCATTCTTTTTGTGAATCGTTTTTGAAGAATCTGGGAAAAAACAAAACCCGAACAATGCCAGCTCTCCAAGTGAGTTTTTTAGCTGTCAAAATATTAAATTAATGGGTCAGTCCACGGGTGGACCCTTAGTTAAAAATAGAAGAACGTGAAAACGGTTTAAAGTCGAACCGCAAACCAAATCAATATCCTTTCAAAAATTGATCATAAAGCGAACAGAACACCGCAACAGATAATGGTTCGGATTATTGTACCAACGTCTCAATGTACATTCAAAAATTCTGAAACGTAGGACTTAGTTAATTTTATCGACGTATCTGAACACCGCAACACATAACTGTTCGGTTTATTTTAGCAACGTCTCAATGTACATTAAAAAATTCTGAAACGTAGAACTTAGTTAATTTTATCGACGTATCTGCCATGTTCTTTTTAAAATTCTGAAGCAAAGGTTCCGAAAAGTTCATTTTATCTACGTAAGAATGTCTTTTAAAAAATGGTAAACCGAACCGAATACCGCAAAAGATAACGTTTCGGTTCATTCCATCGACGAATTTATAATTGTGAACAGAAAACCGCAAAAGATAATCCCATGTGTTCTAAAAATCGCTTGCGATCCCAATAACGACGCTATTTCCATACGATTTTGATCGTTTTTGGGGTCGAAAGCGATTTGTAGAACACTTGAGAATGTTTTGATTTATTTTTATCGACATATCAATGTCCTTGAAAAACTAATGAACCGAAGGGCTTAGTTCATTTTATCATCGTTTAAATGTCCTTTTAAAATTGTAAACCGAACCGAATACCGCAAAAGATAACGTTTCGGTTCATTCTATCGACGAATTTATAATTGTGAACCAAAAACCGCAAAAGATAATCCCATGTGTTCTACAAATCGCATTCGATCCCAAAAAACGACGCTATTTCCATACGATTTGAATCGTTTTTGGGATCGAAAGCGATTTGTAGAACACATGAGATTATCTTTTTCGGTTTTCGGTTCACAATGATAAATACGTCGATTGAATCGATCCCAAAAAACGACGCTATTTCCATACGATTTGGGTCGTTTTTGGGGTCGTAAGCGATTTGTAGAACACATGGGAATGTTTTGATTTATTTTTATCGACATATCTTAATGTCCTTTCAAAACTACTGAACCGAAGGGCTTAGTTCATTTTATCATCGATTCAATGTGAAAAAATATATCGGTTCAGTTCTCTGTCGAAGTATCATTGGGAACCGAAAACCGCAAAAGATAACGTTTTTGGTTTATATATCGACGTTTCCTTGTTCTTTGAAAAATTCGAACCCAAAGGGCTCAGTTCATTTTATCATCGTTAAAATGTCCTTTTAAAAATTGTGAACCGAACCGAAAAACCGCAAAAGATAGTATTTATCATAGTGAACCGAAAACCGCAAAAGATAATGTTCCAATGTCCTTTCAAAAATAATGAACCGAAGAGCTTAGTTAATTTTATCATCGTTTCAATGTCCTTTAAAAAATTGTTAAAAAAGATATCGGTTCAGTTCACTCAGTCGACGTATCATTGTGAACCGAAAACCACAAAAGATAACGTTTTGGTTTATATATCGACGTTTCCTTGTCCTTTCAAAAATTCTGAACCAAAGGGCTTAGTTCATTTTATCATCGTTTAAATGTTCCTTTAAAAATTGTGAACCGAACCCAAAAACCGCTAAAGATATCGGTTCGGTTCAGTTCCTCCATCGACGTATCATTGTGAACCGAAAACCGCAAAAGATAATGTTTTATGATTTATTTTTATCGACATATCAATGTCCTTTAGAAAATACTGGTCCGAAGGGCATAGTTCATTTGATCATCGTTTTAATGTCCTTTTAAACATTGTGATAAAAGATATCGGTTCAGTTCACTCAGTTGACGTATCATTGTGAACCGAAAACCGCAAAAGATAACGTTTTGGTTTATATATCGACGTTAACTTGTCCTTTCCAAAAATTCGAACCCAAAGGTTTTGTTACTTTTAAAAATAGTGAACCGAACCCAAAAACCGCAAAAGATATCGGTTCAGTTCATTCTCTCGACGTATCAATGGTCGTGTTCAGCAGAAGAACTTGTTCCTGATCAATGATATATTTCTTGTTAATTTACGTAGCGCCTACTTTTCCTCTTGTGTTTAATAAGATATTTTATTTGGAGCTTTTCAAATATATTTTAACAAGACACCTAAAAAGTAGGCTAAATAATAAGGTACAATTTTATAAAGCTGATCAGTGATCAAGTGTCTCTCTAAGAACGCGTCTATTGCGTGGTTTATGTTTGGACGTATCAATGTCCTTTCAAAAATTTTAAACCGAAGAGCGCAGTTCTTATAATCGACGTTTCAATATTCTTTTAAGAATTGTGAACCGAATCCAATAACTGCTAAAGATAACGGTTTAGTTAAAATGATCGATGTTACGTATTAGGTAAAGCGCCTATAATAAATTAAACTTTTGTCGTTCCGGCTATAAAGTAGAATATCCAAAATACGAACCCCTGTCGTACCGATCCCGACGACAAATTTTAAATTCTTCTTCTTTCCATCCTGATCACAACCCTTTTCGATCTCGATCCCGACGCCAAATTTTTAAATTCGATCCCGGGAATTCCCTCTCAGAAATTCCTTCCCTGCTTACCATTTGCAACAGTTATGTTCCAATAAAATCGAAAAAAAATCGGCACTTTCTTTAAATATTATTTTTTCGCATAAAGGTGGACAACGTTAGATTAAAAATACTGAAATACTTCAAAAAAAATCACGTCGAAAGGTGTTCAATTCAGCTTCTGCATATCTCAAGGGTTGGTTTTAAACACTTTGTGGACACCTTGGAGTTCTCAAGTGTAAGAACTTTTGATTTAAATAATGCATCCACACTGACAATTTATACTTTTGAACGCAAATAATTTTTGGGAAGGACCGGGTCTCTTGTTTGCACCAAAATTTACCAATAATTAAGCTTTGAAAATGCAATATTCGAAGTTTTTTTTTTTGGATCCAGCCTTGGTTTCACCCAATTTTTAGAAGAAAATCAATTACTTTTTTTGTATAAAAAATTATATTCCGAATTTCCTTGTTTTTGTTTATAATCAAATCTTCTAAATGTTGAATTTAGGTGGTTTTCTAGCAATGCCCAGACGACGGCTTTAAGGGACATTTTCTCATCTTCCTGTTTTTGTATTCTAGTATGTTGCCTACTTTTAGGCCGCTTTCAAAATCAAAGCATAAATATTTTTAAGTGACCTTAAAAGTAGACAACTTATATTTTCTTAATATCCACCTAGATTTCAAAAACATAAAGATGAGAAAACAGCCCCAAATTTAATTTTTGAAACACTTTGGTGAACGTCAACATCGTTTTTTAACCATTTGATATTAAATAATATTAAATTGATCTAGAAATGATTAAAAGATATGAATCTAAATATTTAAAAATCCCCAAAAAAGGATATATTAATATCCATTCCAAATGAATCTTAGGAAATCAATATGAATGCAATGCTATACACAGTTTAAATGGCAAAGTAATTTGTATTAAATTCGAAACAAAATTCCTAACACTCGCCTAGGATTTAAGACTTTTATGACCAGCGAACCGAGCGAGCGATTTGCATTCCTGATATTTAACAGCAGTAAGCTGAGAGCTATATTAGTTACACGTGACGTGACGCTTGTACAATCAGTCCTTTTTTCATTTTATTGCTGTTATCTCTAGTTGAAAAATAGTTTTTCTCCATTCCTTCAAATCAACCTGATTCTTTTTGAACAGGGTATATAACAAGTTCAGCTGCTCCCATTGTCTTTATTTATACTTGCTTATGCGCGTATAATGCTCGTATAATGCTTTCTGTTAAAGTTTCCATTAATAGTTATTATGGTAAAGATTTTCCTGCCTAGACACCGGTTCGAGTTAGAAGGCTATCTCTTGGTTCTTGCTGCTTATCCGTTTACCACATCTCGGGGACATGATCGCCATGCCACGATCATTGTCTCATAAGTATGCAGCGCTCATATTACAAATCTTTTTGAGGCATATCCTGTTGTTGTGTGATGTTTTCAATTGAAATCCGTTTCTAATTGCGTTTGGTTGTTCTTTTTTCTGTGTGTTAGGGTCTCCTCTGAGCCTCTCTCTCTGACCAGGCCGATCAGTGAGTGACTCCAGCGGCTGTGCGGCTTAAAATATGCGACGTCTGACGTCGTTTTGGTCTTGTTGTGCATGTTTTTCTTAATTTTTTATGACCCTGCGCAGGTAGAACGAGAAGCAGAATCGACAACAAAAAAAAATAATAATAAAAACAATCGGCATGGGCAATGGGCACCCCTTGCCTGGCTGCCTGCCACGAAGGTACCCAAAAAAGATCAGCTGTCAATTTTATGGGTGCCAAAGGAGAAAAAAAAAAAAAAACTTCATGGTGTTGTATGTACACGAGAGTATGTACATATTTTATACCTTTTGTTGTGTGCTCAACTTTGTTGTTGTCAATTCATTTCATTTGCTTAGATTAGTTTGATATGCATCGCGTAGTATTTGATTTGGGGTTTTCGGAGTGACAAAAGCAGTTTATGATGGTGTGTAGGAGAGAAGGATTATGGGGGAGGGGAGAGAGAAGGGATTATATGGAATGGGTTAGGTCGAATTGTTGGTGGTGAATCAGTAAATTAGGTAAGCATTTTGATGAGTATTTCATTGAAATATTTTTGTTAAAAAAACCAAGGTTAAGAAATATAAAATTTTTAATAACAAAAAAGATTTTGTTACCGATTCGTTTTATTTCGTTTTCCCATTTAAATACTTAGAATTGATATTTTCTTTTAAGGCTCAGCTAAGAATTTATATTTAAATTTCCATATTTTATATTATTCAATGAAAATGTATGTGGCCAAAATAATAAATGATTAATGGGCGCATTAATCAGATATATTTTTAGTTAATTTATTTGTATCGCCTACTTCTCGGGTGACATTTAAATCGTTTTTGTGTGTGACTTTTTTGATCTCTCTCTCTCTGGTCAAAACTTACATTGGAAAGTTATTACTCGAACCTACTTCATCTTTAATATTAACTTTATGAATTCTATTGTTTTATCTGAGTTTTAAAAAATTTTTACAAAAAATATTTTACAGGCATGTACAATATTTTTTTTTCCATTGAAAAGAATGATTATTTGCATGTAACTTATACAAGTATTTTTGGCACCAATACAAATGAAATGAAAAAAAAATTTTTGTGCAAGCCTGTAAAAATTGTTTTCCCAATTTTTTACATGCCTGTTAAAAATTGTTTTCCAACTTTTTTTCATGAATATAGAGTGTCAAAAATACTCTTCTAAGTTAGATGGAAATAATATGTTTTGAGAACAAATTCTTGTACACAACATATTTTACATGCCTGTAATGCTAAAATATTTTACAGACTGTAAAATTTTTTTGATTTTTTTTTCCACTGGAAAAATGTATTTTTTATACAGTATTTTAAATACAAATACAAATGGAATGATAAAAAAAAACAAAATTTTTTTATGCCTCTAAAATTTATAGACAAAATTTTTACATTAAAATATTTTACTGCGTGAAAATTATTTTTTTTACATTTTTTCCAGTGGATAAAAAGTTTTTTTTTCATGTAACTAAACGAGTATTTTTGACACAAATAAAAATTATATGGGTGAAAAAATATTGTACATGAGAACAAATTTTTGTACACAACATATTTTACATGCCTGTAATGCTAAAATATTTTACAGACATGTAAAATATTTTTTGATTTTTTTTCTCCACTGGAAAAATGTATTTTTTTTCATCTAACTTATACAAGTATTTTAAATACAAATACAAATGGAAAGATGAAAAAAACAACCAAATTTTTTCATGCCTCTAAAATTTATAGACAAAATTTTTACATAAAATATTTTACTGGCATGTAAAATTATTTTTGTTTTATTTTTTTCCATTGGATAAAAAGTTTTTTTTTCATGTAACTAAACGAGTATTTTTGACACAAATACAAATTATATGGGTGAAAAAAATATTGTACATGAGAACAAATTCTTGTACACAACATATTTTACATGTTAATGTAAAAATTTTACATGTAAAATATTTTTTATTTTTCTCCACTGGAAAAATGTATTTTTTCATATAACTTATACGAGTATTTTAAAATACAAATGGAATGATGAAAAAAAACACAATTTTTTCATGCCTCTAAAATTATAGAAAATTTTACATGAAATATTTTACTGGCGTGTAAAATTTTTTTGTTTTATTTTTTCCAGTGGATAAAAAGTTTTTTTTCATGTAACTAAACGAGTATTTTTGACACAAATACAAATATATGGGTGAAAAAATATTTGTACACAACTATTTTACATGCTGTAATGCAAAATATTTTACAGACATGTAAAATATTTTTTGATTTTTTTTCTCCACTGGATAAATGTATTTTTTTCATCTAACTTATACGAGTATCTTAAATACAAATACAAATGGAATGATGAAAAAAAAACAACAAAAATTTTTTTCATGCCTCTAAAATTTATAGACAAAATTTTTACATAAAATATTTTACTGGCGTGTAAAATTATTTTTGTTTTATTTTTTTCCATTGGATAAAAAGTTTTTTTTTTCATGTAACTAAACGAGTATTTTTGACACAAATACAAATTATATGGGTGAAAAAATATTGTACATGAGAACAAATTTTTGTACACAACATATTTTACATGCCTGTAATGCTAAAATATTTTACAGACATGTAAAATTTTTTTTTGATTTTTTTTCTCCACTGGAAAAATGTATTTTTTTTCATCTAACTTATACGAGTATTTTAAATACAAATACAAATGGAATGATGAAAAAAAAACAACAAAATTTTTTCATGCCTCTAAAATTTATAGACAAAATTTTTACATAAAATATTTTACTGGCGTGTAAAATTATTTTTGTTTTATTTTTTTCCAGTGGATAAAAATTTTTTTTTTCATGTAACTAAACGAGTATTTTTGACACAAATACAAATTATATGGGTGAAAAAATATTGTACATGAGAACAAATTCATTTTTACAGACATGTAAAATATTTTTTGATTTTTTTCCCCACTGGAAAAATGTATTTTTTTCATCTAACTTATACGAGTATTTTAAATAGAAATACAAATGGAATGATGAAAAAAAAAACAAATTTTTTCATGCCTCTAAAATTTATAGACAAAATTTTTACATAAAATATTTTACTGGCGTGTAAAATTATTTTTGTTTTTATTTTTTTCCAGTGGATAAAAAGTTTTTTTTTCATGTAACTAAACGAGTATTTTTGACACAAATACAAATTATATGGGTGAAAAAATATTGTACATGCCTGTAAAATATTTTCTGTAAAAATTTTTTTTACAGCATGTGTCAAAGACTCGTGTCAGTTACATAAAAAAAATTACATTTTCCTAATGTACAATTTTTTTTATTCACATGTCTGAGAAAAAAGTTTTTTTCATTGCATTTTTTTTTGTGCATTTTACGAACCCTGACTTTTAGTTTTGAAATATATAATATTAATTACCCAATATATATTTCATTAATCAAGGATCAAGACATATTATTGATAAATGTTTCCATGATTTTTTACTAAAATTTTGATGATTCGTTTTATGCTTAAGCCTTTTTTATTATTTGAAAAATCGGACTTACACGAGCTTATAAGACGCTCGACTTCTGTCTATTTGTAAGTACCCTTTTGCAAAGGTAACAAAAGGTTTTTGACCTTGACTTGACCTTTTGGTTTTTATTAAATTTTGCCCAGTTCAATGCTAAACTTACTTCTCTTTAATAGTCACCCCATTGATCAGACAATATACAAATTTTGCGTAAATTTTTGGCGACATGAAGCTTCGTCTGCGTTTATGCTGACCAAGTCGCAAAAGTACAAAAATCAATGACCTCTTTTGCGTGTACGCCCAAAAAAAGAAAAGAAGAAAAGAAAATCGACAAGTTGGCATTTAAATTGAATTAAAAATAAATGCAATTCGCACATTTTTTTCTGTCTCTCTTTTTTTTTTTTGACTATTGTTAGCATGTTTTACAATCGTTTAGTTTAAGAAACAATTTTTTTGAAGCCAAACACTCTTGCAATAGTACATAGCATAAGTACTACATATTTTTATTACAATTTGTTTGTTTGTTTATGTGCGAGAACAGGCGGCAGACGCCGCCGCACATTGATTAGATTAGACGACCAGGTCATATACCTGAGAATTTTATATATATTTCAAGGCGTTATCAGCATTTAGAAAGCACAATTTGTGGTGCTTGCTGGCGATTCCACGAAAATTTTCATTCCATCACAAATGGAAAATAAACAGCCCAGCCCAGGCCCAGAACTGCTCTGCTATGAACTGAACTGTTTTTGATAATGTTTAGCTTAAAATTTCAATCAAAAGCCGCTTTGTATTATTGTGTCCCATGACCAAAAGCAAGCAAACATCAAAAGGTGTTTTTCACTTTTGTATTTCGTTGCGCTTTTTTTTTTTTTTTTTTGTTCTTTTTCTTTTTGGTTTTTATCTTGTCTGTTGGCATTTGTTGCGATTTGTCATGGGCGCAACAACTGACGACTGACTAAGACCCTCGGACATGGGTTGGTCCCGAAAACCCACCGCCCGTGGCGAATTTATTATTAAGAGAGAACTGAACTGAACAAAGCAAATCTCATATAAGCAGACAGCTTTACACCTGGACGAGTGAGAGAGAGAACCCATAGAGTGGGGGATTGGTCAAGCATAACAGATCACAAACAAAAGTTCTTAGAAGCAACGAGAAGACAAATTGTGCAAATTAATAATATTTTTATTATTATTTTTGATCATTTTAATGATTTTTATATTCTACAAAACAACAAATACTATTCGAGTTAAGGGGAATCTGGACTGCAAATCTTTTAAAAATTGGAACGGGTTGGAATCCACGAAGATGAAATGGTTCAGGTTCGCGGAGCAGATTCAAAAATTCGGCCAATAAGTTGATTAAGTTCGGGCTTAGCTTAGGCTTAGCTAAGGTTTAGCTTAGGTTTAGCTAAGGTTAAGCTAAGTTTTACTAAGTTTTAGCTAAGTTTTAGCTAAGTTTTAGCTAAGGTTTAGCTATTAGCTAAGGTTTAGCTAAGGTTTAGCTAAGGTTTAGCTAAGGTTTAGCTAAGGTTTAGGTAAGGTTAAGCTAAGTTTTACTAAGTTTAGCTAAGTTTTAACTAAGTTTTAGCTAAGGTTTAGCTAAGGATTAGCTAAGGTTTAGCTAAGGTTGAGCTAAGGTTTAGCTAAGGTTTAGCTAAGGTTAAGCTAAGGTTTAGCTAAGGTTTAGCTAAGGTTTAGCTAAGGTTTAGCTAAGGTTTAGCTAAGGTTAAGCTAAGGTTTAGCTAAGGTTTAGCTAAGGTTTAGATAAGGTTTAGCTAAGGTTTAGCTAAGATTTAGCTAAGGTTTAGCTAAGGTTTAGCTAAGGTTTAGCTAAGGATTAGCTAAGGTTTAGCTAAGGTTTAGCTAAGGTTTAGCTAAGGTTTAAGGTTTAGCTAAGGTTTAGCTAAGGTTTAGCTAAGGTTTAGCTAAGGTTTAGCTAAGGTTTAGCTAAGGTTAAGCTAAGGTTTAGCTAAGGTTTAGCTAAGGTTTAGCTAAGGTTTAGCTAAGGTTTAGCTAAGGTTTAGCTAAGGTTTAGCTAAGGTTTAGCTAAGGTTTAGCTAAGGTTTAGCTAAGGTTTAGCTAAGGTTTAGCTAAGGTTTAGCTAAGGTTTAGCTAAGGTTTAGCTAAGGTTTAGCTAAGGTTTAGCTAAGGTTTAGCTAAGGTTTAGCTAAGGTTTAGCCAAGGTTTAGCTAAGGTTTAGCTAAGGTTTAGCTAAGGTTTAGCTAAGGTTTAGCTAAGGTTTAGCTAAGGTTTAGCTAAGGTTTAGCTAAGGTTTAGCTAAGGTTTAGCTAAGGTTTAGCTAAGGTTTAGCTAAGGTTTAGCTAAGGTTTAG
Source organism: Lordiphosa mommai (assembly GCA_018904225.1). Lineage (NCBI taxonomy): Eukaryota > Metazoa > Arthropoda > Insecta > Diptera > Drosophilidae > Lordiphosa > Lordiphosa mommai. Next base: position 38,861 of record JAEIFT010000872.1, read on the forward strand.
CTAAGGTTTAGCTAAGGTTGAGCTAAGGTTTAGCTAAGGTTTAGCTAAGGTTTAGCTAAGGTTTAGCTAAGGTTTAGCTAAGGTTTAGCTAAGGTTTAGCTAAGGTTTAGCTAAGGTTTAGCTAGGATTTAGCTAAGGTTTAGCTAAGGTTTAGCTAAGGTTTAGCTAAGGTTTAGCTAAGTTTTAGCCAAGGTTTAGCCAAGGTTTAGCTAAGGTTTAGCTAAGGTTTAGTTAAGGTTTAGCTAAGGTTTAGCTAAGGTTAAGCTAAGGATTAGCTAAGGTTTAGCTAAGGATTAGCTAAGGTTTAGCTAAGGTTTAGCTAAGGTTTAGCTAAGGTTTAGCTAAGGTTTAGCTAAGGTTTAGCTAAGGTTTAGCTAAGGTTTAGCTAAGGTTTAGCTAAGGTTTAGCTAAGGTTTAGCTAAGGTTGAGCTAAGGTTGAGGTAAGGTTGAGCTAAGGTTGAGGTAAGGTTGAGGTAAGGTTAAGGTAAGGTTGAGGTAAGGTTCAGGTAAGGTTGAGGTAAGGTTATGCGGTAAGGTTGAGTTAAGGTTAAGGTTAGCTAAGGTTTAGGTAAGGTTGAGCTAAGGTTGAGCTAAGGTTGAGGTAAGGTTGAGGTAAGGTTGAGGTAAGGTTGAGGTAAGGTTGAGGTAAGGTTGAGGTAAGGTTGAGGTAAGGTTGAGGTAAGGTTGAGGTAAGGTTGAGGTAAGGTTGAGGTAAGGTTGAGGTAAGGTTGAGGTAAGGTTGAGGTAAGGTTGAGGTAAGGTTGAGGTAAGGTTGAGGTAAGGTTGAGGTAAGGTTGAGGTAAGGTTGAGGTAAGGTTGAGGTAAGGTTGAGGTAATGTTGACGTAAGATTGAGGTATGATTAAGGTTTAAGTAAGGTTTATGTAAGATTCAGGTTTGGTAAGGTTACGTTACGTTACGCTACGTTAGGTTACGTTACGCTACATTACGTTATGTAAGGTTCCTCCCACAGTTAGCTTCCTCCCGACTTCACTTCGGCTTGTACTAGCACATTTTTCATTCCAACTCGAAATATATTTTTGAAAATATTTGAAATACTCCGCCATTGAAAAGTCACGCTTAGTATGCAAATGTTTGTGCCACAAGTGCAGCGGCCTTATATCCTGTCTGTTATTTTTGTTGGTCTGTCTATCAGCTCCTCCTCTATCTCCTTCAGTGCAGATCGATGTGATCTGTCGTCAAGAGAGAACACCAGCAACAACAACAACAACAACAACGTGTGGAGCACACATGTGCGGGCGCGCGTGAAAATGACTGAGCCTGAGCCGTTCTGCATCCGAAAGATATACACACGGATACGCTGAATGCTGAGCAGCTGCTGCTGTTTGTCAAAACACAGAAGAACGAAATGGCATGGAATTTGCTGCGTGGCAGAGGCAAGTGAAATGAAATGTATCTGCCAGATACATACTCACTTTCCTCTATGTATATGCATATGCATATGTAAATGCAGTTTCCTGCCCCAGCCAAAAAGCTGCAGCGAAACTCCATTAGCGAACAATAACGAATTCCGCTTAATTTCGTTGACGATTAATCAAAATCCCCAAGTCCTTTGTGAGGCCTTTGACTTGGCCTGGCCTGGCTTGGCTTGATGGATTTTGTGATAAATGAAGTGAAATTTGAGTGAAATTCACTAACTTAGCCTCTTGATTTATTAAACGTTTTGAGTGCCTCACCTCAAGGTTATTTGCATTTTTATTGTACTTTCGTACTTATTTGGGGCTTACCTAACTGGAATTCTCTTAAATCGTTTGCAGTTTGCTAATTGACTGTAACAATTTGTGTAGGCACGTTCGTTATTAGCATTTTAACATACATATTGTACATATGTATATGCAGGTTTATGCCTACATATATGGCCGAAAATGTTAATAACGTTTATTGTTGTTTTTGTTGGTAAATGTGTCGCACAGACAGTATGGCGGCATATTTATTAGACTGAAATAACACACAATGGGGAATCGAGAACCAAAAAAGACAAGCAATGACAAAGCACAAATACACTGAGCGAAAAAAACCGAGCTAAATTAAAAGAGTATCTGAAAAATCTGAAGACTAGAGCATTATTCATTTGGAAATAACGTAAAAATGTGATTTCGTTTCACATGATGAATACGTACCCCAAAATTGTTTGGACGTTGACCTACAATGAGCAGTACTTCCAAGTGGCCCAAGCCGAAGCTTGTTACGCGCGAACCCCAGCCAAAATAGCAGCCCACCTCCCGCCCAACCAACTGAGGGGCGCAGACATAAACATGTGAGACAAAAACGCGTAGAAAACATTAAATTAAGGCAGACTACGAATAAATAAATTAAAATAGAGGTTTTTATAGCTGAAAGAGATTCTTCAATGCCAAATTATTTGGTAGAGTTTATTATAATCAGCACAAAGAACATGAAACGGCTCAAAAATACCGAAGCTTGTTAACTCGAATTTGGTTTAGTGAAACTTAACTAATAAAAGTCGTAAATAAAGTACGATTTGGTTGAATTTTTGAATTTATATGTTTAATGGGTAATCACATAATGTAACCAAATCGCAACCGAATCGAGCATATACATATGTAATATAATTCTTAAAGGAACAATGTGGCCGATTTTCAGTAATTTTGGGTGTCCTTACTAGTATTAAAATATTATAAGAATTAATAAATCTGAATCGGATCAGGCTATCATAGGATAATTTTATTTATTAATTTTTTTTAAATTTAACAAAATTCAGCTTAATAAATCTGTATCCGAATCTGAGCTATTAGTATCTAAAAATCAAAATCTCAATTTGTATTAATTAGAAGGCTAACACCAGCTTTACCTAGAGAAACATTTTTTCTTTGACAAAGTTGAGGTACTTTTTGATAACGACGAAATCCGAGCATGCGATTATATTACTGCTTGACAAAATGGAAGTCGATTATACCCCAATGCACCAAACTGATTTTTCATAAACTATTCTGGGCCGCTAAACACAAAAATCGTCATGAAAAAATTCTATCTGCAAGTTATCGAGATAATATCGATAATCGTTTTTTTATTTTCTCTAAATTTCAAAAATTTTTCACCTAAATTCCCAAAACTCATTTGTTTTGCTTTGATTTTCAAAGTTAAAACAAAATACTGAGGAAATACTTGGTCAAATATTTCGTATTCAGACAAAAATGTAAAAAAATAAAACTTTTTTTCTTGTTTTTGCAATTCGATTTAGAACAAAATCGTTATGGTTTTTCAAATCATATAATAGCTGTGTTGTGCAAGTATAATATTAATATAAGGGGAAAAAGACGAAATTGTAAACACTTTCATAATAAGAAAGGCTGATCAAATTTCCCTACTGCATAAGCCCAACTTTTTCTAAAGTATTTTGGGCGGCTAAGCTCAAAAATCGCCAAGAACGATAAATCGATTGTATTGTTATCTAAATATTATCGATAAGCTATTATCAACAATTTGTCGATTAATAATTTATGATAAGTTGGTCAAATCGGATGACTATATCTTATAGCTCTGAAGGATCCGATTGGTCGAAAAATGGGTCTTACCGAAAAAACTCAATTGTTTTTGATCAAATTTTGAAGTCAACAATCAATTTCTTCATGATTTTGATTTAATAAATATTCGATCGGTTAAATCAGTTGAAGCGAGCTTTTGCAATTGTATGAAGTGTAGCTTTGCCTTCTCGTTTGTGGTTCTATGGGTTATTTTGGTCGCTTAACTGAGGCTCTATCAATAATCGGTGATAAATACACCAACAGACAGGTTAACGTTTTTCATATGGTATATGTTCGGGAAGACTTTTATAAGTGAGATACAAAATCGCTCTGCAGGGTATCCAATTCATTTATTTATTTGTGGATTCTCTTTACACTTTTTTTCAGTGTACGTACAAGTCATATATAATTTTTTTGAAAACATTTGCATACAGATTTTCGGGGTCCGACAGTTTGCGTATATTTTTGTATAATTTTTTTAGTTTTAATGTTTTTTTTGTCTTTTTTTTTTTTGCTATTTAAAGCCTGCACACGTCATGCTTCAACATTGATCCAAACGACGGCTCCCCAGCCTTAAAAGGCGACCAACAATATTTTTATTTTTTTTTTTGGTTTTGTTTTGTTTGATTCATCAGGTGACCAAAAAGCATGGGTCCCACCTCGGCAACATGTTGCTGGGGACCGGGTGCATTGGCAACATGTCGCTTTTTTTTTTTGTTGTTTGTATGCCAGGCGCGCGAGTTGCACATAAATTGAATTGACATTTTGACGCGGCCACCCACATGTACATAAATTTTGTATGCAAATGCACATAATGTGGCTTAAATTTATGATTGGCATAGTGCGGGGACATCCGTTTGGTGGTGGTCAATGATATTGTCTTAGTTTCCTGGTAGAGAGTTGCAATTAGAAGACGAGGCTAACAAATTGCAGCCGCCAGCCGGCTAGACAGTTTGACTTTATTTTTATGCCGCTTATATACGTATATTACGTATGTTTGTGTGTCTCTCTAAGCATATATGTATATGTAAAAGTTTATTTTGAGGCAAATAGCATTTGGTATTTAGTATGGCAGGCGCATAAATTTCAAATTTAAAACAAAAAAGCCAACCAACGACGACGACTACTAATTAGCCGCGCTGTTGTTTTTATTTTAATTTGGCCCCAGCAGCAGCAGCTACTGATCTTTTGTCTGCGCAAATCGTTGTTCCAAATAACGTCAATGTCATTGGCTCCTGCGAGTTTGATCAAAAAATGGTATCAGCTCAGCTTAGAGGCAGCCGTTAAATTATGCAAATTGTCACACAAACATAAATTAAGCTTAAACCCCTCTTTCTCCCTCCTCTTAATCGCTGATTCTCTGAATTGCAATAAATGTCGCTAACAGATAAGATTTTTTTGATTTTTTTTTATTATTATTGATGATTTTATTTGTGATTTTAATTTTGCTCAGACTTTGACTTTTCAATTGCTAATTTTTTGTTTGTTTATTTTTTTCTTTCTTTACAGGTAAGTTTCAAGACAAAACAAGGTGAATGATGATGATGCGAGAGATAACATACAAAGTGATGAGGTGGCAAAATGTAAATTATGGAAATTATATAAAAATAATTAATTAATACTTTTTTGTAGTCGTTACAATAACTTGTACATTTAACGAGGGTTGGCTTGAATATTTCTACAGTCTTTAAAAAATACAGTAATTCGACACAAATGAAAAAAAAAATTTTAAACTAATATTTTGGATTTTTTTTCCTAAAATAATATTCTAATTTTTTTAAAAACAGAAACTTGATTTTTCCAAAATTTAAAAACATTTTCACTAATTGAGAACGGATAGTGCTTACCAAAATCGAAAAGACGGGCGCTGCAGCAATTTCTACAACAAAAATTTGTTTCCTTTTTTTTGTTAACATTTTTTCTTAAGCACAAATCGAAAAACTTAAATAATATAAAATTGTTTTCTTAAAATTTAGAAATTATTTTTCTTAAAAAATGCGTAATTTTTTTTAAATAAAAAATTTATTAGAATTTTTTTTTCAAAAACAGAAAATTAATTTTCCCTAAATTTTAAAACTTGTTCACTAATTGAGAACGGAAAGTGCGCACCAAAATCAAAAAGACGGGCGCTGCAGCAATTTGTACAACAACAATTTGTTTCCTTTTTTTTCGACTCACCATCAGCAAAAAACTTAAAAGCTTATCTTTCTTTTCACACATTTTAATAATACACAGAAAAAATGGGGATCAATATTCCATTAAAAAAAATTTATTTGTCCCAATTCGGATTGAAGTTTCAAAGACTTGGAACAATCCCAGAATTCTTGTGTCAATTCGAAAAAGCTCATTTTAAGTTCGGATCCTTCTTGAAAATCAAGTTTAAGAATTTGTGGATTAGTAAATTCGTACTTAAGATAATCCTTTTGTAGTTGGTTTGAAAATTCAGGGTTCAACCTACTTCTGACATCATTTGGGATTGATTTTTATCAAAATAACTTCAATTTTTTTTCTGTGTACGTAGTTCACCTTAAGACCACACAGAAAAAAAGGATAGTTTTTTAAGTTAAGTTGGGTATTTTCCATATCCATTTGGTCTAAATATTATAATATCCTTTTTTTCATCCATTTGAGATCCATTTGTTCACCCAAGCTTCCATTTTTACTTTCGCAAAATTTCGGCGATATTCTCAAATCGGTTTCCCGTTTTTAAGCCTGTGACATTTGAGTGCTTTAAATGAAAAGAGAAAGGAAAAGTTTGCTTGACCAAAAACTGACTCCCTTAAGAAACAATTTTTGTTCAATTCTTTGACAATTTAAGAATATTTTTGTGCACCACCTTAAAACCGTTCAAGTCTATTTATAAACATATTTTTACTAATCATACCCAAAATTGCGTTTCTGTCATGTGAAATGTTGTGAAACAAAATGGGAATGAACCATAACCGATATCAAAAAGAGTGTCGGGGGCACACACAATCAAAATTTACGAGTTTGTTCCAATCGCTATTCGCTAAATTAAGTTAATACCGGAGCTTAGTTGGTTATATAGGATCTTTCAAAAAAAAAGTAGATATATATTCGAAAATTTAGATAGTAATACAAGAATAACCTGAGTTCAAATAATTTATTTCGGCACTATGTTTCATATAAATAAGACAGCTTTCAGAGCTTTTAAAAAGTGTTTCTATTCATATGAAGCATTGTGCCGAAATAAATTTGTATGTCATTTGAAAAGAGGACTATACAGAGAATTGGTTTTGAGTTGTAATTTGGCTGGTAGAGATTTCCGTGTCACCTCTGAATATGCTCTATATTAATTAAAGAATTGGTTTTCTGTTTAGTTGAAAGTTTTTCGAAATAAAAGGACAATTTTTTAAATATCTTTAATTCAGCGAAATTTTTTTTGTTTATTTATTATTCAAAATAAACTCCATTAAAAAGTAAACACTTTTTCATGCATTTACAACAGGGGTCGGCAATGGGAGCAGAGAAGCTGCCACTGACAATTGAGAAAAATTTTATATACATATACTAAAAACGGCTCCAGTTTTCCCTTTGACTTTTCTACTTTTTAAAGACGGTAGCAAACTAAGTCTAAAGTCATCATGGATGATCCATTAAATTCAATCAGTTATGTGAGGCAATCTTTAAAATTCCTCTTTCTTGTGGTGAAGAACAATTCGTTTTAGGAAATTGAATTGCCTTAATTTTGTGAAAAACTTCTGGTAAAATAATATTTATATAATATAGGGCGGCTAATGAACTTAAATAACCTTTTTTTTTATATTAAGATAAATTATCTTCAAAAAACTATTATAAACTGAAAACTAATAAAGTAATTGATGAAGTATCTACAAAACACAAGATATAATTAGTAAACGTGAAAACTAATCAGCACCAATACCAGATATAGACATTTCCGTCTCCAACGATAAGAGTACAGCTACAAAACACAAGACTTATTGTCTGCACGCAGTCAAGTTTGTTCAAATTTGCCACGCCCCCTCCCGCCCCCGCATTGAAAAAAACCTCCTCTCCCACATTTGATAACTGTCAAACCTCTGACTTTTTAACACTTACCTATCGATCCGCCACCTTCGACTGAACTATTATCCACCTCGTTTGAATACTCATTCTCCCCATTTTGAAAATGATTTTTGACCTTTTACAATTTTAATATACCATCGATCAGCCATTTTCGATCGATGAACGATAGTAGAGTTGCCGCCCCCGCTTTGAAAAATACCTATATCGCCCACACTTTAAAAATAATATTCACCCTCTGACTATTTTAATCATCACTACCTATCGCCATAATCGTTTCCTGCGATGAACGATAGAAGTTCAGCCCCCAATTTAAAAATACCCTCACCACATTTAAAATGATTTGAACCCCTGACATATATTTTAATACTTATTACCTTTGTCAATGAGATAATTGTCTCCCCGCAAATTGGAAAATTTTTTTTCCTTAAGTTTTTTTAGGTTATGGGGGAGTTTGTGGAGCCTTCATCAGCCACCCTATAGAAAGGTAGATATTTGTCCGGGTTTTAAGAAGAGAAACAGGCGACCATTTGATTTGAAGTGTTTCGCCTTCGTTATTTGGTAGCAGCATTCAACAGCCACCCTATAGAAGGATAGATAATTGTATCGTTTTTAAAAAGAAACAGGCTACCATTTGATTTGAAGTGTTTTTCTTTATTTGTTGTTTTTGATTTGCAAATATTCAATTTTGTTGATTGCCGTTTGATGTTCGGGCTTATACACGGAAAAAATTCGAGATATTTTGATGAAAATCAATACTAAACGATGACAGAAGTAGGGTCAATCCCTAAATTTATCAAACCAAGTACGAAAGGATTGACTTCAGTACGAATTTTCCAATTTCGAAATTCTAGCCCTTGATTTTCAAGTAGGATTCGAACTTGATAAGAGTCTTCTTATAATGGCACAACATTTTTGGGATTGTTTCAAGTGTTTCGTAATTGAAACTTCAATGCAAAGGTCGGGATCAAATCATTTTTTCTGTGTTCGTATAGATTAAAGTGTAAAAAGCTGTTATGAGTTTATTAACCTCTTTTCCATGCTGCTGAGCTCCTGCTGCCTTGTTTTGGAAATACATCAGAATAGGTCAATAAATGGTCAATTTTGCTAACACATAATTTTCAAAACCAAATAAATGTGTAAATCAGTTCTTTAAAAAAATCCATTGTGCAATTGAAACTTTTTTCAGATTTTCTTTCAAATGCCTAGCGTTTTGCAGGCGTTTTAAATCGCCACATCATGGGTGGTCTTGCCCCACCCCTTGCTCTGGGGCAGCTGCTGCAATTTTTCATATTTGTGCATATATTTTTTGTTTGTTTTGTTTTTGTTTCTTGTGTTTTTTTTTTTTGCTTGCAATTAAAAATCATTAAGCCAAATCAGCGCGGTCTGGTCGGCGGGTTCTCTAATTAAAGCTGAATTGTGTTGTGGAACAGTGAAAATACATAAAATTATGTATGAATGGTGCAATTGTTTTTAATTGCCAGCGAAAGAGTGAGCCATCTGTTGATTTGTTGTGTTGTGTTGTGGGTTCTACTTTTCATTCATGAAACAAAATTCAGCCACAAATACCAAAAATAGTCAAACACACACACTCGGGCATTAATTATGGCCATTTATAAGGAAAAATCATTTTAAAAGTTGTCATGCCCAAGCGTGGAGTCAGCAACTGGTGGCCGGTACCAAAACTCGTTTACCTTCGCCATTATTCTTTGTTGTTGTTGTTGGTTTTTGTGGTTTTTATTAGGAAAACAAACGATTTGTGTTTGGTTTAAAGTTTGGGTTTAGTTTTTTTGTTTGCAATGATTAATTTGAGTAAGAGTTGGGCAGAGTGATTCCCACAAGGATTGCTGAGCCAATTGTTTCATATTTTATGGCCTGGCCTTTGCTTAATTAAACCACAAAGTTATTATCATTGTTCATTGTTGTTCATTCGGTTGGTTGAGAGGGCGTATGCAAAAAATAAATAAAAATAATAGCCTTTAATTGCTATTGATTTACGGGGCGTATACTTGATTTATTTTTATTTATGGCCCACATGAAAATTATTCATAAATAAAAGATGACTTCATACTGCAACAACATTTGTTGTGTTGCAGCCACAAAATGTTGCTTAGCTCCAGCTGTTATTGATTTTATATAGAAATTGTCCAACTCTCCAATATCGTTTAACTAATTTATGCAGCGCGCAAATGTTTTGCATTTCAAGCAGTCACAGTTTCCTCTCTTCTCAAGCTCTCGATCACATGTCGACAAATTAGTATACATACGTATATACATATATACATATGGTATTTACATATTGGGGTGTACCCTGTTTGTTTTTTTTTGTTCTTGGAAGCTGTGGAATCGATTTACCTGTTTCTACACATTTAATTTACTTCACAATTCGAGCTGATCTTTTAATGACGCAAATAGTAATTCAATTGTTTTGCGGGTTCTAAGTAGAAATCTGAATCATGGCGGAATAACAGGGTAAGCAAGGGAGAGTGTTATTTCTTAGCAAACAACTCTTCAGTATGCAGCTAACTATTGTTGCAAAATGTTGTGTATTTGAAGAAGATCAAAGGAAAAAGAGTAACTTTGGAAAACTCTATATACTTATATTATCTCAATTGCCAGTGGCAACTTCTCTGTTCCCATTGACGACCCCTGCTCTAGAGAGTCGGAACGATTATAATCGGGGCTCAAGCCGTCCAAAGTGAATTTAAATGCAAAAGCTAGCTGGATAGATTTTGAAGACATAGCCTCTGTACAGTTTAATCAAAGATACATTGACTTTTAAGCCCTTTACGGACCTGCGAAGTAAGGATAAGTTTCATACAAAATTTATATAAAGAAGAAGCAGAAGTAATGATTTCCTCGCCCCTTAAATTGTGCCCATACGGAGCTGACAAGTAAGGTTGCGCTTAACAGCACATGCATGGAACCTATGTTAACCTATGTGTGTCTCAATTTACTTTAAACAGCTGGAGAAATATTGTTGCACCATTCTTCTGACTTGACACCATCATCAAACTGTTAAAAGCACAAGAAGGTAAATCTAACTTCGATTGTGACGAAGTCTAAAACAGTCGTCAGTGTTTGAATTACTTACTAAAAATAGCAAAAATCCAAGAATTTAAAATATAATTGGTCAAAGCAAAATAAATAGTTGACACTGCATTTGCTTGGTGTGTAGCTTATCAAAATCATTTTATCAAAGTTGTAAGCAAGGCTTGACATGAAGTTGCCTATATTTTTCAAGACAACAACAAACACAGCTAATCAAGTAGTGTGACCAACGCCTAGGTAATTAAAAAATTCCACGAAGTTAAATTTTCGTCGTTATTCTTTATAAATCTGGTCATATTAGGCCCATTAGACCCATCAACTCGACGTTTTGGGCGGTCAAAAAGGTTCTAGGTAAGCTGATGTGTGAGAACTCGCATTGTCATGGTGCACAATGATCTGTCTTCTCTAGTTCGTTTTTCGAATTTCTCCGAAGACTTCAGGCAAACAAATTGTAAAGTACCACTCAAAATTGACCGTCCTACGTTGCTCAAGCCACATGACCAGTTTTACCAAAGAAACAGGCGACCATTTGCTTCGAAGTGCTTCTTCCACGAACGACTTTCGTTGGATTTGGCTCGTCTTCGAAGACCCACACGGTCGATTGCTGTTTTGTTTCGGGCTCATAAGCATAGATCCATGATTCGTCACCTGTGACGATCTTATAAACGTCTTTTGAAACACCGCGATTATATTTTTTCAAAATTTCTTTGCACCAATCCACACGAGCCTTTTTTTTGCGATTGTCAAATTGTGCGGGATCCAACGAGAACAAACCTTTTTTACGCCCAGGTGTTCATGCAATATCGAATGTATGCTGGTGGAAGAAATGCCCAAGAATGCCTCTATCTCACGGTATGTCACATGACGATCTTGCATTATCAGTTCACTCACGGCATCAATGTTTTCTGGCACAACGACTGTTTTTGGACGACCTTCGTCTTCGAAGTGCTTCTTCCACGAACGACTTTACGTGATTTCTTGCCCACGCGGTCGATTGCTGTGACGATCTTATAAACGTCTTTTGAAACACCGCGATTATATTTTTCAAAATTTCTTTGCACCAATCCACACGAGCCTTTTTTTGAGCGATTGTCAAATTGTGCGGGATCCAACGAGAACAAACCTTTTTTACGCCCAGGTGTTCATGCAATATCGAATGTATGCTGGTGGAAGAAATGCCCAAGTATGCCTCTATCTCACGGTATGTCACATGACGATCTTGCATTATCAGTTCACGCACGGCATCAATGTTTTCTGGCACAACGACTGTTTTTGGACGACCTTCACGACCTTCGTCTTCGAGCGAGCGTCGCCCGCGATTGAATTCATTAAACCAATTTTTTCACAGTGCTATAGGATGGTGCTTCATCGCCATACAAAGATTTAAGTTCATCGTGATAATCCACGTCGAAAGTTATCAAAAATGATTGCACGAAAATTTTCACGAGTTAATTCCATTTTTCTGCCGAAGTAAGTTTTTGATTAATCGTTAATCGATATCAAACGTGGTCACACATAAAAGAGTTGTATGGAGCTTTTATCGATAAAAGTCCAAACTTTTTTTTGGGAAAAGGCCAATTGGTCCTAAAATGGCTAGAAGTGACCTAGGCCAGAAACTTAAATAGCAACCCACGTATAA